>PVLA01001577.1:0-343230 GCA_004027455.1 Hydrochoerus hydrochaeris | reverse complement strand
TCCAAGCCTATCACCATGCACAAAACTAAAGTCTAAATGGATCAAAGACCTCAATATTAAAACAGAAACACTAAATCTACTGGAAGATAAGGTAGGTAGAAGTTTTGGAGACATAGGGGTAGGCAGAGTATTCATCAACCAAATGCAAACTGCATGGGAAACACTTCAAAGAATCAACAAATGGGATCTCATATGATTGAAAAGTTTCTGCACTTCAAAGGAAATCACCAACAGAGTGAAAAGAAAACCCACAGAGTGGGAAAGAAGTTTAGTCAGCAACCCCTCAGACAAAAGACTTGTTCCAGAAGATATAAAGAATTGAAAAACATCAAGCCCCACAAATTCAAAGACCTTCACCAAAAATGGGCATCTGAGATAAACACACAGTTCTCAGAGAAAGATTTACAAATGGCAAGTAAACACATGAAGAAATGTTCACCATCACTGGTCTTTCGAGAAATGCAAATTAAAACAACACTGAGATTTCATGTCACTCTGGAAAGAATAGCTGCCATCAAGAAATCAAATGATAACAAATGTTGGCAAGGGTGCGGGGCAAATGGAACACTGCTCAACTGTTGGTGGGAATGTATACTGGTGCAACCATTATGGAAATCCATATGGAGAATTCTCAGAAGACTAGGATTGGAAGCCTCATTCAATCCAGGTATTCCCCTCCTATGTATTTTCCCAGAAGAACTGAAAAGTTCATATCACAGTGATATATGTGCACCCATGTTCATAGCTGCACAATTTGTGATAGCTAAATCCTAGAAACAACCAAGATGCTCATCAACTGCAGAGTGGATGAAAAAGTTGTGGAATTTTTACACAATGGAATATTACTCACTTATAAAAAAGAATGATCTTGAAGTCTTCATAGGTAAATGGAGACAACTTTAGACTATCCTCATTAGTGAAATAAAAAGAATCATATTTATAAATATCATATTGTGTCTCTAGTGTAAAAAGTAAATAAGAACTACAAGTGTAATAAAACCAAAATGTGTAATTGCTATTGTAAAAAAGAGACGAAAAGGAAGTGCTCTAAGGGATATAACTGCATGTATGTTTGAGTGTGTAAAATAGATGACCATATTGCTGAATCTTTGTTGGATCTTGAGGAGAACTGTTTGTAGTCTGACTGTTTGAATGTCTACAATGTACCCTTTAACTTTGTAACTTGAACAACTACATCCAGGATGACAGTATGCAATTCATAAATTACTGATTTCTTAGTGGGGCTTTGTCTCATTTTCCTGTTTTTTTTTTCTTTCTTTCTTTCTTTCTTTCTTTCTTTCTTTCTTTCTTTCTTTCTTTCTTTCTCTTTCTTTGTTTTAGAATTCTGTATTGTTGGTACCCTTTTTTCTGTTTTGCTTTTTCTTCTTCTCTTTAAATAAAATTTTAAAAATGTATAATTGCTATTGTAAAAAAAGAGGAAATAGGAAGTGCTATAAAATATATAGCTGCATGTATGTTTCAGTCTGTGGGATTGATAACCATATTTCTAGGTTCTTGTTGGATTGTTGAACAGATATGCTTGCATTCTCACTGCTTGAATGTCCACTTTATGTACTTTAATTATGTAACTTGAAAAACTATTTCTAAAAGAACAATGTGTAATTTATCAACTAGTGATTTCTTACTGTTTATCCTTTTCTTGAAATTTTGTAATATTTCCACCTTTTTTCTATTTTTTTCTCTTTAAATAAAAAATAATAAAATAACAGTTATTTCTTTTTCTGTGTCAGTTTAAATGATCTTATTGTTATTATATTTATATTTGTGGTTATTGTAAATAGAATTCATTAATTCCTCTCCCCCCAAAAAAAATAGTTTACATTATCGGGAAAAGGTGAAGAGTGTTGTGCATTATCTTTGATACTTACTATTGAATTCAACTCTCTCTAATTTTATTTACAACTTAGCAACTATAATAATACAGGTTTAGCAATATCTTTGTTGCAGTTTAATAGGAATATAATCACAAAGTGGATAAAATTCCTAGACATATTACTGCAGAAAAGAAAATCATATTAACAGTTCTATTACATAAGGTAAAAACAAGATATGACCAAAAGAATACAGTCAGATTTGGATAGCGAAAGTCTAAAGAAAAGAAACAAAGTAATCACCATCAATGTCAAGGTAATGGCTTAGTGAGAGAAGAAATGCGTTCAAAGAGAGACACTGACTTATATAAAGCATATAAGGTAGAGATTGTAGAAGGGAATGCTTCTGTATTTTAAAAGTATACATGTATTTGAGAGACCTCAATGAGTCGTACTTTGATGTTATTTCCTAGGGAAGAAAGGAATAAAAATGGCAGGTACATATTTTGGTACACATAGTTATTAAACATCTAACAATGAGTGATTTAATAATCTGAAATTACTTTGAGAAATAAATTGATAATTATGCTAATTTATTGAGTGTAATCAATCAGATTTCTCACATTTAAGGCCTATACATATCTTCTACAGGCACTTTTATAGTTATTTTCATTTCTCATAATCTCAGTTTTAGTTTTAAAATGATAATAAAAACTTAGTAATAAGAGAAAAGCACATCTAGGAAGTTATGATGAAGATTAAATGAAAGAAACAATGTGTATTTCATCTCAGAAATATATGTGTCAAAACCACTCCCTTTTCTCTCATATTATTGCAAAAGCCCATAGCCATGTGTATGATTTGATTATATGGGTTCCTGTATTTTAAGATCATTCTCAAACTTAGTTTAATTTATATAAAATAAATTGTTAGTAATGTCTCATTTTTGGTAGTGTTGTTCTCTAGCACTAAAGATTAATCATGCATGGCTTCATCACATGGCCATACCTGGCAATATTCTGACTCCTTTTGAGCATTTAAAATAAAGTCTTTCAGTATGCGTTACAGTTCAATTTCTTTAACCCAGCACAGCAGGTTGTTTTCTAATTTTATGTTTCACTCTTTTTTCACTCTCTTGTTCTACAAATCAGTTTCAAAACAACAATTTTTCTACAATAAGAATTTAGAGTGCATCCAAACTTTTTTCATTTCTTGTCTTTGAACAAGCTAATCTCTATGACCAACATGTCCCCTCCTATCTCTTTTGGTTGATAAATGTTTATCCATCTTTCCAGGTTTTGCTAAAACTACCCTATAAAATCTTGTACATTTCCCCTGACACACTCAATGTCTTACGTTCTTTTAATACTTCATCAGTGTATCTGTTTAAATCTGGATGAAATCTGGCATGATCTATTGGTATGGAAGTAGATTAATTACTTGTTAGCCAAGATTTGAACCTTCTTAGTATTTCAATACGAGTGATTATTTTCTATGAAAAAAGAAAAAAAGAGAAAGAAAATATAATGAATAGGAAGTAGATGCAGGGAGAATAAATGTCAAATCTCTTGGGACAAGTTTTAAAACTTTTTCATTCTGTTACCTATTTTTCACAAGATGTTGTATTATTTCAAAGTATTTTCAAGAGAAACAAATGAAAAAGTAGAGCAGGTGAAGTTCTATCAATAAAATTGAATGGATTTACTTGAGCATATCACATGGAAGATTAAAAATAAAAGTAAAATAAAAGCCAACACGTACTAGAGAATTTCTTCAGTGTATGTGCCAACTCATTCACATATACATACAGATATAAGGCAGAGGCAATTCAGACATCACTGCCCAATATCTAATTTCATATCTTCCCTATTATATTTCGTTACAACTTAAACTTCAGCATCATTTCCTCCTGAATGCCACCTATATTTACTCATTTTAGACCCTAATATATGCAGCAGTGCTTAGAAGAATTGGAACTACTTCTATGAATAAATCTTGCTTTTCCTCATAAATAACATATATAATTTGTCCATTTAAAACAAAGGTCAATTATCAAGCTATGAGAATGAAAATCTGAACCTTTAAAACAGATTTAGGATTTATTTGTAACCATTGTGTTTCACATATCCAGCATCTCTCACAGTTCGCATTTTCCACTTTTACTGAAGCTCAGTTTCAGCTAATTTGAAAAATAATTGATTACTCCACCTAAATATCCACCTGGGATTGCAAAGTAAATTTGGGATTCCTTCTGTGATTCCAAATCCTAGGATGCAATTTTCCATGGCTCTCATCATCCTGAAAGTTTAGTGGGAGTGAAACTATCTGCCCTTTACCCCAGACTGCTATTCTGAGGACATTTGAATTGTCCTAATTCTAAGACTTTTTTAAAAATTGATAAACTTGATTCTTTAGAGTAATTTTAGGTTAATGCAAAATTGAGCAAATCTCCCTATATCTCTACTTTCTCCTAGATTTCTTGGTTATTACCTCATTGCATTTTTGTAAAGTTGGTAGGCCAATATCTGTAGAACATTATTTTCACTGAAGTTCACATTGTCAGGCTGCTGATTTAGCTCAGCAGAATAAGCACCTGCCTGGCAAGCTCGAGGTCATCAGTTTGATCTCCATTATAAATAAATAAATAAATCCACATTTGGTGTTTTATATTCTATGAGTTTTGGCAAAAGTTTCAAATCACACATTTATTAGAAAAGTATCATATAGCATGATTTTACTGCTGCAAATATCCAGCTGCTCTATTTAGTCATTCCTTGCTTCCACTTATCCCTGGTCATCATTGATCTGTTTCAGTCTCAATAGCTTTCCCTTTCTCTGATTCTGATACATTTGGAATCAACCAGTAGTAGCTTTTTTCACATTGACTTCTTTCACTAAGGAATAATTATTGAAATTTCTGCCATGTCAGCACAATAATGAGTTCTTGTTCACTATTGTACTGGTTGTGGATTCCTTCTTTCAATGTTTTAAATTCTTACTACTATATTTTGCTGATTGTATGGTTTAGGAAGAGAACTCAGAGCAAACAAACTGCCTACACTAATGTAGATTGGATTCTTACAACTGAAGGCCTAAAGAGAACAAAATGACAGAATCTTTCAGCAAGAGAGAATTCCTCAGCAGATGCATGTAGTTTTCAACTGTATCACCAGTTCTTCTGGTCCTCAGACCATTAACCTTTGAACTTGAGTGCACCATTTGCTTTTCTGGGTCTTCCAGGTACCACACTACAGATTCAGTGCTTGACATTCTCCCAATCACGACGGAAAAATCTTCATGTTACATCTCTTTCTATATACAGCCTGGATCTTCCTTATTAATACAAATATCCTTTAATTTATTATAAAAGAAAATAGTAATGAATTTGTGATAATATAAAGGAAGATAAAAGTTCTGGTTGTTTTAGTTCTTAATATAAATACAGTGAGACACCATATTCATGATCTGGAAACAATAAATGTGATTGACTTTTGACAGAGTTTATGAATCATAGGTTAACATAGTTTCACTTCACTTGTTAACTTAAAACAAAGTAGCTGACCTGTGGTGAGAACTAACTCGTGTTCCTATTTCACAACTGAGAAAGACATTCATGAATGCTAGCATCACCTCCAAGTGACTAGAGAGTACTTGAAAAGAAAAAAAAAGGTTTAAAATTTAACAAACTAGTGAGTTATTCATTTTCTGATTTTTTTTCCATATGAGATTTAAAAGAGGGAAAACTTGTATAAGTTACATTTTGAATTGACTATTTGATTGTTTTCCATAGGGATGAAATAATGTATCAAAATGAGACAATGTTGATTGTAGTGCATCAGATAGACTCAAGAAAACCAACCAAAAAGTCATGAAATCAGGAAGTAAACTAAACATCATGAGAATGTCACAAAGTTATATCAAACAAATTAATATTTTCTGAGGAAATAAGACATTAGACAATAAGTTATCATAAGGCATTGTAACCCATGAATATCAAAAGTTACATTTAAAATGCAATGAATCTCATTGAAATTGTTCAATGAGAAAAGTCAATGTTCAATTCAGATTTCAATAAATTCCTAATCTAATTATGTCTTTGTTAATTTCTTACAAACATTTAGGCTTTAAAATCCCATTTCCAACACTTATGATTGTAACATATGGCTTTATATTCACTAATTATCAAACCTTGGAGTGTAAAATCTTTTTTTTTTTTTTTTTTGGTACTAAGGATTGAATTTATGACTTCATGCTTTCCAGGCAAGCTGCTAGGATGCTGAGTTAAATACCTATCCTATAACATTATACTTTTAAAAAATTTGTTGACTAATTCTTACAGTTTGTCTTCAGTTGCCTAGGCATCTATGATTGATATGAAACTCTAAAGATTGTTTTTAAATAATAAGGCAAGATTTAGCATGTCAATGCTTTTAATTCTTTATTAAGTGTTGTGAGTTGCAATGTTTTGTTTGACTAAAGTAGAGTGGATTGATAATTTGAAACTCACTTTTTGAATTGTGCATAATCACATATTCACTCAACAATTTTTATGCTCAGTTATATGCAGTTGTCTCATTAAATTAGATTGTCATCACCAAATTCTAAATATGAAATATAAATACTCATCTATTGTTCTGTATTTCTGTAATGATTACATTTGTCATTGTATCACTTTTTTGGAAGACTTCCATTGCTCATAACTAAATGACTATAAGTTGCTGATATTTTTATTTAAGAAACCTAAAATAAAGGAATCTAATTATAATTTTAGTCTTTTTATCTAATAAAAACTGTTATTTTTTTCATTATTACACAGAAAGAAGGCACATATTTAATTCAAGCTATACATATTTATACAATAAATTTATAATTTAAGTTCAAGTATTAAAGTGGGATAAAAGTTACATAACTAAAAACTTAATCTGGATATAATAAAGATACATTTATAGTGTACCTAAACAAAAATATATCAAACAAAAATTTACTGATCAGTTAGTACTATATGATTTATTATAACTTTAAAGAAATAACAGAGCACAGAAAATATGTAAAAATAATATAAAAGTAAGATTTATATCATTTTCTAAATATTCACTGACAAAATTTTCAATGAATATTGGTCCCATGTCACATATGTAAATGAGAATCACACTGCAAGATGGAGCTTTATTTTTTACTATCATACTATACTGTACTACACTATAATATATTAAGGAAATTTTAAAAATATATACACTCTTTAAATATTCATGTAGCTTTTAAGATTAAATAGGTAAACAATATTTCATATGTAAATATAATGGAATGTTTTACCTTGTACTATTCTTTGGGTATTAAGGCTTTCCAATTTTTGTTTATCTTAGAATCTGCCAAACATATTTGTTTAGCTCATCACCAGACAGGGTAGAAAAAGGTATCCCAAAGAAAATATAGGGACCTCACCTCATCCCATAGAATAGATTAATGAAGCTCATTATACAATAAGAATTTTATGGCACAGCAGTGTGAAGCATAATCAGATTTACTAGGCAGAGTTAAGAGAAAATACTGAAAGGGATTACAACTTCAGAAGCTGATGAAGAAGATGAGACTCACCCATTCTAAAAAGTGTAGTATCAGCCTTTATAGACATTTGACACAAGACAGGATCTAGTTGATCATTTTGGGTTTGTAACATGGCTCCAGGAGAAGTCCTTGTTTCTGGGGAGGACAACTTGGTCTCCATTAGATAGTTGTCTCTGCTTTGGGTATTTCATTCTTGTGGAGGATTCTTCTGGAATTCAAGTGACAATAAATTTATTATAATGACTGGAGACTTTGTAATGTACATTGGTATTTGAGTATCCTTGTAAATCTCCTATCTTGATGTCTTCATTCATGAAGCAAGATGAGATAGAATATGTAAATTTAGGCCCAATCAAATTTTTTTTGCTTACTTTTAGACAAATACTCCATAAATGTTTAGCATGCCTATAGGTGGAATGGAACAGGCATATGACCCAACGTTTTAAAGTAATAAAGGTCAGATGCTAAGTAAAGATGAAGCTTTGCTCTAATTTTAGCCTCTTATTTGTTAACTGTAGGCTATAGGTAATAAAAGAGATGGATTTTGTTGTTGTTTGCTTGTTTTATTAGAAATCATTTTTAAGTTTCTACCCCAGAAGAAAATACAAATCATTCTCTAAATGAATAGCAGATTAAGGGCTTAAGAATTTATTTGTCCTCTGTCCCTGAGGAAGTTTCTATGTCAAGACCATACAAGACTTGATTGTATAGCTATTTTTCCTTCTAAAGGCACACTTTTCAGAATACCAGTATTTGATAAAGTGACAGCACTGGATCAAGAATATCTTGTTTATCTAAAGTACTAGGATTCAAAAGGCATTTATATTTTTTGAAAGACTATAAAAAGCAACATGAGACAGAGACCATGTTGGATAACTAGAGGTACAATATCAAAAAAATCACAAACCAGGTGTCTTAAATAACATAAATTTATTTTTTTCCAGTTCTAGGGATTATAAACACAAAATAAAGGTTCTAGGAAATTTAGTATAGTAGTGAATTATTTCTCTCTTCTGGATTTACAGATATACTTTTCTGTGTCCACATAAAACTGTATCACCTTTTGTCTGGTGAGAAAGAGGCAGAGAGAGAGAGAGAGAAATTTGATATGAGATGTCTTTCTTTTTAAGGACAATAATCCTATTGGATTTCAGTCTCATCATTATAGGCAATAACTTTAAATATAGTCACATTTTAGGTGCCAGTTGCAACATATGAATTGTGGGAGAAGAGGAGACAGTGAGTAACAGAAACCTTAGGTAACTTACAAGGTTGAAACTACTTACTGTCTGGTATTTTACAGAAAAAAATATATTTGCAAAGCACTG
Organism: Hydrochoerus hydrochaeris; assembly: GCA_004027455.1. Lineage (NCBI taxonomy): Eukaryota > Metazoa > Chordata > Mammalia > Rodentia > Hydrochaeridae > Hydrochoerus > Hydrochoerus hydrochaeris. The sequence goes on along the minus strand of PVLA01001577.1, from coordinate 334,505 downwards.
TAGTACAAGAGTATATACATATGTTTCACACTGAAAGTGGAAAACACACACTACAGTATTTGCACTTTTTGTGATAGCTTAATTCCCCAGAAAGGAATACCTTGTTATCTCTATAAACGTGCTTATGCTTTCATTGATATATAAAGAATAACAAATATTTTTTAGCCTCACATATAATAGGTTTAAGTAATCACCCTAGTTTAGATGTATCTGTGTTGAATTGTACCAATTCTTTAAATTATACTTTTAATGCAAGAAGTACATAGTATTTTTTATTCTTCTTAATTTTCAAAATTTTTACTAGATGTGAGCAACTTATCCAAGAATACTAACAAATTCAATAAAGTACATGTTTGGACCATTCATTGATGAAAATATTAATGTTTAATAAAACCAGATTTGAATACTATGATCCTCTTTCTTTCACATGATTCTGTATATTTTAAGATGAGTATGGATTCACAGGAGATGATTTGTAATGATGTATTTGAACATCATTAAACAAATTCTACATTATGCTTTAAAAGCCTCAAAACATATATAGTACTTGGAAAAACACAGAAAATGAAAAGAGGGTAAAATACATTTCCTTTGATATCTTTGACAATTTGTAATTGGCTAGTGGGTAGTTCAAAAAGAAAGTAAAATTGGATAAGGCCCAGATACACCCAGACATAAATTTCTTAAGTAAAAATACCTTTAGGTTTCTTTTCCAGAAATCATTAAAGGATGATGTAAAACTGACCAAAAAAGAACAGACCTGTGACTTGTCTGCTCAATGATCTGTTGATGTCATCTGATCAAAATCCTCTATGGCAGAACATGTTACTTTTCTCTGGAAAAGGATCATATAATGTGTAAAGTGACAGAATGACTATAATCTTGTTTACAATTTGCCTGGCACCTTCCAATGAACATGCAGTTTATGCTCAAGGTTTTCCTATGAATTTTTCCACTCTCACTCAGTTGAGGAGGCATTTCAGAACATTCCCCATCCTCCTCATTGGCTGATCTTGCAATAAATTTCTCTCCCCTGCAAACTGGTGTCATAATGTTGGCTTCTATGTAAATGAGTGAGACTCTGTTCAGTAGCAACGGGCATAGGAAAACATTGCTAAATTCCTGTCTCTGATTAAATAACTAGCACATATTTTTTTAATGAGTGTGTCACAATAAGTGCCAAGTGTAATATCTAACTGTGAGTCTATTCTTCTTGCCTCACATTCCAGAGGAGCTGGAATTTTAAGTGTACGCCATATCATTGATTCACGAAGCCAACGAATATTCAGTGAATATATGTAAGACTTGCCATGTTATTTTTATCTGTCCAAATCAAACATTTACATTAATTTATATTTTATTTTTTGAAATAAGTTAAATTGAAATAATATTTGGGTCAAATGTTTTTAGAGATCATGTGTTTTATGTTCATACTTATTACATATTACATTAAATAATAGTTCATTACATAAATATTGTATGTTTAAATTATTTTTGCTTTTATATTTCTAAAATATTATCAATATGTCCTTACAAATAGTGATATCATTATAAAGTGTGCAATTAGTCAGATTTATATTCCTTAACTCTTTGTACTGAATATATTTAAATTTCACTCTGAGTCATTTTTCTCAGTCTTGTTCTGTGCTCTATAAGCATGTAAAGTCAGTAATTTAAATTTTTCTTTAATTATTGTAAATATACAATTATTGCTTATTTATCTTTTCTTGTTTATAAATTATCCTTACTTTTGACATTTTTAATATCTAAGATTAGATAAGTATGCCTTAAGAATATAATGGCTATGGTTGACATTTTCTGTAAGAAAACACAGGTTGAAAAGATAAAAGCATAACACATTTATTTAATCTAAGCCTTACATTATTGGGAACTTCAGTTATAAATATCCCAAGACCCAGAGGAAATTATTTTTCTGTGGTAGGGTTTCATGAAGAATGGCCTAATCTGTAGGAATGTGTTTGGACCAAAGACAGTGAACTAATGGTGTGAATACTATTAGGAAACATCTTCAGATTCTTGCTGGTCTTCTGTGTGTTATACTATCCTTAATATAAAGCGGGACCCCCTCTGGAATAAGGCTTCTATGATCCACTGTCACACAGCACAGATTAATTCTACAATTTGGATTTGCTGTGCTCTCTGAATACCCATGTGTTGAAAGTTTATAGAAGGCAGAGGACCCTTTAAAAGTATAGTCTAGTTGGAGGAAATTAGGTCCCTGGGACTTGCCATAGGAGGAAACATTGGAACTCCAGCACTTTTCCATTGCTGTTTGCTTCTTATTCAGCAGGAGGTGAGCAGCATCCTCTGCCATGTGCTGCTACTGTGATGTACTGCCTTGGCACAGGCTCTAAAACAAAACCTCAAGATATCTTGAAGTAAATCTTTTCAGAAAGAACAGATATACACTTTTCCTCTTCTAGACTGTTTTGTATTAAATATTTGTTACAGTAACAGAAAAAAATGACTAAAAGAATTTCTTCATATTTCATAAATGCCTGTGAAAGTGAGAGTAATTATCATAGACTTTATGAGGATTTCCTGGAGAGAGCAATTATAAATTATGTGATGTAGCATAAAGAAAGGAACTCTAGTTTCTACAGACTACCTTGATGAGTAAGGAGAAGCAGGAGAATGAAGGTCGTAACTTTTCCTTTTTTTTCTTTTTTTAAGAGCAGAAATATTTATTGAGAGAAAGAAAGCTTTTGTCTGAGAGAGACCTGAGTGGGTTGATGAAGATTCTGTATTTTCTCGGGATTTTTATAGAATAAAATCACGAGGTGAGGTGGGTGTAAAGTGGGGGAAACTGGGAACTCATGAGGTAGATGGGCATGAGGTGGAACAGAGCTGTAAGTTTAATTGCTCAGGTAAAATTGACCAAATCAGGGACAAATGAGGAAGTGAGTAATAGCAAGCTAGCATTCTTTATGGATCAGTGACTCTTCCTATTGGGGGTTGGGATGGTGACTCCTGGCTTCTCAAGGTGATACAAATTTAATCTCTAAGGATTAAAGATGTGCAGTTACATTTGTTTTACCTTCTGTATTGAGATCTGGCCCATAGCAAGAGGTGTGTGTCTCTGAGGTCTTTCCAATATTCTTTAGTTTAGTGCTCTCAGAGTACAAAAGTTCAATATTCCATTTTCTAAGCCCAAAACTGAGAATTCTTACTGGTCATGTATCTTACTTTTTATCTTACATGTTAACAGTCTAACCATTCTTGATATTTTCCAGGATACTTATTTTGCTTCATTTTTTTGTTTCTGCTTTTCTTTAAGAGAATATAATATTCTTCATCTAGAAATAATTGCATCACTTTAAAAAGCATATTCCTGCCTCTTACCACATATGTCCTCTCTCACTCACATTAGTGTATCTCTTATGGTCATTTTTTAGGTTTATCCTGGCACATTATTTATTGAATACATTGTTGGCTTGTATGTTAACCTGTTTTCTATTTACATCTCTATCTATCCACTATTAATAGTTATTGTTCTTTATGAGTAAATTTAATTAAGAAAGGATAATGCTTAGGCTTCTTTGTACATTTTCCATCAGTTTATCATGACACAATTAAAGAAATACTTCTATTAAAATTTTATTGCAAATAAATATATCTGGAGTATCTTGCATATAAATAAATATACATGGCCAGTAAGAATAATATATGAGCATAGCATGTTGAATGGCTTCCTGGTTAACATTCTTTTGTACAGTTTGCTTTGTTTTATAAAACTTGTAATTTACAGATGGTACTCACTAATATTTTCTCTATGTAATCGTAGTTAGAATCGTAGTTAAACTAGAATCATAGTTTAAATGCTATGCTTGACTAAGTAAGCTTTTGAGCCTCCTATGTCTGTTCTCATAGAAAAATTCTATGAAGGAAGACTTCTATTAAGTCTTTTTAGTCAGAATCTGCCCTCCACATTTTTATTTGATCACCCTTAAAAATATCTGACAAATCTTTGATTTTCCCTTCAAATCTCTCAATTGTAGTTAGTCATTTGGTTTTCTTTCAAGAACAATACTGTCAGTTTAAGTCACAATCTTCTGTTACCCAATACTATCTTTTTTATTCTTGTATCTTTTTTCTTTCTTTTCTTTTTTTTTGTGACAACATCTCACTATGTAGCCTAGAATGGCTTTAAACTTGCAGCTATCCTTCTGCTTCAGTGTCTTCAATGGTAGGATTAGAAGTAGCACCATCATGCTCAGCTTGGCATGGTATTCCTCCAGCAATTTTCATTTTTTTAACTTTAAAAAGTAAAACAGTAAAAAGGATAGAAAACATGCAGAATTTCAAAAAACAAAGTAGGAAATTAACATTAGTTAAAATATTGCACATTGTTATTTTAGAAGTACTTGTTCAGGTTGCAAGATTTAGGCATGAAAAAATGATCAATCAAACAATGAAATCACAAACTTCTTTTTGATGAAATAATAGAGATTATGAATATAGTTGTGTATGTTGAATATATATTATGTCTTATATATGTTTATACACATATATATATTATATATAGTTATATACATGTAATCTTTTCCCTTCTTTATTCTTCTCTTCTTAGTTGTTCTTTCCTTTTGAGCACTTTCTTTCCCTTTCATTATCAAAATATCTATTGTACATTTTGGACCGTGTTACTTTTTCAGTTTTTTTTTTTTTTTTGAAACTAGGGAGACAATACAATATTTACAAATGTAAGTTTGATTTATTTTACTTGTGAGTATGGCCTGAAGTTGCCTCCATTTACCTATAAAACCCTTTTCAGCCATTTTCTATCCACTAACCCAAATCCTGACCCTTGGTTATAAATTTCCATTTTCATTGTTTTTTTTTTTCTAGAGTTGGGTTCAACCTTTATTATAAAATATTATTCCTATTTCAAAAGTCCTAACCAAATTTTAGTTTAGAGCTTGATAAGAGATATGGGTTCAATTTCAATCCTTTGCAAAAGTAACCAGTTTTTCCAACACCATTTGTTAAATAGGATATGTTTCCTCTAGCATATGATGTTGCCTCCTTTATCAAAAATCAAATAGTGGAATTCATCTAGATATGTTTCTGAGTAGTCTATTTTGTTTCATTGACATGTATATCTGCTTTTATTCTAGTACCATGACATTTTTATCACTGTTGCTTTGTAGTATACCCTTAAATCAGGTTTTATGATGCCTCCTCCTTTGCTCTTGTTGCTCAGGATTGCTTTTGTTATTCTAATTCTTTCTGATTCCATGTGAATTTTAGGATCTGTGAAGTATGCTGTTGGTATTTCATTGGAGACAGAAGTGAATCTGTATGACAATTTTGGGAGTATGACTATTGTGACAATAATAGCTCTGACTACCCAGGAGCAGGGGACATTATTTTATCTGCTGATGTTCATTTCACTGTCCTTTTTCAAGACACTATAATTTTCTTTGTAGAGGTTTTTCCCTTTCTTGATTAGGTAAATTCATAGATATTTCATTTCTCTTGAAGATACTGTGAATGGTATTATTTTCATACTTTCCTTTCATTGACTTCACAATATATTACTGTACACAAATGCATTTGAGCTTCACATGTTGATTTTGTATCCTACATTTCTGAAGATGGTTATTAATTCTAAGTGCATGTTATAGATTAAAAATTGGTGATCAATTTAACGTGAGCTGGATTACATCAGCATGGTGCTGAATGTAGATGTCCCATCTGAGGAAACTTACCAGCATAAATAGAGATGTGGAGAAGGAGAAGCTATATGTTGAGGCATTGAGGCATCATGGGTCCTCCTATGTGTTGCTTTTTGAGCCATTGGTTTTCCTGGAGAAGCTCTGGTCCTCACTCACATCAAGCATTGCTTCCTGGCTCTGGAGGGGAAGATGTGTGCCACTTGAACTCCAGGATGAACTCATCACACTGGCTTCCTGGCCTCTACTCAACTGTGCTTATTGTTGGAGGAGTTCGGGACCTCCGTGTCACTAAGGATGGCTCTGGTGTTTTGCAGGTTATCTCTAGTCTTTGTTGTGAGTGTGACTTCTCAACTCCAGAGTAGAACCCTCAATTTACCAGCACAGTTCCTTCACCAGCTGGCATAGACTTTCTAGCTTCCACCGCTGAACTTTGGGCCTTCCCAGCATGGATTTGTAAAAGAGACTGTTGTGAGTCCTTCTTGTGGGTTCTAGGCTTCCAGGTGGACTCATGGGAGGCATTATCATGGGCTCTTCATCTGGACTCATGTGGGACATTGCTGTGGGATTCAGGCCCATGGCTAAATATTCTGTCTTTAGTGTTGTGGATAGATTTCCTGCGTTTTCTTGTGTTAACTCTGGGTGACCATCATAAAAATAATATAAACTCCATGTCTTGATTCTAATTTTTCTCATCATAACCCCTGACTACAACAGTGCATTTGGGTGGAATTCTTTGATTTGTCTATGTAGAGTGTTATATCATTTGAAAATAGTTATTTTAGTTCTTCTTTTGAAATATATATTCCTTTTATTTCTTTATCTTACTTGATTACTCTAGCTAATAATTCAAGTACTATGTTGAAGTGGTGATAGTGGGTATTCTTGTCTTATAGCTGATTTTAGAAGAAATCCTTTTGGTTTTTCTCCATTTAATATGACATTGACTGTTGGTTTGTCATAAACAGCTTCTATCAAACTCAGCTATGGTCCTTCTAATCTATTTTTTTGGGGGGTTCTTATCATAACAAGCTGTTGGACTTTGTTGAAAGCTTTTTCTGTCTGTTAATGTGGTCCTGTGTTTTTATTTTAGTTTGTTTGTTGTTTTTAACTTGCTTCTGTTTATGTGTTGTGTTGCATTTATTGATTTGCTTGTTTATTGAATCTTCCCTGTATGTCTGGAAAGAAATCTACTTTGTCATGATGAGTGTTGTTATTAGCCTACAATGTTTTTAAAGCATTTTTGCATTTTGATCATAAGGAGAGTGGTCAGCAGTTTTCTTCTTTATTTAACACATTATTTGTTTTGAGAAGCATAATCTAAACATTAAAACAGAAACACTGATCTTACTGGCAGATGAAATATGTAAAACACTTGAGGTCACAGATGAAGGAAAGTACTTCCTAAACAGAACTGTGTTTGCACAGGAATAGCAGCAACAATCCATAAATGGGATTACATCAAAATAAACAGCTTCTGCACAGCAAAGTACTTATTAGTAGAGTGAACAGACAAGGTAAAGAATGGGAAAAAATTGCTATCTAATTCTCAGATGAGGTCTAATATTTCAAACATACAAAGAAATATAAAAACGTAGACCATCTAAAATAAAGGAACACATCAAGAAATGGGCAACTGAAATAAATTGACACTTCCCAAAGGAAGAAGTACAAATAGCCAACGAATAAATATATGAAAATATGTTCAGTGTCTCCAGCCATTAGAGAAATACAAATTAAAGCAGTGTTAGGATTCCTTCTTTTATTAGAATGACAATTTTTATCAGAAATAAAAAGTAAATTACAAATTCTGGCATGGCTACAGTTAAAAAAAAAAGAATCCTCTTACACTAATGGAAATATAAACTAATACAACCATTATGAAAATCATGATGATTTCTTAATAAATTAAATTTAGAAAGTCCGAGGTAGGCATGGTGGCACAGGCCTTAATCCCAGCAATTGGGAGGTTGAGGCAGAAAGATCACAGTAAGCTGGTGGCCAGCCTGGGCTCCATAACGAGCTCAAGGCTAGCTCTGACTACACAGTGAGACAGTCTCACTAACCAAAAAAAAAGGGAAGAAAGAAGATTACATGTGAGGCAGTTATTCCCCTCTAGTTCATTCTCTCATGAGCTAAAAACAACATATTACAGTGATACAAGTGTACCAATGTTTATAGCAGTTCAACTTATAATAGCTGTATTCTGAAAGCAGCCAATATAATAATCAATTGACAAAACCCATAAATGGATAAAAAAAAATTTGTGTTATCTATATATACCAGAATACTAGTTGGCTATAAAGGACAAAGTTAAGACATTTATAGGAAAATGGATGTATCTGAAAAATAAAACATAGAGTACAACATGACACACACAAAAGTACCATATAGTGTCTCTCATTTGTTTAAGCAAAGTGCAAGGATACAAGGAGTCAATCAGATAAATCTTTTGTAACTGGGAAGGAGTTCAGGGGATCAAAGGGAAAGGAAAGGGGAAGGGAAAATAAGTAAGATAAAGATGCCATGTACAGAAATCTAAATATATCTATGAATATAAACATTATGTGTCATAAACATGAGGTAAAATTACTAATATCAACAAAAAAAAATGTGAGGAAAGGGTATTTAGAGTAGGAGAGAGTTGGAAGGGAAGGGGAAGAGATTTTAAAAAGGAATCAAAATGTATTATATACATGTAATACACCCCAAGAAGATTACAAACCGCATATGTTGCAAACTTGTACTAAAAACATCCTAAATAGAATCTGCCTTGGTATTTGGAAAGAATGTATAATGTGTATTTAACAATACATATTTTCCCAATATAATGTTACATGAATGTTTATATAAATGTATTTACACTTAAAACAGACTTTCTTAAAATGTTACATGAAGTACTTTTCTAACATGATTTGGAAATCATTACAATTACAGGACCTATGTATATGTCAAACACATGAAATTGCATCTGAAGCTGCATGCTAAGCAATTGTTTTTAACAATGACCTTAAGAGATGATGAGGAAATTATAAATTAGAAAATTTCATTATAGTGATTCATAATAATACATTGTATTCTTTCTCATTTTGAAATGATAATAAAACACTCTAGTGTAATGCTAGCCAGAGAAATTCTTTTTACTAAATATTTATTATTTATTTTTCAGAACTTTCAACTTGTAATTTATATCGTTACTTGTATTATACTAGAATTTTGGGGTTCAGTATTTTCAAACTAGGTATTATAAAATAATAAGGTGAATTTTTCTAATTAGGAGAGAAAATGTTTCTTTTCCCTCATATCTCTTTCTTATCATATTTTAGTTTATTTGATGATGCTCAATGACAGATGCTGACCAAAACAATTTTAAAGGCTACTTCAACTTGTTTAACCATTTTATATATATATATATATATATATATATATATATATATATATAATTTTATACATATAACATGCATATGTATATAATTTTATATGCATAATTATGTATAACTTTATATGTATCATATATATAACTTTTTTTTATTTTCAGCTTTCAACTTTCTTAAATATGTATTACTATAAAATCTTTCACTGCCTCTTTAAGAAGTAAATGTTCTATATCCTCTTTTTTTTTTTTTTTGTACCAACAATTGAACTCACAACCTCATTCTTGCCAGGCAGGCACTTCAGCCACTGAGCTAAATCCCTAGCTCTATATACTAAAAATTATGAGAGTTACTTTTTTGAAATGTGATAGTAATCAGTAAAGATTGTCCCCTATCTCCTGTATTCAATGGAAGATTTGGAACTTGATTTCATTAAGCATATTCTACAAACATTACTGCCTAATCGTATTTATCAATTTTCCCCATAATATCCTCCAGCATATTCAGGTAGTCCACAAAGGTGCAGAAAACTCCTTCCAGTTTCAAAGAAAATTAATTTAAATGGTCTTTTCTGTTGCATTTTTTCAACCTCTACTGTTAATAGTTTAAAACACTTTGCCTTATATTTAAAAAAACATTCAATGTGAATTTCTGTTTAATAGTGTTGCTACAGGGAAAATATAACTCCCAATCTGCTAGATCTAAGATATTCTGAGTTCCCTGAAATCAAATAATGAATTCCAAGGAACAACTGAAGTTAAGAGTATGAAAGCTTTATTGAGCAATAGCCCCTGAGCAGAGGCATGCTCAAATTGGGTTGCCACCAAGGGCTTTTTTCAGGGGTAATTTATACAGCTAAGCCACAATGTAGGTATAAAGTGAGTGAAGCTACAATCAGCCTATGGAATTGCAAGCATAGTTGCTTAGCTAATATTGATCAAATAGGGCAGTCGGTCATGTAGCAAGGGCACATGCAGAGCAAAAGGCAGTTTGGGGCAAGGCTGGGTCTGCATGCTGTGGTCAACCATTTGAGCAACTGATGTCTACCTGGATATTATGTATGAACCAGTTGATACTGCTAGGGGGGAAAGAAACACCCAACCTACTAGATGAGTTTGTGTTCCCTAAAATTGAAGAATGAATGTTAGAAACAACAGAGATTAAGAGCAGAATATTTTTTGAGAGAAAGCAATTTTCTGTTTGAGAGAGAGACAGAAGGAGTCCCGAATGGGTTGGCATAAACCGTCTTTCTAGGGACTGTTATAGAGCAAAACCACAATGTGAGGCAGGTCTGAGGTGGGGAAAACATGGGAACTTGCAAAGTGGTGTTACAGAACTATGGCCAACCAATAAGATTAAATTTACAGATAAAATTGATTAAATTGGTAGGAATGGGGAAGCCAGTCAAGAGTCACATAGCAAGCAGCATGCATATAGAGCAATGGTCTTCCTGTAGGATTAGTGACTCCTGGCTTCCTCAGGATGATAAAGACCTGTTTAGAGTATCAATTCCTCAGGTTTATGTGGGTGCATTTGTCTTATCTTTGGTCTTGAGGACTGGTTTATGTAGAACATGTCTGTCTCTCCCATAGTTGCAACGTATCTGGTCTTCTGCACTGGCTCCTGCAAGGGCCTAGCCCTGTCTGACTGCCTGTAATGTTTCTATCTAACTCAGCTGCTTAAAACAATACAATCTCAAATTGTTTATCTCTTAGAGAGAATCTAACTCAGCTGCTTGTAACAATACAATCTCAAATTGTTTATCTCTTAGGAAGAAATGCAGGCATAGTCATTCCATCTTTATCTGGAGGCCTGGCCTTCAACAGATGTGCCTCCAGCCATAGTTTTGATGTATCTTGTCTTTTACCCACTGACTCTTTTCAGGTCCTAGTCCTGTTTGACTGCCTATTACTTTTTACCTAATTTAACTGACTATAATAATGTTTGGAAGCAAGGCCTGCCCATTTACCTGACATTTAAAATAATAGTTTGAAACTTAACTTTAAGAAAATGGAATATTAACAAAAATCAATATTAGAAAATTCATCAGAAAATTATTGAGTTTTATTTAGTTTTGGTTTTAATAAAGAATTGTTCTTGTTATGTTACTAAACTGTATTATATTTTTAGCAGTCTGTCAATTTTGTTAATAATAGATACTAATAATTCATTTGATTTGTGAAAATTATGATTTAGATGAATGATGTCATAAAGTTTTTCATTAAAGAACTTAGAAACAAATTACAGACTATCCAGTGAGCATTAAGTGTGCTGAATATGTTTAAAATATTATAAAAATTTATTATATCCTTAATTCAAATTTTTACCTTCCTCTCAGAAAGTTCAATAGAATAATCTCTTCATGATTTTTGAGAGAGAAACAGAATAATTGAGAGTTTTCCACTGTGGTCTTGGTAGGTCCCTGCTACTTACAGGTCTTCTTATTTATCCAAACAAGGCTGGTGATCGGGAAGGAAAAGTGTGCTCTCTGAAACTTTGTGCAGGGTGCCCACTTTAAAATTTTAGAAGCTATTCTTCACTTCTCTTCCAAGTTATTATGTTCTTAAGATTGGGGACATTTTTAAATGAAGCATTATTCTCCTAATGATCTACTTGATTTTTCTTTGTAAATAGCATTTTTATCCACTGAATCATTCATGTCAGCTATGATGTAATTAAGATATGATTACCATGTAGAACTATTTAATACAGTAATAATAAAGGGAACATTTTCTTCTAAATTCTGAAAATTTATGGAAATACGAAAACATATATTAGATAAGAAAAAAAGCATAAACATTTATTAATGTTCAAAAGAGGAAAAGCCACACCCTAAGGTGAGGAAAACACAGTAATGTGGTTACTGTCTGAGTAACATTATTTAGAAACTTGTATAACAGTTTTTCTAATGACACAGGAATTAACAAGGAAAGTAATTTTGAGGGTTTGAAGTAATTATGAAGGGAAAGAATGGATTTAGAGATTGACTCTTTAGAATTTGTATGAGCCCAAATTATGAACATTATCTTGTAAGGAAATTCTTCCAGGTGTAGTTGCACTTCTGTCTCCCTTTCTGAGATAGATAATAAGATGTTATGAGAGAGCGGAATGAAATTTGTGCCATTTTGCAGTCCACATGTAATGCAAGTAAAGGGGTTTCACAGAGTTTTCTCCTTGTACTTGGGGGTAGAAGAGAAAGAAAATTTAGGGAGATGTTATTTCTGATACTGCTTTTCAAGTTTCTTCAGATCAAATTCCTCAACATGTCAAAAACTAAAGTATTTTATTTATGATGCTTTTTGAGTCCCAGCAAAGCTTATTTAAATGTGTAAAATGTTATCATAAATTCTATTAGTTTAACCATATTCATCTTATTTATTGTAGTGAAAAGAATGTGCAAAGATTCATAAATGCTATCCACATTACATGGTTTCCTATAATTTGGCTATATAAAATTGGTGAGCTTATATAGAGAAAATTTTCAATGTTATAAATAATGTTTAAAATGTTCATAGTTTTGCTAAGATTCCCAAGGAAATAATACATAAAATATAGTCACTTACTTTAACAGCACACTTTCCAATGCAATATGATTTTAAAGCAGAGTTTTGGTAGTGTAGCTATTAAAGGACATCGAAGCAAAACCAAATAGGAAGAATTTATGCTCTTGAGTGCTTTTCTCAAATTCTCTCAGTCATGTTGAAGCAAGATTGAGTCTGTGCTTTTCCAGTTTTGTGTGTCAGGTAAAACATAGCAGGGGGCCAAATGAATTCATCTTTCTGTCTTCAAGTAAACTAAAAGCAATTTTTGTCTTCCCATGTGGTCACTTGAGGTGCTTGTCATGTTCAAGCTAATGATCTCAGGCACCCTCAGGTTGTTTAAGTATTCATGAAGTAATTAAATTCTCATTAACATATAAATAAAAGAGAACTGAAAACAAGTTTAGCAGGCACCTAACATCTGTTCTAATGCTTTTAAGTATTAAAATGTGCCACACACAGAAGGAAAAGTGCATTCTGTTCAGGGAAGTATTTTGCATAGATTATTTATAGAAACTGTAATTAAACTGATTTGGCATATTAAAGAAAGCTAATAGTAAAGCATTATTTTGATAGTTTGTTTGTCTCTGTCACCTAAATAAGGAATTAAAAATAGATATGGGTAAAGTAAAATTAGAATTTATTTTATCATTCAGATAAAATTATAAGGGTAATTGAAATTTATTCCTATCTCAAAATAAGATGTTAAATTTCAGTCAGTACAATCATATATCCGATTTAACTAAAGTCCTTTTCATTGCAAGTCATTAAATGACTTGGATGCTTGTCCAAACATTTCACTTAAACCCCAAAATTTACTTTATTCCTAAGTACAGATCATTTCCTCTTTAGTGTTTTTGAATATGGACTTGTCAAATGGTAAAACGGAATGTACTGAAAAACTTCCTGTCCTTTCATACTTTTCCTATTTCATGCTATTTTCTACTCTTACTATACCGATTTGTACTATGTGCTAAATATTAATTTCAAGGTTCTCAAATCTTCTGCTGTTTTCTAGTCATATAAATCAACTCAGTTAAAATAAATTCATTTATTTTATCCACTATTTTTCAGGGGAAAGAAAATACAATTTTTTCAACCTTCAAATATTACTACTTAAAATGACTACTTACATTTTTTAGAATCAGTGACAAAAGTCTGACAGATAACTTATTAACACTGTTAGTGCTCAGAATACTGTACTCCAAAGTATGGTTCCTTGGTCCAGTTAGTACTTTTAATTTGGAAAAGAATCAGGAACAAGATCTCTCTTCTATCTTCCCATCTTTTTATCGTCTATGCTGCTTTTGTTCCCAAAGTGAATCGTAGAAACCTGAATTTTTCTTATCTAAGGTAGTTTTAGAAAAACTGGAACTCATCTTCTCCAAAACAAGCCAGCATATCTGGGAAGGGTTTTTTTGTTTTTGTTTTTGTTTTCTGAAAAACTCTGTCTCCCAAGGGTCATTCCTCCTACTTAGGCTGCAGAAGTATGAAATAGAGAAGCTAAGAGTGGGGATGGGGATCTGAACAGGTCATCCTTGCTGGGGTTTGCACTTTAATATTGGTCACTTCTTTAACAGTTATGCTGGGCAGAAGTTGTTTTCACTTCACTTTCCTTTATCCATTGTGCCAAAGTTTAAAGAAGACTCAACTAAATGATTGAAATTTACACAAGACAAAATAAAATTTGTGACACATCTCTCATGCTTTAACTCTGCATGTCAAAAAACAGAGCATAGAAATCAATATGATGTTAAACTTGCAAAAATCAATATGTTTTACGAATAGAATCTGGGGGTCAAAATAGATTGTGGTATTGAAGTGAAAGAGAGAGAGAAAGGCAACACATGCCCCTATAAAGACGATCCTGCTCAGCCTAAGCATTTCCATACCTGTTTTCCCTCCCTCTGCAAGCACTTTCATATCTGAATTCCCCAACACAGTGCTGAGGATGATAACTCCCTTCTTTTTCTCAGCTCCAACCACAATTGCACAAGATTTTCTGCCCACTAATTCTCACCTCCTGAATATTGGCTTTCAACATCTGACTTGATGGAGTTGGCCCTGGTAACATCCCCTTTGGTCTATTACAATTACTTGACAACATTTTATATAAAATATTCATCACCTTTGTTCTTTATCAGTAAGTTACTAGAAAAGTGACAAGGTAAAGGGAAAAATACTAAATCTGTAGTAGTAGCAATGTATAGGTAGGCAAATTAATAAATAAAGGCAAATACAGTAGATCATATTAGTTTATTAGTTTAGATTCTTTTTTATCCTCTTTAGATCAGTGTCTAAAATTTTACTTATCAATAAATTTTATTCTCCCAGGTAGAAAGAAAAAGAATATTTTGGGGGGCTTTGTAATTTTGTGTCCTGTTTTTAAGCAAACAAATGAAGGGTAATTATCTCCTTAACTGACTTCAGCTCCACAAACTTTTGTAGGATAAAGAGATGTATCTTGTATCCTTAGTTGTAAAAATCTGTATATCTATTTTAAAATAAGATGTTAAAATACAATTTTAATAAGTATTTTTTCACATTTATCCTTCTTTATGGCTTATTAGTATTCCTTTGTATAAAAACCCACATCTTTATTCATTCCTCGGTTGATGGACATTTGGGCTGTTTCCAATATTTAGCTATTACAAACTGTGGTGCTATAATGGGTATGGATAAATGGATACACCTTAAGATCATATGCTGAAGTGAGGTAAATTGGACAAATGTGTACATCACATTGTTTCTGTAGTGTGAGAAATTGAAAGGGTTAATAAAGACCAAAATACATCACATAGTGAAATAGAAAGAAGTTGTTCAAATAGGAAGGGGTATTAGGAAGGGGAAAAGAGAAAAAAAGAAAAGGAAAAGAAAAAATGTGAGAAAAGAAGGAATAGATGAAAACAAACCCTTTGTAAGGAGAGGAAGAGGGGTTGAAGGGAGAGGACAGAAAGGGGGAGAAAGGAAGTCCCAATATAGGAGCTGTTAAAGCTGGAGATCAATCACATGTATGTTGGGAGCCGAGCCCCTGAAGCTGGAGATTGATCGCTTGTGTGGGGCTGAAGTAAGTCCAGCCCAGAAAAAGCAGAGAAACCAAAATAAACTATGTAAATAAGCTGTTCCAGCACCGAGAAGGCAGGGGACCCAGGCCTGCCTGGAAAACAAGTTGCTGGGCGGTGGAATTGAAATTGATACTTTTCTGTGGAGGGTATAAATAAAGCTGCTACAATGGTTGAGCAGGTCCTTTCCTCCCATTAGGAGAGTAAGGGCTCCACCTGACCCCAGCTTTGTCTTTTCTTTATTTTTCTCATCCTCTGGCTGGTCCTTAAGAACCTCAGGAGCTGCACTTGGGTCGGCACGTGTGGTGCCGGGTTGGAGAACAAAGAACACCTGGGATGACTCATGAGCCTGACCTGCTCCAGCTCAAGACAACAACAAGCCCCAAACAATCCAAGCAATGAGTTGCTCAGTAAAAGGTTGCCATGTGACATTATCTTGCTAAATGGACAAAAAATGTTCTACAGTAGTTCAGCAGTTTCTTTTCTCCCATCAGGCAAGATGGCTCCACCTGATGCCTGCCTTCTGTGTGTCATCTTTAGTTCTGCAGCTTCTCACTGCCCTTCTCAGTACCTACCCTGGGAAGTTCCAGACTGCAGGAGTTGCAGCAACTCAAGATATTATCTACGGTACAGATTTCCTCAGATGAACCTGATGAGTATATGTATCTAAAATTTACCAATAAACTTAATTCAAGAAGTGCAACTTTTCATAAGAAATTCTCAGTTTCTGACACTAGCAACTAAGTCAAATTAGGTAGAAATCCTATTTCCTAGATTTTTCTTCTTAGAATTTTTTCATCAACTAATTCTCACACTGCTTTTTTATTGTAAATTTTTATTGCCCATGTGACTATTATTTGTTGGTTCTTTTTTTTTTTTTTTTTGAGACAGAGTCAGGACTGGCCTTGAACTCCTGGTGAACCTCTTGCCGCAGCTTCCTGAGTGCTAGGCTTACAGGAGTGTGTGAGCATGCTTGGTTACCATGTGGCATTTCAAATCGAGCTCATTTTTATACTGAAGATTCTTTTTTTCCCCATTGCAGTAGTCTTGAATAAAATCCACTTTTACCACTTATGCTACTTCTAGCTCATGTTATGTTTGACACAATTAATCTCTGTTCATTTTTAAGGCCCTTTGAAAAAGTAACTGGGAAAAATATAAAATTCATTGGCCTTTACACTTTGACAATTTAAACTATTTTATTTGCCATTTGTTAAAAAAAGTCTTTTACTTGGTTTTAATAAGTGACCTGTTTATAACATCTTGTTTCTTCAATACTACTCATTATTTATAACCCATGAAAAATCATTACCTCTTCCTCAAGGTTATTTCTTGATTAATTGCAAGGAAATATTAGCTACTATGTTCAAAAATATTTCACTCATTCATTTAATGAGCATTTTCTTAAATCTTCCTTGCCTCATACTGTGTGTGTATGCGTGTGTGTGTGTGTGTGTGTGTGTGTGTATGTGTTCTAGTGGTACTATAAAAAATTCATCAAACTAGTTGATTTAGAATAACAGAAATTAGAACCAGAGTATTGCTGAGGGATAGAGCATTTATATAGTGTACACAACAGTTCATGGGCTCAATCCCCAAGGCCACACAAAACAAACAAAATCAGAAATGAATTATCACCCCCTAATAGTCTTGTAGTCCAAAAGCCCATAGCTAGACTGTCTGGAGACATTTCCTAGACTTCTTCCTGAGAATTCATGTGAGAGTCATTCTTTCAGCTTTCGTCATCCTGTGACTCTGTGCCTTCCTTTTCTTGTGTTTACATCACTTCAACTTCTGCTGTTCTATTTGAATGTGCCTTTCTCTGTTTCTGTATCTTCTCCTTTTATAAAGCTATTTGTAATTGGCGTCAAGGATTACTGGTTAATTCACAATAATTTTATTCTGTGATCTTTGATTTAGTATCTGTAAAGGCCCTCCTTCTACATAAGTTCACATTCACTTGTAGTGGGGTTAAAACTGAGACTATGGAGATG
Organism: Hydrochoerus hydrochaeris; assembly: GCA_004027455.1. NCBI lineage: Eukaryota > Metazoa > Chordata > Mammalia > Rodentia > Hydrochaeridae > Hydrochoerus > Hydrochoerus hydrochaeris. The sequence goes on along the minus strand of PVLA01001577.1, from coordinate 316,843 downwards.
CATAATTGCAACCACTACGTGTACACTTCTTGTGACATTTTCTGACATGTATGAAGATAAAGATTATTGCTTTGCTTTGCTATTTTGGTACTAGGATCTGAACTCACAACCTCGCACTTGCAAGGCAGGCACTTATATCACTGAGCTAAATGCCTGGCCCTAAAAAATGTCTTTTTCTCTTGGTGCCGGGGATTGAACTCGAGACCTTATGCTTGTCATGCAGGCACTTATGCTGCTGAGCTAAATCCCCAGCCTGATAAATATTATTTCATTGGCAATGCACTTGCCTCCTACCTTTGTTGCTTACCATAGTCCTTGCACAAAAAGTGAATTTAGTTTAAATTGTTTTTCTTCTTATTTTCTTTCTTTTTTTTTTTTTTTGGTACTGGGGATCAAACTCAGGACCTCATGCTTGCCAGGCAAGCACTTAAGCCACTGAGCTAAATCCCCGGCTCCTAAATTGTTTTTCAATTCAAATATTCATTGATAAGAGCTCCTTAATTCCTGTCAAAAATATTTCATTAAATAAAACTCAACTACTTAGGAGGAGAAAATGATCACTATAGTCTCAAACTAGGGTCTCCACACTAAAACCTATCCCTAAATAACTACAGACAAACTATGTTTTTATATAGAGACAAGTTCTTAGTACTTTGCCAGGCTGGGAATATAATAGAAATCCTCTTGCCTCAGCCTCTCAGAGTGCCAAAATTAAAGGTGTGTGCCACTGTGGTTGGCTCATGTAAATTTTGAACATTAGGTATTGGTTATATATTTTCAAACACATAATTACAAGCTCTGAAATAATTTTGAATGAAAGTAATATTTTAAAAATTAAATAACCAACCACTTAAAAAATACATAGTCTTACAGACTGAGTCTGGATCTCTTTTCCCACTGGTTATAGGCAAAACATGTTTTAAAAAATTGTAATTAATTTTATTTGGAATTACAAAATAATAACATCCAACTCCATTATATAAATTACTGACAGACATTTTAGGTAAGAAATACAATTTTTAGTAATTAATTCTGGAATTCTTTATGTTTACTTTCCCTCTAAATATGATTTTAAATTTCTTTTATTTAACCAGAAGTCTCTGATTCTTTGATTGCTTTAACAAGTATTTGTACCTTATTAGTAAAGATTATGTTTTGAATCTGTAGATGTGAAGATTGCAATAAAAAATAAAATATAGATTGTGTGTAAATAAAGATATATAAATATATGTGTATATATACTAACACATATATTTATATGTTTATATGTGTAATATATACAGATATATAGATATATTTAATTAGCAATTCTACACATAACCAAGATTGTAAAGGAGAAAGTCCTCATATACTGAACATTGCCAGTTGTAAATTACATTTCTGGGAAACCTCACTGAGGATATGCCTTCTGAACAAAATCCCTGACAAAAATGATAGTGTGAGTTATGTTCTTATCTCTAAAAAACTATTTCAAGTCAAGAGCAACCACTCCAAGAAATCCAAGGGTGAAATGTGCTTGTCTTATTCTACAAATTTCTACCATGATAGCTGGAATAAATAAGTAAAGGGGAACTTTATAAGATAATGTCCAAGATGGATTGATCATCACTGAGATGATCCCTTTTCTTCTTTTGTAGAACATAAACTCTATGGAGGTAAAGATAGGAGCAGACAGGCCAAACTGGACATAATAATAATCTACAATAAAATTACAGTGTTGATATGATGTAGCAGCATAAGTAAAAAGTCAGATTTGGGATATTGTATGTTGAAGATGAAGCCATTAATATGAGGGAAACAAGAAAAAGAGGCATGAAGGAAAACTCAAGAAAAATGTGCTTGAGGAATACAAAGATCAGAGTTATTATCTACTGAGATAATGTAAATTCTGACACCTAATAGGACAGTTTTTTTTATATTTTAAAGAGAATAAAGCAAACTAAAAACAATTAACACAAAACAAAGTGATATGGGACTTCAAAACATGGAAATCAACCATGGCTACCATAATATAGTTTGTTATCTTTGAAATAGTTGCCCATGCCATCAGATATAATAAAACCAAACAAAAGAAAACAGTAAAAATGATACAGGACTTTAAATAGGGAATTAACAATGGCTGCCACCCTCAGATGGAGATCTCCCATGGACACTATACTGCATATTGTTGTCCTCTAAATAGATGCTCAGACTACAAGATTTAGAGCTGCAGAGTCAGTCAAACAATACAGGCATTAAGTTATTTTTTTTTTTTTTTACTTCAGTGGCTATCATCTCAGGCTATGTTTCTCTGAATCAACTGGTTGCTTATGGGTTGGAGAGGACTTGACACATCCTACACGCTGGCTGACTAACTGGAAGGGCCTGGCCTGGCTTATGACAGTGGCCAGCTCACAGGCAAGGATTAGCTTCTTCTTGGTTTTCTTCCTGAATACATGGCTGCCACTGGCTCACAGACAGGGCTTAACTTCTTGGTTCTGTTCCCATGATGTGTGGCTGCCTCTGGTTCACAGGAAAGAGTTAACTTCTCGGTTCTCTTTCTGGGATGCACAGCTGCTTCAGGATCACAGTGCAACAGTTTTAAACATGTTACATTTGAAATATTTCTTATCATCGAGAGTTCATTTATCAAATAGGCAGCTAAATATGTGATTGCTTTCCTTTTTTTCTTTCTTTTCTATTGTTTTCATTCAACTTTTACTTTGTGCATGTTTGCAGAATATAATGATCATATTCCTCATGGAAAATTGGTACAAACACATAAGACAAGGAGAGGGGAAAATGAGCAGATTAAAAAAAAGGATCGAGATGTGTTATGTGACTGCTTTTCTGATACAAGGTTTAACTTGAGAGGCAGCAGAAAATAAGTAGTATGTAATGGTCCTAGACTCAATAAGACCACACACAAAAAAGTGAGTGCAGATAAAATAGAGAAGATATTCAGGGATTTTTGTTTAGTCACACAGAAATCTTAAGGTCAGATAAATAAAAAATAAGTTTGTAAATAAATGCTTCATGAGTTCAGAGAATCTCAAGAGCATTATATTTTCTTGGAAACTAAGTGAAATCAGAAATATTTCAGGTAGAAAAAAAATTAACATCACCAAAGATAAAGACTGAAAGTTTTCTATTGAATTTTGCAATGTGAGATTCATTGATATCTTTGATTAGAGTGCTTTGTTAAAGTCTTATACAAAGTTAATGACAAATAAATGTAACAGAAAATGTCAAAACAGGAATTTGAAGTAGGAAATATAAAAAGTTAGGCACTGGGTTTTGAAACATGCCATATCTACCTTGTATTAATATAAAGCATTTAATCTTTAAATCACTATTGTGTCACAGTAGATAATAAATATTTGTGTGATGTGTGGATAAATGAATTAATAATGAAAAAAGGATCAAAAACAAAGCCTAGCACAAAAAAGGATTTATGTTACTTTTTTTTTTTTTGAAGGCATAAAGTGCAAAGACCAGCATGATCACTTGTACCTTGTTGCAAAGAGTACTTAAAAAGCAAGCAGTCATTTAAAAGTAAACTTTTCCTGGATCACAACCTAAAAATTTTGTAATGTCCTAATAGTGTTTCTTTGTTATTTTTTCAGGCCCACAGTCACACTGTTGGGAACCTGAAGATTTCATCTATCAGGTTCTCTTGCAGATGGTCCTAGTTATATTTACCAGCAGTAGGGTTTTACAAGACTAAAGTTGCTGCAGGACTATAGTTTTTAGGCAGGTACACTTGGCCTCAGCAGAAGGTGACCCTCAAGTGGTTCCAGGTTTGCCAGAGATAGTACATCAGCAGGGCAGTCTTGGTGTTCTGCCCCTAATAACAGCACAAGAAGCTATGTCTTTAGAAGAGAAAAGTTTGTGCACTCTGAACTTGAGCTGAAGCAGCTCCCTGATTTTGTATACAATCCATTTCTTTCTTTTACTCTTCAGATCATCACATTGTTTTACTTCTCCTATCTTTTTTGAGGCATATGTAACTACCTGTTTTAAATTCTTCTAGGAAAAAATATCTAATAAAGCTTCTGTTTTGAACCTAAATGCTAATATTGGGAATTGTAGGATTCATTCAAATATCTTACTGTTTCTTCTTATTCTCTACTCTTTAATTTAGTTTCTTTACAAAAATTACAATTTTAGTTCATATTCAAAACCATTGTTATTGTTGTATGCATGTGAACATTATTCAGTTCACTCCAGGTTGATTACGTTAATATTAATTTTGCTAAATTTTCATAGTAATCATTAGTTTAAATGTATAACAGAGAAATTACTTACTATAGTGATTCGCGAAATAGAATGCATTATGTCCAAATAAGAAAAAAATTTTAATATCAATTGGATTTATACTCTATAGCAAGAAAAAAAATACAATTTTGCCCAGGTCTTGAAAGGTTTATATATATTGGGGTTCAGGATATTGTACCATAAAATATGACTCCCTGGCATTTTAGGAAAGAGTAGAAGCAAGAAGGTCACTTTTTCCTTATTTACTGTCTCCTGAAGTACATGCTAAAACTGCTACTTTAGGAGTATTTCCCTGTAACTGAAAAAGGAGACCTCCTCAGCTTCAGAGACGCAAAAACACAAGGAAGAGTCTTAATACACTTAGCCAGGTTTTCTTTAGTTTATTACCATTTCACTGAATCCTTTTGTCTGTCATTCTTCTGTACAACTATGCACTTCATTAAAATCTGAAAGTGTCTCTTTTTCTTTGAATCTTAATTTTTGAAAGATCTGGTGTCATGTAAAATTTGCATTAGATAAATTTGTGTGCTTTTTATTAAATTATCTTTCATTGTGCATGGCTCAGCTATAAACATTGCAGCAGATGATGAAAATATATTGCTTTTTGTTTCCTGTATGTACTATGTTAATTCAAATGCTTCCTTGGCTAAAACACTGTGGAGCCCTCCTTTCTGGTTACTCTTAACCATAGTGAAATTTAATCACTGAGTAGTAAGTCTTAAAACATCTCAGAGAAAATGAGAAAAGATAGATGCTTATATATCCAACATATTCTGTATATTCTCTCCAGTCTTTCAGCAATATGATTGGAGCAGCTTCTTGGATTGGTGACTAAGGGGATTCCATCCTTGAAAATTTGCTTCCACTTTAGGTAAAATGTAAAGATGGTATATCTCAGGTTCTATTCTTGCTTATCCTAGGAATATCCTTATTTCCTTCCTGCTCTATTTGTTGTTGTTGTTGTTTGTTTGTTTGTTTGTCTTTTTGAAACAAGGTCTCTTTGTCAGTTTAGGTTAGCCTTGAGCTCACTTTGTGTCCCAGGCTGCTCTTGAACTCACAACAATTCTTCTGTATCAGCCTCCTGCGCCACCAAACCCAGCCTTCCTGATCTACTCTTAAACCTTACTGAAAACTTTTCTGCTTTTTGCTTGTTTTGCATTTAGTGAAATAACTGCAAACTGTAATTTCTTTATCCCCATTTTAAACAGTACTGAGAAAAAGTAAATGGAACAAAGCTACTATTCCCAGGAAGCACATGGTATTGAAAATGAGTTTGTGAACTAAATATAATAGGCCATTTAAGAGCACTAACAGTTTTTTTCATCTCAGTTTGCTTCAAAACCTGTCTCTAAATATTTTCACCAATCCAGAGCTAGAATTTAACATTTGCCCAATCATGTGTATCATTCCATGTCTTTTGCTTGAAAAAAATTAACTATGCTTGATCAAAAATTACTATTCATTTTCTTAAATATCTTTTTAGGAAACCAACATTTGACTGGTAGTTGATCCAAGTTAGCACTTCTAACCTTGACAAATGCAATGATGCTCATGCTGAGCCCTGCCAAGCCATTTTCCTCTGCTTGCAAAATCTCGTAACTGAAGGGAAAAATGAAAAGAATTGACTAAAGTTAATTTTGACCTTATTACTGCCTATCCATCCTTCACCAAGAAGCTGTTAGTTTGACATGGCCTCATGGATTCTTTGGGGAAGCATTTAACCTTTGCCAAGGCTCCAAAATTAATATGAGGAAAAACTTTTTTTTTTCCTTAGAAATTATCCCAACCAAGCTATCAAGTCTCTTTACTTTGGACTAACACTGAAAGAGAGATCAGATTATGATCCATGTTGTACTTTGTAAATTTTCTTCTTTAATTTAAGTTCCACAGTATGACTTCAGGTAAGAACAGTTGCCTAGTTCCTTTTTCTGTTTCCACACTTGACCCATATGATCATTGGGAAAGCTCAAGAAAAAATGAATGTACCCAAAAAGCTCAACTTTGAGACAGTGAATTAATCAATGCTTTCTTTTCCTAGTATAGTGGTTGTCAACCTGAAGCAGTTTGCTCCCTGATAATATTTGGCAATATTTGAAGACATTTTGATTATCACAACCTGAAGAATTTTACAGATATTCGTTGCTAAATATCCTTAATATATAGAACATTAGAACAATAAATATTTATTCAGTGCAAAACATAATGTTAATATTAAGAAAATTTTTTGTATATAACATCATTGTTTCTTATTATTTATCATTGAGAGATTTCTGTAAAGTAATAGTTTTTTATTTTTTTATTTTAAAGATAATAAAAAAATTAAACAAAGTAAGTCAGAACAGAACATTGCAAGCAACACAGGACTTCAAAACAAGATAACAGGATATCAAAAGTGGCATAATGTCTCTTGTTTTCTTTGAAATAGTTGTCCATAACTTCATATACAATAATATCAAAAATAATAAAATAGTATAAAACCAATCAAAAGAATGAAGGTTTTATAGGACTTCAAAACCAGATGAAAAGAAATGAACAATAGTTATTATACTGTCTTGTTTTCCTCAATATAGTTGTCCATACCATCATACAAAATAAAATCAAATTTTAAATATAATGGGATTTATTATGGTAATTATGGTTGGTTTCCTATTATCCTGTTTTGAAGTCCTATAATGCTTTCATTCGTTTGTTTAATTGGTTTTATTGTTTTTTTGTTGTTTGATTTTATTATATGTGATGGTATGAATAGCTATTTTGAAGAACACAAGACACTATGGTAGCTATTGCTGTTTTGAGTAATAATTTTTAACATTAATATGTACATTGTGTTTTCAATTATTTATTGTGTGTGTTTGTAATTTTTTGAGCTTTTCTGTCTAGTGCACCTGACACATTGACATATTAAAGTAATTGCAATGTATTAATGTCTGTGGAAGTCTTTCTACAGAAGCAGGATCTTAATTTGCAATAAAATTTAGGAAGTTTTCTTTTTCTGTACATATACCTGGAAGATCCAACTATGTCTAAATGAAATTGTTCCTCAATACAGGAGCTTACCAAGAAGACCTACTTCAATAAGTATTGCAATTATGGTTAAGAAAATTTCTTTGAAAGGATAAAGATACAAATGATTAAATCCTGTTGGAAAGTTATGAGAAAGTCTTTTGTAAGTAGTAAGATATAAACATGCTGTGAAATATTGTGAATGTGATCAAGAAGAACTTATTGATAAATGCAGTAATTTAAGTTCTATGTCAAAAATGAATTAATTTTAATCAGTTAAAATAATTACAAGAATGAAATGTGAAGTGTCAGAAATAGATTTAAAGTATTTTTAAGAAAAATAAGTTGCCATCTGAGTATTGAAGATAGTCTTAAAGTATATGATTTCTCATGAAAATATGCATGGAAGATTGCAGAAAACTTGAACACTATAAATATAAAATATTTCCATTTCAGCTCATTTGTTTTACATGTTGTATACTACAAAGTATTCATGTTGTCTTATTTTGGAAGAAAAAGTTAAAAGTATTTGCCTAATCAAAAATCCATATACATCTTCAAACTTGTTTCTTAGAGACCAGTATTTTATTTAATCACAGACTAATGAGAAATTTTTGGTTTATATGTTTGATGATGATTTTATAGGACTTTAGCATTGTATTCTTACCCAATATGGTAAAATTGCAAAAATGTGGCTAGATCGATTCATTTTATGCAGATTATTTTTTCCAAATTATAGACTTAGAAAATAAATTGAGCAAAAGGAAAATGTTTTCTTTTGGTCTTGTTAAATGCCAATAGAATCCCATCAGCAACATCTTCAAAGGTCAACAACTTGTATCTTCAAAAGCAAATTTCACTTAGCAATTTCCATATTAGTTTGTGCATCACACCTAACTGTTCAAACTAAATGAAAATGTGCATTTAGACATCCCTTAGATGAGAGAACCTATAAGCTAATTTTAGTCTTGAAGACATTTTTAAGGTATATTTATATTATATGATATTATGGAAACAAAAGTGTATCACCTTTAATTTGAACTTTGAAAATTTAAACATCAATTTAAAACTGTTTCATTTGTTAATATTCTTTTATTCTCAGAATAGTTTATAGTTTTTGAATATGAAGTTTATGTTGTTTAAACAGGACAACATTAAACAATCATCTTCACATAAAAATTACCATAGTCAAATACAACAGGAATTACATCCTAAATCTCTTGACAGCAGCAATGAATAAAACAACTATTTTAAATGAAATTTATTTATTTTAAATGACTTTTATATTGATTTAAATTATGTAAAAACAACATAGTTGGCAGTAGGAGAAAATTATTTTTCCTAGATTTTTATAGAATTTGTTTAGTTATAGAAAAATATTTATCATCCTGAATTGTCATCATCAAGAGATATTTATCATCTTGAATTGTCAGTTTCTGTAAGAATAAGGATGTTTTCTTGACTAGACCTGATTTGTGACACAACACTTGCACACATGGCTACAGAGTGGGTTCATTTCCAGCGAATTCATTCATTCCCATTATTCAGTGATAACAACTTAACACACTAATAGAATGTCTAAAGTATTTCCTGTGCATTGCAGAATTGTCTACAGAATGTCTATTTTTCTATGTATGTAAGTAATACATAAAGATACACTGGCTTTTATCCAACAAGTGAGTATTCTCTATTTATAATAATATGATACAGCCAGGGTTCCTAAAAACGTACTTCATTGCAAAAGTGGAATCAATATTTTTGAAAAGATAGAAAGATATTCTTTAATGATAGAAGCATCTTTTTAAGCTAACAATTTGCAGATGGAAAGGTGAGGTAGCAAGTATAATAAACTTTAGTGGATTACAAATAATTAACTTTATACCATATGGTAACTTTAGTCTTGTATGCAGCAATCTTAGCTGAGTGGCTCAGTTGTAATTATGCACATTTTAGCACTAGAGCTAAGAAAGGCAATTTAAATGAAATTGATCATAATCACTAAGCAGGTAAATAGCAAAAAGGTTTCAGACTTTTGGCCTTAGTGACTCTCCATTACAGTCAAATATACTCATAATAAAGGTTTTCTTATTCAATACTAAGAGAAAAGTTCAACTATCTATTGCCTTCCCTAGCTTGGTGTCACATTTTGTTATTGCAATAAAAGGACTTTTTAAAAAATTTTAGAGCTCTGCAGTTTCTCCATTATCAAATATATTTATAACATACATGAATAAGAAACTGTAAGTTTTTAGCATTATAGCTTGTAAAATTATCCTATGTGGGGGAGTCAAGTATTTATTTCAGATTAGATTTCCTCAAATGACAAAATAACTAGGAATGCAGCAGCTTGATATGGGATTTTTTTTCTTAAAAATGCATGCAAAGAAAAACATATTCTCTTACTAGATAGTTCTATAGTACCTATGACAAAAGATACTTTGTATACTATGTCCTAAAATGCAAAATATAGAAACACTCATAAAAACAAACATAGATAACACAGATATGTAGTGTCCTATATAATAGTGATACTTGGTATATCTAAAAACCACCATATTTAAAGTGTGGCATTTATCCATATGGTTCAAGATGGCAACTTGGCTCCATAAAGCAGTAGAATAAGGTCATATTCTTTATCTAAAAATGCCTTTTAAAAGTATGCATTACTACATATATCATGGTTATATTTATCTTAAAAAGTTATAAAATTTTTTTGTCATGTTTAATAGCTATACATAAATCTGAATATTATTATAGTAACAGCAAAGAGAATAAATATTGGAGGATACCAGTTTCTTAAGTACCCATATTTTGAAAGAATATGCTTAAATTTTTATCTAGTATTAGGCATTTTGTTATGACAGATTACGAGTTAGGTTTCTGACACTTTATGCCTTATCTTTCAATGGTTAAACCATACATGTATGTTTATGTCAGTGTTCACTCTGTATGATTCTATAGTAACATCTATATTTGAGTAATGTCACAGATGTGTTTTTTTATAACATTTATTCTGGAATTGGTGATGTGTGCTTACTTAATATATGCTTACTTATTTTCTTCATTCTAGCCAGTGATCTTCAAGTTCCAATCAAAACAAAAACTTCATATATGGTGTCAAATTCATTTACATGGGAACATTTTTATAGAACTGTCAGTCCTCTTGCTATGGTCAGGAATGAAAATTCTCAAGGTCCACAGCACAGAAAATGTGCAATTTTTTTTCCCTCATCACATTGGAAACTTCTGCTCCAAACCTTTAATATTAAATCTCTTATTTTTCACATGTTGCCACTATGATGCTTTACCTTTTTGTGTGGTATATTTGCTTCCCCAGAAAATGTGTCTAAATATTAGACAACTTTCTAGCTTTAAAAAGTTATTTTAGCCTTAACAGATTCAATATTTAATCAGAGATGAATGGATGTATAAATTATTTCCTCTGAGTTAGACACAATGGGTGTCATTAGGCTTTTTTTTTCTTTCTCTGGAAAATTTTAGAAATTAATTTTGAATTTTTCACTCCAGAATTGCAATGGACAGGTTTTAATGTAGATTTAATTCGTTATTGATTTCCTGGGACATATGTTTGAGTTATCAATTGGGAAAATATATTATTTTAATAGATTTAAAAAGAAAGAAACACATTGACAATAAACCTGTAGGAAAATTGACAAATAACCAAAAAGTTTCTGCACTCAATCAAGATCAGAATCACTGTCTAAAGTCTTACATAACAAAATCCTTCTCATGAGTTTAAACATTTGCAGCACATAAACAGTATGCATATTGTCCCAATTCTTTTTAAAAAGATTACCATTATATTGATATTTTAAAGTGTGTTTGAAGACAAATGGAATTTAACTCTCGATTTATATAAAAACAAAAACACATAAACATTAATATTAATAAGTCGTCTTTATGTATATTATAAGACACCAAGTTAAAGAAAATTGATTTCCAGGAATGCAAACAAAGTATTACACTGGTAGTGATGTTATATTTAGTAGTCACTACAAGAGGAAAATGAGTGAACATAACATGTTGACCATTTAGGTGGGCACTGAATAGAAAATTTGGGAATGTAAAATGCCTACCAAAATGTAACTTTGGTAATAGAAAATTTGGGAATGTAAAATGCTTACATCACATTTAGGGTGTAAAATGCCTACCAAAGGAATAACTTTGGTATCCTTTTATTATCCATAGTGTGTCTTCAAAAGTTCAATAATTTTATAATGCTTCTTGTCTTTTTTTAATAACATAAAAATATATATCTAATGAAACCAGCATAAACTATGGCCCATACATTTGAAACATTGCAGAAATTTCTTTTACTATCCAAGGAGATATGGAGAACAGGAGTGAGAGGTAAGGTGTGAGAGAAGACTGCTCTGAAATAAGGGACATGAATACTAGGTAATGATATCAAATGAGCAAGCAAGTTTTAATGATGACTTCTGGCAGACAGAAGGGGACCCTCAAGCATAAAAGACCACTAAGGACAAGAATTTAATATCAGGCAAATAATCACAAAATGTAAATAGTTAAAGTAATACTTTTTTTGTCAGAGACAATGCCCAGCAAATGATTATATCACCTAATGTTCCAGGCGTGGTGGCACATGCCTGTAATCCCAGCACTTGGGAGACTGAGGCAGAAGAATCAGTGTGAATTTGAGGCCAGCACAGACTACATAGCAAGACTCTATCTCAAAAACACACAAAAAATATCCTGATTATACCATATGATGTCAAGAGATATTAAGTCTCCCTTGGAGTAATTAGAGTTTGACATACTGATGTGAATATTGAGTGTTGACTAAAGTTTGCTACAAGAAGTTGATTATCTTTTTAATGAGAGATAGATACAGAAGAATTTAAGACATTGAAGTTTTTATTTAAATATATAATAAATCATTAAAATGTATTTTGTGAATGAAATCTAGGAAATTTTATCTAGCTCTTTGGGGAAGGTGGATATTAAACCTATGCCCTCTTAACTGAGCTACATCCTTAGTTCTTTTATTAATTTATTTATTCTTAATTTTAGGATAGGATTTCATAAAGTTGCTAAATTGCCTAGACTGGATTCAAATTTGGCAATCCTCCTGCCAATCTTCAGTCTTGATTACTGCAATCTCAGATGTAATCTGCTACTGGCTTTTGGAAGCTTTATTTCACAATAATGATAACAAAGATTCATGTAATCAAAATACCACTTTAATTAAGGAAATTCTGGAAAATCTGGACTGCTATAGTCATTTACTTACTAGATGATATGACAAGAACAGACACTTTTATGTTTGCAGAAGTGCACAGCACATAGACAAACCTCAGCAGAATGCTCTTTTCACAGTCACTAAAATTGCTTTGCTAGAAACAGTCATCACAAATGCTGCTTACCATCACAAGAAAAAATAGTGACTGACATTCTTGAAATAATTAAACTATTGCAAGATTTTTAAAATTAGATGCTTAAAAACACAATGACAATGTCCATTTAAAATGAATTTTTTTAAAAAAAAAATTGAGATCATAGTATCTTTTGTGTAATTTGGTATATACTTTTTTTGGTATCTAATTTGTAATACTTGATAGATTTAAAATTCAATAGTATTTCATGCTTCAGGAGGGCATAAGTTTCACTGCTGTGTATTATCAACTACACTAATATAGTAAAACTTATTGATAATTACTGATTCATATCTCTGTTGTTACTCATTTTTTGATGATTAATCAATACTGTCAGCATACTCACACATTTTTCTTTCTTGGCTAAAAATCTAGACCTGGAAATTCTGGTGTATGGGGTAGATATATGTTTATGTTTTTAAGAAAGTAAGATATATCATGCACAGGTACAAATTCCCAATAATGAATGTGATCATTATGTATAATGAACGTGTACCAATAAAATTAATTTAAAAATGATCTTTTCTAGAATAGTTGTACCCCAAGGACTTAAGGGACAGATTTAGAAGGATTGCCACAAGTATGAGGTCAGCTTGGGATACATAGTGAATTTAGGACTGGCATGAAATACATAGCAAGACATTGTCTCAAAATAAAAATTAAAAAAGAGAGAGAGAAAAATTTTTTTTACCATTTTATATTTCATTAAGCAGAGTATGTAGCTCATAAACATTTTCAGCATTTAGAATTCCATACCCTTATTTTTAGCCAATAAAGTAAATAAATGTTTTATTGTCTAATTGTGATTTTTAAATTTTTATTTTGCTGATAAATAATACATTTGAATGATTTTTTATATTTTGCTTCAAAATTTTATTTTTTCTTGTGAAGACTCTGATAGTCTTTTGCCCATTTTGATTGGAGTATCTTTTTATGTGAGTCCTAGTAATAGTTCTTAATTTATTCTGGCTTTAAGTACTTTTCAGTCATTATGAAAGCCATTCATGTTTGAGATTGCAAATTTTGACAATGTAGCCAGCATTTTGTGTACTCTTTTTTGACAGTCCATCAAAGTATCCTCAATATGGACAGCAGCAAGTACACAGCTTTATCACAGTTGGGATTTGTTGGTAGATATTACAAAAGACTAAAGAAAACAATTTGTAGTAGCACGAGAACACTTTTAACATTGAGTCATATAAATGATTAAGGAAGAAAGGAGACAGAAGCTTTATACAGAGATACAGTGAAAGATATGGAGGTTGCCATGATAAAGGAAAAATAAGAGAGGAATCCAATAGCAGCTAAGGTCAAAATAAACATTCAATTTAAAATTTTGGAGATGAAGTCTTATGGCCAGTGAAAACACTCAGCAAGAATATATGGCCATGGACTGATATAGAATGAATATAATGAAAATCTAATAATATGGATACTAGTCATATGTGTGATTTTGGTTATTTTGGCTTTTTTAAGATTTAAATAGCATTTTATATGGAGTTATACTAAAAAGAAACCAGGTACTAATACTGTGAGAAACCAGAACCCACTCTTCTTGTGTATTTGACTGGAGAAACTGAACAAGACACATGCACAGTAGCAGAGTACAGGCAGAATTTACTGTAAAGTGAAAGTTCAAACAGTAGTCTCTTAAAGAGAAGGGCAGGCAGGCACCAACATGGCAGCTTAATCTCTGTTTGTCTGATTAAATGGGCAATCCAGAAATTTTCCTTTCTGCTTGAAGGCACTGTTCTTTTACAAGGATATGTATGAGGTTGTTTTGAATGGTTTTGAAATGACAAAAGCTCCTATCTACTGTCTACAAAGAATGTTTCCATTTAGTTTTGACTTCAAAATTTTTTCATGTCCTTTCTCAAGGTCAAGACTTTGCCAGGCACTTGGATCTTACTGCATGCTCAGAGAAGGTTTCATGGGGGTGAGTTTGCTTGAGATTATCAGCTTGTTTAGATTTTATCTACAGAGAATGATTTAAAAAAAAAAACAAGAAAAAAGAAACAAAAATTACATGGCTCTTTCTTTTCTTATAATTTTATTATGTAATTGCCTAGTCCCAGTCCTGCTAGCATCTACTTTGCTATCTAACCATTACACATGATTTGGGCAGAAGAAGATTGATCATTTCAGATTATGAGATATGGGTAATGAGGAACTATTAAAATGACCTCTAAAAAAGCTTCAGAAAAATACCTGTGGTTTAGATCTATTCAGTAAGACAGAGAAAGCCTTATTCAGACAGAAAATATCAGTGAAGCATAGTCCATGGATGCATGAAGTACACAGAAAATAAAAATGTCTTAATGAAACAAGCTGTATTTATTATTTTATCAAAAGAAGTTTAAGTAAACAAAGATCCAAAATGGTTTATAAAATATCTTTAGATATCTTCTTGAATAGGCAGAAGCAAAGTAGTCAAAACTGCCATACTTCCAAAATTATATAAATTTAATGTGACCCCAATCAGAGTACCAATAATATTGTTTGTATAATTGAAGAAAGCAATCCTAAAATTCATATGAGAACAGCAGTAAGGGAAACCCAGGGAATATGACAACTTCAGATTTTAAACTATACTACAGAGCTATAGCAATAAAAACAGAATGATTTTGGCAAAAATAGGCTCATGAATCAATGTAACAAAATAGAAGATACATAAATGACTCCAGGTACACTCAATTGTACTATTTTTGATGAAAGAGGAAACATTTCTTTGCTGGAGAAAGATAGCCTCTTTAACTAATAGTCTTGGGAAAACTGGCTTTCCACATGCCAGAAGTTGAACCTAGACCTGTATTTATCACCTTGCACTAAACTAAAATCATAATGGATCTAAGATTTAACATTAGAACAGAAACAGAATCTATTGGATGATAAAATAGATATAACTATTGAAGGCATATGTGTAGGGAAATAATTTTTATTCAAACCCTGATTAGAAAAAAAAAACACCAAGAATCAACAAAAGGGTTCACTTCATATTAAAAAGCTTCTGCACAACAAAGAAAATGAGAAAGAGTAAAGAGAAAAATCTTCAGAATGTGCAAAAGAACATATTTACCAGTTATCCTTAGACAAAGGACTAATATCTGTAATAAACTTGAAAAATTAGACTTCCCAATTTAAAGATTCAATTAAAAATTGTCGTCTGAGATGAATAGATACTTCTTAGATGGAGAAATATAATTGGCCAATGAAAACATGAGAAATGTTAAACATCACTGGTCATTTGAGAAATGCAAATTAAAACACTGAGATTTTGTCTCACTCCAGAAGAATGGTATCATCACAAAAATAACCAGTAACAAATGCTAGTGAGGCTGGGTGGAGAAAGAATTCCTTCTCCCTTGTTAGTTGAACTGTAAACAGACACATCCACTATGGAACCAATATGGAGGTTCCTCAAAAACTAAAAATAGAAATTTAATTTGATCCAGCTGTTCCCTTTCTATGAATTTTTCAAAAGAAAAATACACCACAGTGCTATATGGTTATCCTATTTATAGCAGTGCAATTCACAATAGTCAAATTTTCAAAATAGTCTATATGTTCATCAACAGATGAATGGAAAAAATCATTTATATAAGATGGAGTATTATTCTGTCATAAAAAGAATAAACTTGAGTAATCTGTAGGAAAACTGATGCACCTTGTTAAGTGAAGTAACTCAGATACACAAATTTAAATATCTCATGATTTCTTTTATCTGAATAACTCAATGAATATATAAAGTACAAGACAAAAGACAGATAATAGAGACAAGGAGAGTGAGAAAAAAAATAACAGTGTAATCCACTGTGGAAAATGTATTTAGATGTGCACCTTGACTTAGTATAATTGTCTTCCATATTTTATATATTCTTTGGCCTATTAGTCTAGATTTCAAGGATGATGGAGAGGAGGGGGAAAAGGAACTTAAATGTGTTATTCCATGTACCAATGACCTATAGGGAATATAATTATTATGCATTGCAAATATGTACTAATGAAAGTCAAAAAATTCTTTGTAAATATTTATCTCAGCTCCACCATTTACGATGATGGTCATCTGTGCTGTTGTGATGCTGTAGTGATGATGAATAAGGAAATAAAGGAAAAGGGTACTGATTAAATAAGGACACAAATCATGCTTGGAAATTTGTACTTTTGTTTCCTTTCATTTTTTTCCCCTCTATTCTTCTCTCCTTTCTCTTCCTTTCCTTTTCTTTTCTCATTTTTCTTTTCCCATTGCTAGTCTAAATGAATCATCTATGCTAACACTTGACTCCTTTTTTTTTTGTACTGGAGATCAAACTCACAACCTTGTACTTTCCAGACAGGCACTTACACCACTGAGCTAAATGCCCTAAATTCCATTTTCAATCAGTATTTAATATGGACATCTCCATGATTATTTTAGTACCAACTCCAAATATATCAATGCTGGCATTAATAATTCTTTTCTCACTACCACCACCCTCCATGGCAGAATGATACCAGAAGGAAAGAAAATAAAGCTATAAAGGGGGACAGAAAACAGAGGTCATGGTATAGCAATTTATTTTAGTTCTTATCTCAGTATGTAAATTAAATAAACTTTTACATGGAATAACAGAATTATAGGTTAGATTGGTGATACTACTGAGGAATTCAAAGTACAAGAGTTCTTATCAATGCCATTGATGCACACAGTTATCAGGGTTTTTGTTTTTGTTTGGTTTGGTTTGGTTTTTTGTTTCGGTTTGGTTTTTGATTTTTTTTTTTTTTTTGAGGCAGAGTCTCCCCACATAGTGCAGTCTGACCTTTAACTTGCTTGTGTAGCCTAGGATTAATTAAGAAAAATAAATTAATGATATAGAAAAAGATCATAAGTATACTACTAAAAGGAACAAAATATATTATAAAACTGTGTACATCATGACTATTTTCCTCTTCCATATCTCATAATAAAAAAATTTACCCAGCTGTTGAAAATTGTTACACTTGAGTAGAATAATTTGTACTCTATTCTTGTCAAATTACATGTGTATTACTACTGAAATGAGAACAAATTCAGTGACTATGCTTCAACTAAGAGTATATACCTGAGTATTTACTACTTGACACTTCTGAAAGGTATTTTTCCCTTCAATGGCCCATTTCCTACTGATATTTTTCTGTATTTCCTGGGAATAGAGCAAGTTACTGCTCCTAACATGCAACTTCTTCCATTTGGGATGCGAGGAAGCATTTGCTCTGTCAGGAAAATTGGCAAATCTGGTTACATAATATTAAGAAATTGAAACAGCTCCATTCTCCCTCATTAGGAACCAGAATGGTTATATGCATTTTTTAAAAACCAAATGTCTTTGAATATTTTATAAACAAGACAAGCCACACAATAAGCTATTTTGAATTTTCCAGTGTTGTTGCTGCTGTATAATGTGATGCAGCCTGACAGAACAGACGTCAAGATTTTTGTTGCTGTTGTTGTTTTGGTTTTGGTTTGATGCTGTTTTTAATGTTTTTTAGCAAATTATTATGCAATGTGTTTATTTATCTGCATGTGACTGTGACAATGTATTTGTAAATCACTGAGGTTCTGCATTATATTTGCATATATTTCCTTTTGTAAAACAATAGTTATATACTTTATTCTTGTAATTTATACAACCTTATTCATGCACACACTAGCAACAATAGCAGCAACAAAAAGGAAACCGACAATTTTTTGTAATCACACAGCTGTAAACTAAGGAAAAGATGTGCTGATAGAATGCTACTGGCTATACAAAGAAGCTGCTATGTAAAAGACTTAATTGTTCATTTTGAGATTTCCATTAATATTTGCACTTTACTGTACATAGCTGGCAGCTAAGAAAAATTCTCATTTAGACATTGTGAAGTTTAGTGAACAAATAGCTTGTGAGTGCCTACTATGTACTAGATCAGCTTTAATATCTTGGAATATACCTTCAACTGACAAATAATTCTTCATGTGGAAATGGCTTTTTAATAAGGAATAAGGCAGCTCATTACATTGAAATATATAGTGTATCTGGTGTCAGATGTTAAAGTGATGGTAAAACAAATCAAAGTAAGGAAAATAAGAATTTGTACTCTTCTATATTCAAGAGTGAAGGAATGATTTGCTGAAATGCTGATATTTAACTATAGAGAGACTGTCTTGTTTATCTCATATAAAAATCCTCAAGTGTAGACTATTCTTGATAGCCCTAATCAACAGAAAGAATTGTGCCTTTGTGCTCATAGTACAGAGAATATGAATCCTACTGTCTTCAAAATTTTATCACTTCTTAAATCAGCTACCATGTTATTAGTGATTTCATAAATTTGAAAGAGGACTGGGAGAGGAGTCATTCTGAGAACAACCAATAGTCATTAATGAATAACATTTTACACATTCAAGTGTTTTTGAAAGGTGTCTGTATATTTTATGCATAAGTATCTAAAAGTAAATTTGTTAGAAATTAATTATGTATGTTGAACTTAAATGGTAGCTAGATTAAAAATACCATGATTATTTGTAGTGTTAAGGAATACTGACTTCTTACCCACATAATTGCATTGTGTAACACTTTTGTTTAATTATTTTAATCTCTTTGTTTTAGCATATTGAATTTTTAGTTTATTTTGTTTGGTGTAAATACAGCTGAATAACAGCATCATTCTTTCCTTTCTCATCCATTCAGTCATCCATGTATTCATTCTTTTATTTTTCTTTCTCTCTTCCCTTTTTCCCTTTTTTGTACTTTCCCTTTTTCCCTTCTTTCCTTCTTTCTTTCTCTCTCTCCTAAAGTCTTCAAGTTGAGCTATATCCCTAAACCATTTTAATTTATTTTTAATAAGTTCTCACTAAATTACTAACATCTGCAGGCTGCACTTGAACTTTAAGTCTGCAGGGGTCAGCCTCCCAGAGGCCAGAACAGCAGGTATGCAGCACTGCACCCTGAATGCATTGTTGCTTTCTCTGAACACTTAGTAATGATCACATTTTCATACTGTCTGCACTGCTAGAAAGTAATTATTGTTAAAATTTAATGGAATATAAAAATTAAAATAGAAACAATATGTTAAAAATATATTAATAATTATACTGATAATTTTCTTTAATCAATAAAAAATTAGTTTTTTGATAAGCAATCAGTAACTGAGACTATATTTTATGTGAGCTATTATGTTAATTAAATTGCTATTTAGTGGATTTTAATTGCATATTTGGCAGAGTACTTTCTCAATCTTTATGCCTGCAAATTCACACACAAAATTATTTAAGAATTAATTATTTGTTTTTATGCTAATATTAATGATCTTAATTTTGAAACATTAAAATATTTTAGCTATAAATTTGGGTCATGAAATCATAAATCAAAATGAAATATAGTCATCAAATAATTTTTACTTATAGATTCTATCTTAGGAATCAAGTACTTTTGTTCATAATAGTAATGCTTGGACTTTGCTAAAAAAAAAATTGTCCCCATATATATGTCATTTGGGAATCCTGTAGAAGGTGCTGAATGCATTTTAGCTCTATCAGGTCATTTCTGAAATTCTCTATGCCTTCCTAACTATTGCTTAAAACAGCACCCATTCATCAGTCCTTCATGTTTTCCTATGGTATTCAAGTATATTAATGAGAAAAGGCAAGAAAGAGAAAAGCAAGGGAAAAGTGTTTAAAGTGACTTTGAAAGATATGTGCACACATATGTATTACATATATAAGATACATATATAATATATAATATACTACATTAAAATTGCATATAAATATATTGATATATAATATTAGGTATTATATTGCACAGTACAGATTCATATTATATAAAAACACCATAAATATACACACATGTATTATAAATGAGCAAGTAACTACAGGTTTGTTTAATTCTGTACCCCAGTTCACACTATTAAAGATCCACAATCCTTTCCTCTCTTTATAGATTATCCTCAGTGTCAGTTTTCTACTTGTCTATCTCTTCTTATCCTCAGAAAATATCTTTAACAGTTTCTTCCAGTAAATGAAAACACTTCAATATCAACCCAACACATAAATGTTCACTCTTTCTGTATCTTGGGAATTGCAATCTCTCTCTCTCTCTCTCTCTCTCTCTCTCAAACAGGGTTTCACTATGCAGATCAACCTGGCCTTAAATTCAACCAGGTTGGCGTCAAACTCACAGTGGTCTGCTTCAGCCTCCTGAGTGCTGGGATTGCAGGCATGTGCCATCTCACCCAGCCAGAAATGTTTCTTGATAAGTGTTTTCTCTTTTTTTCTTTCTTTTCCTTAAGAAACTTTTATACACTAAAAGTTGTTCATCAAACTTCTCCAAACACTTTGTTATCTACAACACTTATAAATTCCCATTTTTTTAAGGAAAATTGAGTAAGAGTATATTAATGTAATTTTTACACTATGTGAAATTTTCACTTTAGTATGTAATGAAATATCTGGGTTATTCATGTTAATGCTAAAAACGTAGTACATCTAACATCTTGGCATACTATTTTATGCAGAAGGAAACTGGTAAAAAAAAAAAAAAAAACCTTTGGGATCAGAATTTAAACTTCTACTTCCCTTCTTCCCAGAGATACTTTCTTTTTAATACTGCCTTCTGCCTTGCCCTGTACCCTACAAAAAAAAAAAAGAAAAGAAAAGAAAAGAAAAGCCAAGAAGAATCTGAGTAAAATGGCTGTGCTACATTTTTCCAGTTATCCATTGTGCCATCATACTTCTGTACAACTGTTCACTCTTCATAAAAATCTAAAATTAGTTCTTTATTTTTTGTGTCTTCATTCATGAAGTCTCCCCTGTCACATAAAACTTTAGCTGGACACAATTGTTATACTATTATTTGTTATTTGTCTTTGTAATAAGTGTGTCACATACAAACTCTGCAATTGGTGAGGAGCAGATAACATATTATGTACCCTAAACTTACCAAATAGCCTTTGATCCAAGCCCTGCTAGTTCTCCTGCAACTTTAGTCTCACCAGCTACTGATACACAATTCATGAATCCATATTCACTCAGCTTCATACAGGATGGGAACTCCAAATCTCACTCAACTCATTACTTGACTCTTGTTACTTCTTTTCAATATCATGCAACACCAGTTACTAGATATTTTAGAATACTGCTAAGAAGGATTAAGGTTACACTGCTTGATTATATTTATAAAGTCCAGAAATATGAGGTTAGTGTGTTCTCTGATTAAATCAGAATTTTGTCAAAAAAATAAAGAGGAAATGTTAATGAGTAATCTACCTAGAATACCAACCACAATGACTAGCAGCAGAGAAGCACTAATTATATGTGATAGCAATGAGAATTTTCTTATGGGTGACACAACTAGCAAGACTACACTGAAAGCTCAAAGAATTCAATTGTATTGGTGACTTTTCTCTTGTTGCTGAGACAAAATACCCAAATGAAAGAAAAGGTTTATTTAGCTTACAGTTTTTGGAGGTTGCAGTCCATACTCAGTTGGTTCCAAGGCAGAGTGGGCAGTCATTCACAGTGGCTACAAGGGACAAGAGCAAAAGGGCAAAAGGGGGAAAAGCATGTCTCCTTCCCTCCCTTATATTGTATGCTGGCTACCTGCCCCTGGGCAGGTACAGTACTTATACCACCAATGCCAGAACTAGACAATGAACCATTCACAAACATTAGATTCAGCCACCTCCATGACCACATGAGGCTTTTGGGGGACACCAAAACTCAAAGCATAACAGCAATATATAGGAGTTTAACAGAGCAACCATCACATAAATATGAATGTGTCTCTTGAAATTCATTGACTAATCAAGAATTCTAATAAATTTTCTTTAAGTCTGTATGAATCTAAATATTTTTTTTTCCTGTATGAAATTCTTCTAAATACTTCACCCACTCTAGAATCCTACCACTTTGGAATTTTTTCATTACTGGAACAAGATATGTATGATGCCCTTAAATTAAAAAAGGCAATACTAAATTTTGCTTGTAATTTTAGTGGATTCAGTTCATGATTGGCTTGTTTCAAGGTAGGAACAGAAAGTTGAAAGAGCATAGCTGTTAAACACTTGCTGAACAGGAAGCAGAAAGACTAAAGTGGAGCTCAGGAGAATGTTATCCACTTCTTTGAAACAGTAGCTACATTCTAATAACACAATTAGTTATGAATTTATAAATAAATGAATTAACATCGAATTTTGTGCTCAAACAGTCAAGTCACTTTCCAAAAGCTTCATCTCTGAATACATGAGTGTTTAGGAAGATCGTTTAGATCTAAACAATAACAAAGAACATAAAATACAATGCAATATAAGAACCATTACATTTTAGATCCAGAATGTACCCCAAATCCCAACCTGTGTAAAACAGGATTGAATTATGAAAATGCTGAGCTGAATTCAGTAGATGAATATGCTTTTAGGTTGTGGGGCCTGCCTAGTTGGAGGTGGGTCACTAGAGGAATGACCTGGAAGTGTATACTCTCTTTTACTCTGATTCCATGAAACAGTGGTTGTCCTTTACTGAAGCCCTGATGCCATTTCATTTCTGCACTGATCCAGCCAAACATGGACTGAAGACACATCCTAAATAAACCTCTTGGCTTTTACTTTTTGTTTTTATTTATTTTTATTTTACAAAAAAAGAAGATAAAACAAGATTTTATAGCAAAACAATAACAGAATAACAATAGTTAATAGATTTCATATTGTTATCTTTAAAATTGTTTTTCAAAGTACAATATATGGGCATTAAAATTTTCTCCAATAAATATTAACACAAACTTTCCCTTTCAATGAACTAAGAGATACTAATAGCATAATTGATTTGCCTTTTTTCTTTTTCCCTTCCATCCTTTCCTCTCTCCTCATCTGAGTTCCTCTTTACCTTGAAAAATCTCTTCCCATTTCTCAGTATACAGTGTATTGTCTCCCTTGTGTAAGATACTTAAAGAATCTCTATCTCTTTAAATTGTGGGTGTTGAGTTTTCCCAGTGACAGGAAAGTGGTTAGAAAGAAATTAGTACCTGAAAAGCAAAGTCATTGCTGTGACTTTATCTACCCATGTGGTTTAGATGCATTTGATATTAGTTTACAAAAAAGTTTTAATAGGTTTGGGTATATGAGCTAAAGAAACACCATTTACCTACTTTGTTGGAAGATTCTACTCAGTTCTTAGAAGACAACAGTGCTGAAAGAAGTGCAGAAAGTAACTACCAGGCTCACAACATTGCATTCAGGAACAAGGAGTCCATGGCAATTGGACCTGAAATCATATTTGTGATACTGTGACAGAAAATTGTCTACATTTTCACCATATCCTCAGACTTGACAGGAGATTGAGATTAAGAGCAGTAGACTAACTAATTTGGTGGAGGAAATTTCAAGGTAGCCCTATGTTCAGTAAGAAGAATACTGCTGGTTACTTTGCTTAAATCTATAGGAGAACCAGGAGCAAATAACAGAGGTGAATAATTCAAAAATTTTTTCAAGAAAGAAAAAAAATCTGCGAAGTTGTGGCAAAGGAGACCACATTGAAAAAATTAGTAATAAAAAAGTCAAATACATTCAGTAAGGACAATGGGAAAAATAGCTTGAAAGCATCTCAAAAATTAGCCAAATCCCACCCTTCCCAGTTTCAAAGGTGTAACACTACAAACATTTCATTTGAGAAGAGGGCCCTGGAACATGCTGCTCGAGAAAGGCCACCTAAGGAATTGAATTTATGGATTATTTTCATAGTATTTAGACATATGGGCATTTAGATACCTCTACAACCATGATTCAGTGGGACCTGGCTACTGATTGAATTGGCAACAACTGGGTATCATCCACATGGTACTGTTTTTTTCAAGTATGCAAAGTGCTTGCAAGGTTATGGTGTTATGCAGACTTTCACCTAGATTTCAGAAGTAGGGCTAAGATGCCAACAATGTGCCTGTGTAGTGCCTATGCATGACGCTGTGAGAGTGAAGCAGAAAGAGCAGTAGGCAATCTACAAAGTGGGAGATTCCAGGAACATGGAAGGTCTACTGAGGAAACTTTCAGGCAGTAAACAGACATTTTAAGAGAAAAAATAGAGGATTTCAACCAGCAAAACTATACAGGTAGTGTTGTCCAAGCCCTTTGGAGTTCACACTTCACTAGAACTTTTTCTGGGTGGTGGAAATAGAGCTATGCAAATTAATATTTGCCCTGCTGGATTTTGGTCTTGCTTTGGTCCCATCTTTTTTATCCTTCTGTTTCATACTTTGAAATGGTAATATTTATCCTGCAACCATTGGGTGTTGGAAGAGTTAAACTTTGTTTTTTGATTTTATGTATGTACAAAGGGTCACAGTTTAAAGTTTTCCTTTAGTTTCAGAGAATATTTTAAATTTGGACTTTTTGAATAGTGGAACTATTAAAACTTCAGTGTCTCTTTGAGATGGGCTAGGTGCTTGGGATGGACATGAATCTTTTAGGGTCCAGAGATGGAATGTTATTAATTGAATCAAGAACACTTACCCCTTCATGTGTTTGAAAGGTGATTGAATTATAGAGAAGTTATACTCATCTGTGAATTCTCCATTAATGAGTTTAGTAGCTTAATATGCTACCTGTTAAGAGACAGACATGTTAGATTAATGAGAGAGTCTTCTGGTAAGTCTCTGATGGTGTGACTGGCAAGGATATATTCTTTTCTTCAGCTTCTTCTTTTACTCAGTGCTAGGAGTAACTCTTCTCTGCTCAGGACCTTCTACCATAATGTTACTACCTTGGAATCTTTTGGCCATGGAGTTAAACCATTAATTCTCTTCCTTTAAATTGTGGGTGTTGTGTATTTTGTTGTAGTGATGGGAATGTGACTAAGAGAAATTATGCAGAGCAACAAAAACATAAAACTGAGTATGTGTCCTATAATTCATTGGCTACTTAAGAATGTTACTAAATTTTCTTTAGGTCTTATTCACCATGTACTTGTGTGCATGCATACGTGTGTGTGTGTGTGTATGTGTGTGTGTGTATGTGTGTGTACGTGTACTATAAAGTTCTGGTGCCATGGACTGAAGCTAGGATCTCATACTTGAGGTCTGCCACTCAGCTCACTAAATACTTCTTTCTTTATTTTTGTCTTGGTACTGTGGCTTAAATCAGGGGCCTCATGTAAACTGAGCAAGTACTATACTACTGACCTACATCCTCAGCCATTTTTATATTGTGAATGATTTTAAAATTTCTATTTACTTGAGTGAAATTCTATAACTACATCAATCCTTATAGTGCCTTGATCTTTAAGCCCACTTTTAATGCAGAATGGAAAAAAAAAATAAAAACAACAATCAAAAAATCCTCTCATCTCTTTTATAATTCAATAGAACAAACTTCAATATGATCGTCCTATTGATCTTCATAGAAAGAGGCAATTAATTTTAGACATTAATAAACAAAGCAGCTAGGTACTATCTGGAAATATTATTTTGTTGAGAGAATTTTTCTTCTCATTTGTATCACCAAAGACCTACTTAGCTGATTTTCCCACTCCTACTTCTCCCAAAAGATTAACTTCTTTCCACTTAACTTTGCCTCAAATTAGTAAAATTTTGGAATTACATTTTCTCTAATTCTAGTCATATATTATTACAATTTGGGGCCAAGGTAACATTCAACATGGTTAAATATTTGATGAGTTTTACTTCCCTAGGCACCAGAAAATGAACTTAAACAGATAGGAAGATATTCTTAGTTCCAATATCTTTTGAGAAATATAGTAGTTCATCCTTCCTTGTATACACACACTTAATATTGAATGAAAACACAAAATACTTTGCTGAGAATTAATCTTTGGTCTATAAATATAAACCTGCTTTACTAGATTAATAAGGTTAAATATTAAAAAACCTATTTTTTAATAAAACTCTTTTGTTATTTTATGATCCCTCTTATTCCTTCACTTATTTTAATGTAACATAAACTGCCCCAGGGGAGGACATGTTAGATTAGAGTAGATGGGAACAATTTTCTATGAAAGAAATTTGTTTCCTTATTCTGTTAAGTCCAATAGAAAGAAAATCATTGTAGAAACTTTACACAATTAAAGCAAAAGAATCTATAGTTTGTTTCTTTAGGTACAAGTAGGGAGTGAGGGAAGCAGTAGTTAAAGATGTAAAGAAAAAAACAATGGCTGCATGAAGAGTCCAAGTTGATTGTTTTAAATAATGTCATAGTTTAATTTGAAGTAAAGATTTCTTTTAGGGAGACTGTGAGGACTGGAATGAAGGATAATTTGGTGGCAACCCATATGCACTGAAGCTAAGAACAGGACAGGATGATGAATACTTCAGCAAATACCATCAAGGACAGATGATGATGGGAACCAGATGGTACTCTTCATCTGCAGCAAGCAACAAACAACTCAGCTCACAATAGCTTAAGAAATAAGGACATACTTTACCCCATACAACAAGAGCTTGGAAAGTTCTATTAATTTAGAAGCATAATGATGTCATGAAGGTCCTAGGGTTATTAATATTTGTTCTGTTAACTTCAACTCTTTTGGCTCCAGTAATGTTTTTTTCTTGAGATCACAGGGCAGCTACCATAGATCTCACAGTGTTCAGTACTCTGTTTCTCAAGAAGAGAATATCATTTCTTCTAAAATGTCTTACTGTTAAGGGGGAAACAAACTTCCTAAGAAAGCCTACTGCTTTCTTCTTTTTTATATTTCATAAACTATCTTTACATCTATCTAAAATGCAGGCCAAAAAAGGTGAGTTTTTATCTTTTACAGGCCTCTTTATTAGCAAGTCTTTTGTGTATTTTTTATGTGATAGTCATGTTTTCTCATAAAGGAAGACACAGAAAAGATTAGGAAAACAAACCTGACTGTCCTAATGGGCCATAGAGACAGGTGACAAATCAGGCCATGAAGGGCTACATGGGAAATAACTGAGTCAGAAGATAGGAAATATAGGCATGTACATAGGCCGTGGCTTTTATTAGGATTTATAAGACAAGGCATGGTAAATGATTTAGATCTACTCAAATTAAATTATCTCAGGTGGACTTTGAACTATGCTTTCTAGTTCCTGGTACCTTGCTTTGGTTTGTTTAATGGAGAGTTATATTGCCTCCTTGAGTGCATAGGCTAGAGAGAGGAGGTATAGCTCTGGATTGATTAGTGTTTGTTTCAAGTCATGTGCTAAGGTAATCCCTTTGTTATTCATAGCAATTGGCTAGTCCAAGAAGAATGAGTTCTTAGTCAATCTTATTAATATCTGGAAATATAATACAGGTATATAGACAAAATATATAAATGAACAAATAAAATTTTAAATTGTCTGTAAACCCATATTATATTTAAAAATACACACACACACACACACACACACACACACACACATATATATATATATATATATATATATATATATATATTAATATTCTGTTTCCTTGTACTATATTTGGCTAACTTTGTCATCAGGAAGTATGTATGTGAACAAGTTAAGGACAAAGAACATGTGTATTCAACTTGCAATATAGAAAAAGCAAAACCAAAAAACCCCAAAAAGCTAACACCTTCCACTGAAAACACAGAAATATATCTTTGACATTCCTGAAAAATGCATAAAATTATGTCAGGAAAATATGAAAAATCCTACAGGCTGTGAGTGATAGTGCACACCAATAACCCCGACACTCAGGAGGCTGAGTCAGGAGAATAGCTGAAAGTGCAAGACCAACCTAGGCTATAAAGGAAGTTCAAGGCCAGCCCATACTACATAGAAAGATCTTGTCTCAAAAACACCAAAACAAGCAAGCAAATAGACAAACCCAAAACAAAAAAACCCAAACAAAACAAAAAACATCCTACTTTCAGGCTACCTGTAATTCCAGCACTTGGAAGATTGAAGCAGGACTATCACTGTGAAGTTCAAAGTCATCCTGGGATACAAAGTAAATTTTTTTAAAGAGGGTAAAATTAAACACAACAAAACAGAACATAAGAAAGCAATGTAAGAGACAAATTTCAAAGCAAGATAACCAGAGATCTTCACTATCATATTGTCTCTTGTTTTCTTCCAAATAGTTGTCCATATCTTCACATACAGATAATTCATACAAAACAATATAGTATAAAACTGATCCAAACAGGATGAGGAG
Organism: Hydrochoerus hydrochaeris; assembly: GCA_004027455.1. Lineage (NCBI taxonomy): Eukaryota > Metazoa > Chordata > Mammalia > Rodentia > Hydrochaeridae > Hydrochoerus > Hydrochoerus hydrochaeris. Next base: position 288,038 of record PVLA01001577.1, on the reverse strand, counting down.
GGCATTTTAGGTCTACAAGATCAGATAATAGGGAAGCCAACAATGGCTGTCATAGTGTCTCTCATTCTCTTCGAAATAGCTGTCCATACCTTCATCTATGTTGAAATTAAACAAAACAAAACAGGCAAAAATCACTCTGAACAAAGAATGATAGTATTGTTGGAATTCACATCATGACACTAAGGAATCAGCACTGGGTACTGTAGTATCTCTTTTTCTTCAAAGTAGTTATTCATTTCATCATGCATTATATAATGAATTCTCATAAACTGCTTATAAGTTTTATACATGCATGAGTCTCTACATGCATTTCTCTCCTTTCTGTATTAGAGGGAAAGAAAAAAGCAAAGCAAGACAAAATGAAACAAATTCCTAGAAAAACATGAAATGAAAAAGTCATATAAAAACACAGTACAAGGTGATCTACAATGGTTACTGTGATGTCTCTTGTTATCTTCAATAGAATTGTTTATATCATCAGGCATAGTATAATTGTATATAGCAGTACATAACAATATTAATAAAAATGAAACATTGTAGACAGTGTAAGACTTCAAAATCAGGTAAAAATCAAACTAGAGTGGGTATCCTAGTGAATCTTGTCATCTTCAGTGTAGTTGCATATATTCTCAGACTTGATACTATCAATCACAGTAGATTTGATTAAAATCTGTCAATACAAAACAGTACTCTAACAAACCAGAATCAAATAAGATCAGTCATAATAAGACAGTATAAGTTATACAGGGCTTCAGATTATGTTAACAGGAAATTAAGGATGATTAACATATATTAACATACTATATCTTGCTATTTTTGGGATAGCGTCTTTCCAAACTATCTGCAGGTGGTGGTCAAATTACCCCTATTTCTCATATTTGATTTTCAGTCCTCTAACCCTCTCTCAGGTTGATTATATTTCCTATACAGAGCATTGTGATGGGCTCTACCTCCTGATCTACTCTGCCTGTATTTCTTTCTTTCTTTTTTATTTTTAGTGTATCAAGGCCATCTATGTTAGAGATTAGAGCCAACCTTCTCTGCCTCATTTCTGCTATGCTATTTTTCTGCCATTGGTTGTCTACTTTTTTCCTTCATTCCACTGTCTGCCCTGTTTATTGAGGCCTCTCTGCCACTGTTCCTGAAATCCTGGCATTTTTTTCTCTCTCTGGAACATCCTACAGTATTCTCTGTAAGGTTGGATTGGTGGTCATGAATTCCCCCAATTCCTCTTTGTTATGGAAGCATCTTGTTTCTCCATTAATTTTTAGAGACAGTTTTGCAGGGTACATCAATCTGGGTTGGAGATTATTTTCTTTCAGGTCTTGGAATACTTTGCTCCAAGCTCTTCTTGATTTGATGGTCTGTGTCACAAAGTCTGCTGTGATTTTGATGAGTTTTCCTTTATAGATGATGTTTCTTTTCTCTGATGGCTTTTAATAATCTTTTCTTGTATTGAATTTCTGGGATCTTGATTATTATATTTTGGTTGTAGGTGGCTGGAGTTCTGTATGTCTCATACATTGGAATATCATTTCCTTTTCCTATGCTTAGGAAGTTTTCCTTAATTATTTCTGTGAATAGCCTTTGTATTTCCTTCGTTTTTACCTCTGCTTCTTCATTGACATTTTTTATTCTTAAATTACGGATCCTCTTGTTGTCTTCTAGCATTTGTATTGTTACTGCCTATTTCCTTGTTGTTTTTGAGAGATTTTTCCTTTGATCATCAAACATTTCAAACCTATCTTCAAACAGTTAGTTTCTTTCAAACAGTTTTGCCAGCTTACAGTGGAGTTTTTAATTCCCTGGTAATCTCTTTGAATCTGTTTCATGTATTCTAGGTTTTCTTTATATTCTTTATCGAACATTTCTCTCCTTTTTTGTGTTCCTCCATTTTTCCATCTGTGTCTTCTCAAGAGGTGCTTAGCATTTCTTTTATTAATCTTCTTATATCTTGCTTAACTTGAATTAATATTTCAGTTTTGAGCTCATCAATGATGTCACAAAGATATCTCTTTATGTCAATTGATGCCATGTCTGATATTGCACATTTACTGCCCTCAATCTCTTTTGTATTTACCTCTCCTGGATCAATATTTGCAGGTTTGAGAGCTGTGGGCTTTTTCTTGTTACTTTCTCTTGTCATGTTTTTGGTTTCTTCCATACAGGTGTATAGTGGAGGTCCCAGCCCCTATTCTTGTTGGTCATGGTTCTTCTGAAGCACACTGGCTAGGGATTTCTGCCCTCTCCCATTTGCTGTTGGTCATTGAGGTACAAGCAGGAGCACCATATGCTGGCATCTCCCCTGTGAGGCAGTCAACCTGTGGGGGCCTTTAGCACGTTAGTGTGTGCCATGGATACAGATTTGGTTCAAGGCAGCTTATTGGGTCCCAGCCAGGGGCGTGATACAGGCCAAGCAGATCCCACCAATCTGCTCTGGGTAGGGAGCAATCAGTTGAAGTCACTGCTGTTCCTTGTTCATGCCTGTCCTGCCCAATTCCAACATGTCATCCAATTGGTCACCCCCTTCCTGTGGAAGGATCTTATTCCAAGCATTCTCCATGCGATAGTGCAGATCCCTCACCGGCTCCATTCTCTTTTGGGCTCACCAACCCCTGACTTAGCATGACTGTGGCTCCTGTAAGTCACAGCAGGAGTGCATGCAGGTGGCTTGGCTGGTCAAGGCAGGTGCAAGTTTGAGTGGCTTGGCGGGTCGTGGCTGAAGCAAGTTTCAGTGGCTCTGGCGAAAGCTCTGTGGCCGCTAATCTTAGCTGCTCCAATGATAGCCCAGAGACTGCATATTTGATGAGCTTTTTTCCTTTTAGTTTCTTCCTGGGTTGAGAGGATACATCTCCCTTTGTCTAGATCTCTCTAGGATGTTTTATTCTGGCATATGAGTTGTTTCTCTCAGGGAGACTCTGTATTTTGTTGCTTACTGAATGGTCATCTTTAGCTCCTTTGATACAAAGTGAATTTAAGTTTAGTTCGAATTGCATAGTGAAACGCTGTTGAAAGAAAGAGAGAGAGAGAGAGAGAGAGAGAGAGAGAGAGAGAAAGAGAAAGAAAGAAAGAAAGAAAGAAAGAAAGAAAGAAAGAAAGAAAGAAAAAGAAAACAAAACATCTTACTAACCAAATTGTCCTTTAATCTTCAAAATTCTGAGAAACAGTTCTGGACTGAATGTAACAAAGGACATGTATTTAGAAACTATATGTAATCTTGAATTAGTGCATTCTGTTACTAGGCTTTTGATAGAAATGGAATGTGACCTGTGGATTATATGCTAATATTTTCAATATAAACTTTGAACTTTTGAATTATTCTGTTGATAAGTAGGGTAATTCCCTTGTCTAAAGTTATGTAGTAAGGATTAATTGAAAGTACAATAATTAACATGAAGATATGTACTTAGTCAACTCTCAAATTGTTCAAATCTTAAAATCTTTATCTTCTATTGAAATTATTAATAAATAAAAATAATAAGAGTAATGATAAGGAGGATAAAAGCCCACAGTGAAAGGAAACTGTTCAGTTGAAGGCCATCTGGACTGATACTGCTGTTTAGCAAGTGGAAGAGAGGAGATGGAATTGCTTGAAAGCACAGCCTTGCTGCAGGGAATGTAAAAACAGAATACTTTGGCAAGAGGCTAGTACTGTAGAGTTTGTGAATCTCAAAGCTCATTTCTTGTCAAGTAACTGATGAGTCACAACTGAGGACATTGCTTTTTCTTAGCCACCATCAAAAGTTCCACTGAAGAATGTATTCCCTATAAAGGAAAGAAAGACAAAGAAATTATTGAAGTCTGTTGAGTATTTACTTTAAAAAATAGCATTTCTGTAGTTTGTGATGCATAGGTATTCTATCTAATGCAGTTGCTTCTTGGCAGGGGAATTCGTTAAGGACAGAGAAATAGAAGTTTTTGACATGTCCTCTTGAATTGTTTCCCATGTGCATGAATTGTTCACAAGAATAAGTAATGCTTTTATAAAAATATTCCCTTTATTTTTAATTATCTGTGTTGAAACAGAGGAACACTATTCTTTTTTTGTGGTTAGCAGAGTAAATGGATTTCTAAGAAGCAAAATGAATAGTGAGAAAGAAAAAAAATATTTACATTTCTTCTTTCTGACAAATTGAGTTTATTGGGATCATAGATATATTCCTGGTAGGTTTTCTTCATTCCATTAAATAAGTCTCATGATGAAAATGGGTATTATATCTAAATTCTAATACTCTGCTTGTTAGTTTTAGCTTGGCTGTTGCTGCGTGTTTCCTACTTAGAGAATCATTATGATCACTTTAGAGAATTGTTTGGTAAGTAGTTCAGAAGCTTTTAGTCAGATGCTATTTTATATCAAAATCCAAAAGTGTGTAAATATTTGAATTGAAGACTGAGTGGAATTATTCCTAAATTAGAAGATTTAAAATGGTAAAGATATTTAATGATTTTGTGAAAGACAACATGTAGAATGTGACTCTCAGATGATTGTAAATACAAGCAGTTTGAGCAGGATAGATAAGATTATCCAATTTTTAAAACCCTGTATTTCTTTTAAATCATATTACAAGTGTTTCACAAGTATCATTACTTTAACTTCAAGCAGCAGAATATTCTATGATTTGTAATGTATATTCTTTAAAATGACTCAATAATAATAAAAAAAGTTGGCAGCTTACTGCTGTTTTTAAGGCATAGACAGATTCTCTTTAACTATGATAAAGTTGTGTTTCCTCTGCTGAGTAACAGGACTCACAGGATCTGGCACTGTCATTTCATATCTTTACTTCTAAAAATATATTAATATTGGAGAAACCCTATTTATAGGATATAGTGAAGATAAAAATAAATTTCACATACCATTTTGCAAATGTGATTTAAATATTGTATCCTTTCAGCAATAAATTTGATGATAGAAAATATAAGCCATGTTTGAATGTCTTTGTAGAACTTAAAAACTTCAAAGTAGTTTTTTGAAAAGATGTTTTCTGTGTTTGTATTCATTAGTAAAAGTACAGTCTTCAAGCTATTAATATGTATGCATGTACGGCTTCACTCATTTTTGTTGTCTTTATTTCATCTTTTTTCCCAGTTATAGTAAATAAATCCTGTAAGAGTTTTTACAAATATGATTAATTTTGTTATATTTTCCTTAGTGTTATTGATTAATTCATATAATAACAAAATTATTTTTTCTTGTCTTCTACTTTTATTTGGTTAAAAACATAAAATTTACTACCAACCATATTTACGCATCCTATTTCAAGAATGTTAACTATATTCAAATTGTTATAAAACAGATCCACATTTTTTTAATCTGAAACTATACCTTGTAAAAGACAAACGTCATGTTTTCCCTTCTCTCATCCTCTCGTAACCATGATATTTTCTGTGTGTATAAATATAAGTACTTTAGATACATTATATAATTATAATAAAGCAGTATTTGTATTTTTTAAGATGGTCTATTTGACCACCTTAAAAATCAAGTTTCAACTATGCAATAGCATTTTGAAAGATTCTTTTTGTATTTAAGTCTGAAAAATATTCCTTTGTATATATATCACATGTTGTGTATTCACTCTTCAGTGAATATTTGTATTGCCTCCACCTCATGTCTATTGTGAATTATGCTGCTGTAATACAGTGTAAATTTATCTTCTTGATATTCTGCTTTTCATTCTTTTGGATACATACCCAAAAACCAAGTTGCTGGATCATTTGTTAGTTCTATCTTTAATATTTTCAGGAACCACCATAATGCTTCCCATGGTGTCTGCACCATTTTACCATTCTACCAACAGTATTTCTCCATGTACTCTTGATATTCAGCATCTGCTATTCTTTCTCTGTCTCTATGTTTGTGTCTATCTGTCTGTTGACTGTCTGTCATCTGTCTATCTGTCTCTCTCTTCTCTGTCTCTTTCTTCATAAGTGAGTTATCCTAATGTTTGTGAAATACTATATCATTCCTGGAACTTATATTACTCTAGTGATTAGTGATGATGGACATTTTTCCTTTACTCCCTGGATAGTCATATGTCATCTTCAGAGAAATATCTATTCAAGTCATTGCCAACTTTTTAGTTTATTTGTTTTTGTTGCTGAATTTCAGTTCTTAATTTATTGCAGATATTAAGAAACTTGTCAGTTACATTATTTGCAAATATGTTCTCCCACTCCATAAATTCCCTTATCACTCTGTTGCTATTCTTTGCTGTGTGGAACTTAACTTTGATGTAGCCCATCTGTTTACTTATGCTTTTGATGCCTCCTCTTTCAGTGTTATAACTGAGAAATTAATGATAAGGCATCAGAAGTAAACATTTCATTTTAGGACTATTACATAAATTTTGTAGTTTTAAGTCTTATATTTAGTTTTTTGATCCACTTAGAGTTAAATTTTTGTAATTGGTGTAAGTCAAAGGAACAAATTCATTGCATTGCAAGTTTGTAGGATGTAATATTTATATTCCTAGTATAGAGTTGATACATATATATAACACATCTTAATTCTGTTACTTATGCTTTCCCTCCCTTCCCTTCAACTTCTGAGAAATCTCTACTTCCCTGTTTTATTATTTATAATTATTTTTGTCTTTTGTTATACTTTCAGTTTCTTTTATGTGAGAAACCATGTGACATTTTGATTTGTGTATCTAATTTATTTAGCTTAATTTTAAGTTTGCAAAGTACATTAATTTTCCTACAAACAACTCAAATTTAGCTCTGATCATGTCAGATAGTATTTCATTGTCCATAAATACCACAATTTCTTTATTCACTTATCTGTTGATGAAGATATAGGATGCTAAAATTTTATTTTTTAAAACTATATATTCTGTGTTTTCTTCCTATACATATTCCTTTGTTCTTGTACAATTGAAAAAGTTTGTGCTGCTGTTATTGTTATAATCTTAATTGTTTATTTTTGTTGCATAATAAAATGATTTATTTTTTTGTGTATAGTTTTGCTAGTTTTGATTATCTTTTGTTTTCTTACCTATAACCTCTTCAATTGAAGTAGTATATTTCTTCAAATATTTATACTTATTTAATAGGCACATTTAAGATTAACTATCATGTGCAAAATAAAATAAATTCTATGCAAGAAGTCTTATTTTTATTTTTGATATTTTCATGTGTTATTTTGGCTGATAGTTTGATTAAAGAGGATACATAGATTTTTGTCAATCATCTGATGTCAATATTTAATATGGTCTTAATAAAAATTATTTTCAATATGTGGTTCTCCAATACTGATTAAGCTTATATTTCTGAATTTTTTTATTTTGTTATTTGATGTTATTATTATTTTATTTTTCTCTTTAGATCTATATTTAGATCTATAACAATATTTTTAAAATTTAGTTGCTGTTATCAGAAATCACTGTGGATTTTTTATATGTTCCAGATTTCCAGAGAATTTTCAGAGAAAACTCTCCAAAATCACTTTCATTCGTGTGTAAAGTGCTTCACTGTAGAGAATTACAGAGCAAACCTCATTAAAAATAGCAATAAAGCAACTCAAATGCTGTTGAAACACTAGATAATGGAGTGGCATTCATCTTTTACACAGAATGAGACTCAGCACAACCTTTCAGGTTGAATGGTGCAAAGTCGGAGATATTTCTAGAGCTATTGTAGCATTGAACATGTTAAAAAAATTTAAAAACAACCCCATTAGATGTTAGTCATCATGAGTGCCTGATGAATCTGAAACTAATGCCCCACTGTTTGAATACTTTCTGAATTTCATTATAAAAGATTGAAAGAATGAAAGTTTCATCATGTTTAAATTCTTTTGTAAAAATTGAATTTTAAAATTATATGCTTCTAAACTTAACTGTAATACATACAGGCTTCAGACTGATTTTCTGAATATTTCATCATGTTTCTGTTTGCAGGAATTAAATCAATGCACTGTTAATCTGGCAAGATCCCCATATTGGCAGGAAAAGCCAAGTGGAAATAATTAGAACATTTCATACTTACTAACCTATCATTCTAAATAGTATAAAGCACCCCTGTGGGAATCACAGAGATTAATGCCCTGGCTGAAATTTTGCAGCTAGGGAGATGCTTATCAACTACCCATTAATTTTCTCTAGTTTGAAATGTACAATAATCTGGCAAGCATTGGAAATTGAAAATAGATTATAAGTAAATTAATTAGGTAGTGACTCCAATTATAAATACTTTTTCCAGATGTGGCCTCTTTTTTTTGGATAAAGAAAATAGTAAAATAGTTATGTAGTATTGTGATATAGTTATGTGTCTGCAAATTGCTGTAGAGCAATGGAACACACTAATTGAGTCCAGTGAGTAGAATATTGTGTTATTCAAAACAGGGAGAACTAAGAACGAGATTAAGAAGCAGTAAATATCTAATAATTAGGAAGCAAATATAATTTTAGATTTCTTTGGGCTTTAAATTTTCTCTATTCAATAATAAGTTGTCATGCCATTTATCCTTTTACTTAAATCTGAGATACTATCAGCCGCATTTACCGATAAGAACTGAAATACTTTTCTAGCACCGTTCAGATATGTAATAAGCACCTCTATCAGTTAAAGTTATACATGATAAGATTTAATTGGATTGATAAGATACTTATTTGATTGTGTTGCTTTGTACTGTCTAAAATTTTTTGAAGGAATCAAAATAGAAATTCAGTTCATTAGTAAGTCCCTGTCACTTTCAGCAAGTAAGTATATTCCAAAAATGTCCATTCTCTGAGTATTTTATAACTTTGCTGGATATTTAATGATTAGAAATATGATATTACAAGACACTGTGAACAGACATAGGTGCTGAGGCAGGACAATGATCAAAATTTGAAGCAAGCCTGGACTATATGGTGAATTAAAGGCCAACCCTATGAATTAAACAATTTCTGACTGAACTGACAATTAATAAAACTTAGTTGATGGTTCTCCATTGTCAAAAGCTAATTATATATTCAGTAACAATTACAAAATGAAAACCAGACTGTGGTAAACTAGAATATTTCTGGTTGTTAATTCATGTTATCATTTATCTCTCTGTCAAATCTCTGTATTTGCCCTCTAAGATGATCCTATTAGTATGAATGATACATACAATAATAAATTAACATTCATTTTCATCTTTTATTTTTTTCATGTAATGAAATGACCCCAATCTGCTTTCTATTTATTTATTTAATTATTACTGGTACATTTTTGCAGTACATGATGATGAGTTGGCACATGTGTGTATCTTAATTCTTTTTGCTTCCTCTTCTCTCCACTGTCTCCCAACTCCTTTCATCTTTGATCTCCTTCTTATTTGAAAAAAAACCCAAAACTAAAGTGATTATTATTTTTATTGAACAGATACAATTGTTAAGCAGAAATGATCAAAAACAGAACTGTTGGAATCTAGAAGATTCTATAATACAATAACACATGCAGTAATAATTTTAAAAGCTGGAATAGATTAAAGCATAACTGTAATGGTGGAAAAAGAGCTCTACCATATATATATATATATATATATATATATATATATGCAGGTAATAGGAAAGAGAAATCATAATTATCAGCTGGAACATTGTAAATAGTTACTGGATTTAGGATGCCAACATTTATCTGTGTTTCTGATTTAATATGAGATGTAACTTATTTAATTTTTAAATTTCCTTAGTATTTTTCTAGTTTTCATTTTTATTTGTACATGGTTACATTACACAATGATTAAATTCCTTGTTTAGAGTTAGTATATGTTCATAACACATCTCAATTCTTTTTTCATTCTTTCCTTCCTGTTTTTCCCTTTCTGCCCATCTCTTGAGCCTCTTCCCAGTTGGAAAAAACAAATCTTCCTATTTCCCAATTATCAATGTTTTATTTTGCTCTTTATTTATATTTTGAGCTTCACATATAAGAAAACCATGTTATATTTAAGCTCGTGTGTCTGATTTATTTCATTTAATATTTTGGTCCCAAGGTACATCTTTTTTCCTATAAGTGAGACAGGTTTTTCCTTCTTTTCAATAGAGTAGTACAGGGATTAAAGTCTATGGGAAGTCATTAAGTATCTTTCAAAGATTTTAGGCTTGAAACTGTTTTTGCAGAACTGGAGATAACTTCAGAGTATTTATTTTCAATGGAGCAAAATTTTTTGTGAGTGATATTAGTGTTTATGTGCTTGAGGAAGCGCAATAGTTTTTTGATACAGCAACACTCTAATTACATCCAAATAAAAAGATTATGGATTTTGTATTTGTATTAGATAAGGAGCGAAGTTCATTCCTACTGTTCTTTTCCTTCTTAAAACTTTCAATTCCAACAGTAATGACTACCAGAGCAAAATTTTCCCTAACACACAAAGTGATGTTCAGATCATGAGACACAATTCCAACAAATGGCTTTATTAAGAATGAACTGGAATTGAGTCTCATAAGATGCTCACCTGTGCCATAGAATCTGGAGTGGAGAATACTGCACATGTTTGGGAACTGAGTTGTTCTGATAACAGTAATCTAAAATAAATTCTTCATAAATTCTTTCTGGCATTCTTCCTTTCATTTCCATTTAATTTTTTTTTCAATTAGTCAGCTGCAAACTATTGTTTCAATAAATGTATGTTTTATTTGAGCTCATTGGGCTCAGTTTCTATTTGTAAGAAAAGATTCCAAGCTAACATCATTAATTTGACTTTAGCATCCAAAGTAGGAATTATGTTCAACTGGAAATAAGAGAGATCTGGCTGGAGTTACTTAAATAGAGAAAGATTAGTCAATTACCTAGTATAATGCTGAAGGTAGGCACTTCGATGCTTCTGTGTCAGTTCTATAATTATTATTTATCAGAGAACCACTCTCCTTTGATCTTTCTGCTCTACAACACTGAAATCAGATTTGAATTCCTCCTTATGTATGAGATGATAGCCAGAACACCATGAATTAATTCTGTATTACAAAAAGAAAGAATAAAAGGAGAGGAAACAAACTGGAATCTTTCAGAGAAGTTGCAGTTTTTTCCTGTCATCTTTTCTATGATCATCATTTCCAAATTGTGTTTTTTTGAGGTTGGCTGCTAGTATCACCAAAATCTTATTGCCTATAATTCATACTATTTTCTTCAAGAATAAAATCATAGTCACAATTTGATTTTTGCATAAAGAACATGTGTGAAAGTCCACAGGAAACTATAATAAAGCACACAGATATACAGGCATCTCACACACACACACACACACACACACACACACACACACACACCTAAAAAAACATTTTCTTACTTGGAATAGGTTTTGTGAGAAAGGACAATAGTTTTCTGGAACTTAGAGTTATTTTTTGGGGGATCTCTATAGATTAATATTTTTTGGCAAAAACATTAACCTCATTTACATTAAATGACATACTGTTATTTGTGTAGTATTACTTATTTTTGCATCTTTTAATTGTCGATTTTACATATTTGAAAGTTGAGGATGAAGATTTAATATATGTAGATAGCCTGTAATGATCAATAAAAACATGTAATATTTCCATCTCATCATTTCTTTTGGATTGTGGTTTTTAATTTCTATTGTTTCATAAATATATATAACAGATTGTTAGAAGCATATCATAGAACATTAAGATTCATTCCTTTTATATAACTCTGTTTTGATACTTGCTATTCAACCTACCTCTATCTTTGATGTCTGCCTTGTCCTTTCTAGACTTTAATGATCACTATTATTCTCTCTCTTTTAGAGGCTAGCTTTAGTTTCCATATATAAGTAAAAATATGCATTTTTTCTGATTTTGGGTTATTTTACTTAACAAATTATGCTTTTGTTCTATTTATTTTCATGCAAATGATAAGATTTATTTTTTATAACAATAATATTCCATTATGTAAATATACTATAGTTTCTTTATTTATTAATTTGCAAAGATTCACTTAAGTTAGTTCTGTCTCTTAGCTATTAGAATAGTGCTGCAATAAACATCACAATTCAGTTAACTCTCATGCTGAATTTATTTCTTTCTGGTATATACATAGAGTAGAATAGCTGGATCATGCAGATCTTTTTGTGTCTTTTAAAGGAACTTTGATACTGTTCACTATAATGGGTGCATAATTCACATTTTAATGGTTTATGTATAAGAATGTATATATAAGTGGGTATAAGTTTTCAACAGTGTGTGTATAAGAATTTCCTTTTCTCTGCATCTTTAATAATATTTGTTAGTTTTTGCTCTGTTATTAATAACCATGGTAATTTGAGTGAAGTGATATCTCAGGGTATTTAGTTTGCATTTCTCTGACAATGTGTGACATTGGAAATATGTTGGCCTACTTGTTGACCATTTGTATATCTTATGAAAATTGTCTACTTTAACCATTTGCAAAATTTTAATGGAATTATTTGTAATTGTGGAATATTTGAGTGCCATATATTTTAAAATTTTTTGGAAATGGTTTTGCTTATTCTGTAAGTTGTTTTTATTCTATTGATTACTTCATCTGCTGTGAAAAATCTTTTAGTTTCATAAAATACATTTTTCATTTCTTGCTTTAGTTGATTGAGTTTTGAGTACCTTCTCCAAATCATCCTCTATACTGATATTTTGTAAAGTATTCTTGTGTTTGTTTCTGGTAATTTCATAGTTTCAGCTCTTATACTTAGATCTTTCATCCATTTTGCATTAGTTTTTTAGTATGGTAAGAGGCAGGGTTTAGTTTCATTCTTCTGGGTAAGAGTCTCCAGTTTGCCCATCATCATTCTTCAGGGTGTTCTTTTAAGCTTTTATTAACAATAAAGCTGCTAAAAGCAAAAACTGATTTCTTGGTTTTCTATTGTGTCCTACTGACCATGTGCCAGTGTTTCATGCTATGCTATAGCTTACTGATTACAATAGCCTGGCAGTTTTTCTTAAGATCGTATATTTGATTCCTACAATTTGGTTCTTGTTTTTGTTTTTTTCCAGATTGCTTTGGCTTATTAGGACCTTCATGTTTACCTAAACATTTTAGGTGCCTTTTCCCATGTCAGTGAAAAAATAACATTAATATTTTGAGGGGATAAAACCACATCAGTAAATCTCTTTCAGTAATATTGACATTTCATCAACATCAGTTCTTCCAATCTATGATCTTTGGCGATCTTTCCATTTTTGTCTTCATTTTCTTTTGTCAGCATTTAGTAATGACCTACTTCCTTTATTAATTGTATTCCTAGATATATATTTTTAGTTATGATGAATGATTGTTTTTCTCTTTTTTATCAACTAGTTTGTTAAATATATGCCATTGATTTTTATATGTTTTATTCTGCAATTTTACTGAAATTTTTTGTCATTTCTGAGAGTCTTGTGGAATAATCACTAGATATTCTTAAATATCACATTATATGAAAATAGTAATAATTTTCCTTCTTCCCTTTCTATTGAAATACTTTTCATTTCCTTCTTGGTCCCATTACTCTGATTGAGACTTTCACTTCTATGTCTACTAAAAGTATAGAAGTGGTTATATTTATTTTGTTCTCAATCACAGATGTAGTTTGTGTTTTTCCTTACTCAATGTGATGTTTACTATGGATTTACAATACTTTATTATAGTCAAGTAAAATCTTTTCATGGCTAATTTTTTCAGCTTTTTCTTAAAGGAGTTTGTTGTATCAAACATTTAATCTTATGATTTTGTCCTCCATTATTTTGATTCTATGCATTTATTAAATTACATATGTTAAAACATTTTTCCATCTCTGAAATGTCTCACTTAATCCTTTATTTTATATTATTTATGTGTTTGTTGTTGAATTTATTTTACTAGTATTTTGTTGAGAATATTTGTCTCCAGGTTTATCAAAGATATTAATATGTAGTTTTTTCTTTGTCCTTCCTTCCTTCCTTCCTTCCTTCCTTCCTTCCTTCCTTCCTTCCTTCCTTCTTTCCTTCTTCTCTCCTTCCCTCACTTCCATCCTACTCTTCATGTCCTTGCTTGGTTTTAGTACTAGACCAATGATAACTTCATAGATTTCAGAAACATTCTTTTTCTTCCTTTTGAAAAGTTTGAGAATTGGAGTTAATTCTTTAAATGTCCAGAAGAATTCTGCAGTCATGCCATTTGCTTTGCTAGTAAATCAATCTCATTGCTAGTTATTGATATGCACAGATTTTCTATAATCATCAACTTCAGCTGGTAATATTAGTTTGAATATTTTTTATCTACTCATTTTAGCTTTGCCTATGTGTTTGAATATATTTTTTTATTGTTTATAGCAGTGATTCCTGATGATTTTTTTCATTTCTGTGATACCAATTATAATGTTTTCTTTTTCCTCTTTGTTATTATTTACTTCAATTTTCTCTCTTTTTTATTTCCTAAGTTAGGTGATGCTTTATTAGTTTAACCTTTAATACAACAACTTTTCATTTTATTGAGTTTATATGTTTTTCTTATATTCATTTGTTGTGCTCTGATTTTTATGTTTACTATTGACTAATTTTGGATTTGGTAAGATTGTGCTTTAGCACACAATTGAGTTACATCATTAGATTATCTGTTTCAATTTTCTAAATTTTTCATGAGCATTTATTGCTACAAGCTTTCTGATTAGCACTATTTTCACAGTATCTCAGGGCTTTTTTGGGATGCTTGCATTGTGTGTTTCTACTTTCACTCAACTAAAGTTATCTTGTTTCTCTTTGTTTTACAATGACACATTGTCATAGAGAATATTGTTTAATTTCTATGTGTTTGTACAATTTTTTAAATTTCCTGTTGATTTTCTTTTATTTCATTGTAGTTAGAGAAGATCATGTTAATGAGTGTCTGCAAGTGTCTGTTAGATCCATCTGATCAATTATATAATTTAATTGAAATAATCTCCTTTGGTGGTTTGTTAGGTTTTTGGGCTAGATTATCTATGCATTGATGAAAAAGTAATGCAGAAATCCTCAACTCTTATTTTACCTGAGTCTATCTCTTCCTTTAGAGTAATAATATTTTATGTATTTGTTATCCAGAGCTGTAGAAAGTGCAATATTTTCTTGTTCAGTTGATGTTTTAATCAGAATAAAGTGACTTTCTTTGCCAATTTTACAGATTATTACTTAATATATTTTCTCTGATGTAAATATAATTATCCCTATTCATTTCTGATTTACATTTGCATGGAATATTGTTCATTACCCCTTCATTCTCAGTTTATGTCTTAATGGTGAACTATATTTATTTCTAGAGCATAGTTTTTCATCACTCACTTCATCTAAATCTGTTAACTGAAGAATTGGGTTACTTTGCATAGTTTTATTATCAATACATAATGACTTACTTCTTTAACTTTTTTTATTTGTATATTGTTTAGTTGCTTATCTTGCTGTGAGTTATTACATTTTTCTTGTTAGTTTTAATTCTTTTATCTTTTCTTTTTCTTTTAGTGAGTATTTTCCTCCTACGTGTTTTTGTGATGGTAGTTTTCCTGCTTTCCACATGTAGGACATCTTTATTTTTGTAAAGCCTGCTTCATGGTCATAAACACCATCAAGACTTGCTTTCTTAGAAAAATGTTCATTTTTCTTTCATCTTTCCACCTTTTCTGAGAATAGTGTTCTTAGGTTTTTATTTGTTTGATTAATATTGAATATGTTAGTGCCATTTCTGCCAATATTGAGACAAACAGAAACACTGAAATGTCACCCAGAATTTAAAATCTGATTTATTTACACTGACAGTCAGAGACCTCAAGAAATGTCCTGATCTCTGGTGGTCTAGGGCTTATATGGTACTTGCAAGCAGGAAGTACACAGAAACAGAGTACTTGGTTGTTTTTAACAGGCTCTTACAATATGCATCACAGTAACCAGCCTTTTCTAAGAAGCATAAGTAATGGGAATTGGAACAGGAATTGTTACCCAGGCAACTGACACATACTGGTTTAGAGGGAGGTGCATTTTCTGCCACACAAAATTTTCTGCCATCAAATCTCATTAGTGATTATCTTATTGTTTCTCTTGGCATATATTCTTCTTGATTTTAAAAATCTCTTTCCTTAGAGTTTTGAAAATTTGAATATGGCATATCATATGAGAGGTCTTTTTCTGAGGGCCATTAATTTTTATGAATTTGAAAGTACATGTATTTTTCAAGATCTGGGGTATTTATTAGTTACCTGAATCATTTTTTGAAAACTTTTCCTTTATCTTTTTTTTTCTGTAAAACCCCAACTTTAAATATTTGTTCACATAACAGTGTCTCTTAAGTCTCAGAGAACTTCATTCATTCATTTTCTTTTTCATTGTTTCTATATGTTTGATGGCTTATGTCAAAAGAACTGTCTTTCAGGTCATCCTCTATTTCTGCCTTATCTAGTCAGTTATTTTAGAAATATAGAAACACACCACTAAGACCAAATAATTACCGTGGAATTCGGATTTTGTAATTTGGAAACATGAAGAACTTGTAGGCAGAGAAATACTTTTTATATTCAAAATTTATTTATTTATTAGGCTCTTTCAGCTCCAAAGGTCTTTGGTTTATTTTATGATTTCTGTGTTTTACTAAATTTCACATTATGAATTGGCTTCCTGGTTTTATCAAATTATCTTTCTATGCTTTCCTGTATCACACTGAGTTTTCTGAGAAAATTAATTTGGTGAGGTTATCAAAGTTCAGTTTTGTTTTAAGTTCCTTTATTACAGAGTCATTGTGTTTCTTTGAAAGTGTTATTTTCTTACTTCTGTATCTACAATGATATCTGATGATAAAGTTTTAGTTTTTATAGTAGTTATTACAGTAAAAACAAAACAAATCAAAACAAAACACTGCATGATTTTTCTTTCTCCTTACAGCGTATGTTAGGCTATTGGTTTTATATATTTTATTGACTTCTGTTTCAGTTGGTCACAATAATATGCCTTCTTATTATTTCTTTAGCTTAGGCCATGGTGAATGTAGAAGCAGTGGCCCCATGTACCTGACAGTGGGCACAGAACTGAGGGCAGAACATCTGCTGTACATCTGGTAGAGTGCATGAAGGTGAGTGCAGCACAGAGACATTAGAGCAGGAGCACATCTGTCTCCAAGGACTCATAAGAGTCAAGCTGTTCCTGTGAATTTCTGTTAATCCTTTAGAGCTCAGTTAGCAGTGGGAGCAGGCTTTGTGTGCAGCGCAACATATAGCTGTCATTTCTAGGGAGATGTATAGGAACAAGGCTACCATAAAGTTTGGGAAATTGTAGCATAGGAGTGCGTGTTGCTGGAGGACTCCTGTTTACCTTTTCTCCATTATGGTGGGTCTTTCACATGTTTAACCTGGTGCAGACTACAATGTCAAAGTGGTTAATGCAAGGTACTTATTTCCTTCTTTATAAGATCATCTGAGTCTGTGCTCTGTAATTTCTTAGTTCGTACACCACATTTCATCATGCTTCCTCAAAGATTCTAGCCAAATAGCAGCAGTTTGTACATTGTTTTTGTCCTTCTTTGTAGTTGGGAAGTGAGTTTTCTGTCCCTAGTCAGAAATTTTCCTGAAATATTTCTGTATTTTACTATTATGTGCGTAACAATTTTACCAAATTTTTCCTTTCTTTTCAAAAAGAGCTTGTTTTCCTTAAAATAATGAAGTTGTTGGTAGACAAATCATTGAATAAAAAACAACTCAAAATCTTAGATCTTTACCTTGGCCTGCATAGCCGCACTTTCTACATGACTCCAGCTGCCACTAAGGAACCCCACACAGCCCTGGGACCTTGGCCCATGCCACTGAGTGCTCCCTGCATGACTCACGCCAGCCCTGGGGAAAACATACTGCCCTGGGACCTTGGCTTGTGCAGCCCTGCTCTTTCTACATGACTGAAGCCACCACTGAGGAAACCCATGCTGCTCTGAGACCTTGGCCCATGCTTCTGAGTGCTCCCTGAATGACTTGCACTGACCTGGGGAACACATGCTGCTCTGGGACCTTTGCCTGGACTGCTGCACACTTCCTGTGCAATTCCAGCCCCACTGAAAAACCCCACACTGGCCTATGACCTTGGCCCACACCCAGTGGGTGCCTAGACCCAGGACATCTGCCGCTCCCTCAGTGATACTCCCTACCTTCTGGACCTAATACTGCTATTAATCATCAGCTCCCACCTTGCTCCCAGAACCTTTGACTACAGAAGATTAACTGTGCTAGCTTGAAAGGAGATTCAGTAACTGACTCATGCAAACAGAAGATCTCAGCAGGCTCTGGTCAGTGTGGTGAGTATGCCCCTAAAATAGAGGTGTACAGTGGGTAAATAGGGCCAGTATTAAAGCTCTCACCAACTAACTGTAAGACCTTGCTGAGTCTGCAAAGAGTGTGGGTGACTCCTTCCTGCACACAGAAAACATCATGCAGAGTGAGAAGTATGCCAATAAGGAATACCCCAACTTGCAGAAAATCAAAAGGGCTTTTGAAACACAGAGGCACACAGTAGGGACACAGTAGGGACTCGGCTGACACAAACACTATAGGCAGGGAGATTTGATGACCTGGAATAACCTGAAGATAAAGTAATAGCAAGAACTAAAAATTGGCCTACATAAATCTACTAGGCTTGTCAGCCCATGAAGAATATAAGACTCACCCAACAAGCCCTGCAGTGGGAAGTCAGGTGACTGGCCCATCTATTCATTGAGTGATCCACAAATTGGACAAACATCAACCTTACATTAGGACCCCAAGATACACACTACCAACAATTGACACTAGTCAGATTGAAGGACCAAACACTAACTTGAAAGGGGAAAATGGCAAAATGAAAAAGTAAAATGCAACCTCAAAAACCTAGTTCACCAGGAGCAAGTGCAGGAGACATTGAAATAGAGGACTAAAGCAACACACCAGAAATCTCTGAAAAGATAGTGAGTGAAATAAAAAATCAACTCCATGAGGCTATAGAAGAAATCAAATTAGAAGTACTCTCCAATGTAAAGTTAGAAATAACCTTAGTAACGGAGTTGCTGAGCATAGCTAAAGAAGAAATAGATAAAAAAGTAAAGAAGTATGGGAAAATGATTAAAGTCTTAAATAAACAATATAGAAAACAAGCAGAACTCATGAAACAAACTCAAAGAGACATTCAAGAAACAAAAAATTCTATTCAAAGTTGGCAAAACTGTTTAAATGAAGCTGAGGATAGGATGTTGGACCTTGAGACAGGATCACAATTAGCAGTCCTGCAAGCTTAGAACTTTTAAAAATAACAAAGCAGCATGAAATGACAATCCAACTGTTACAGATAATGCCAAGGGTAACACATAAGATTAATAGGCATCAGTGAAGAGGCAGAAGACAGTGCAAATGACATAAATAAAATATACACAGAAGAAATAGTAGGAAACTTTCCAAAAATGGGGAACAAAATCTCATATACAGAAAAGTGAGGCATACAGAATGCAAGAAAGTTACAACAAACATAAACCTATGCCAGATACATAATAATTAAAATTCCAGACATACACCATAAAAATAGAATACTAAAATCTCTTAGAGAAAAGACAAAACTCACATATCAAGGAAAGCTCATTAGAATAACTGCAGATTTTTCAGCACAAACCCTCAAGTCAAGAGGAGCTTGGAGTGAGGTATTTCAAACCCTGAAAGAAAACAAATTTCAACCCAGACTAAAGTACCTAGGAAAACTCTCACTCAAATTTAATGGAGAAACAAGATACTTCCATGACAAAGAACAACTGAAGAAATTCACATCCACCAAACCAACCCTAGAAAGAGTACTGAAAGATATACTCAACAGAGATAAAAATGACCACAATTCCTAGAACAACAACAGAAAGAAACCACAAGGTAGGAAAAGGAATTAAATGAGGGGATAAAGCAAAAAGCAAACAACTGGAACATAAGATGGCAAAGTCAAGCCAGTACATATCAGTGATATCCATAAATGTAAATGGCCTCAATTCACCTATAAAAAGAAATAGATTGACAGAATGGATCAAGAAACAGGATCCCACAATATGCTGTATACAAGAAACACATCTTACCCAAAAGGAAACTCATACATTAAAAGTCAAAGGATGGAAAACAGTATTCCATTCAACAGGAACCCAGAAAAAAGCAGGGGTAGCTATTCTATTTGCAGAAAACATGAACTTCAAACCTAAAATGATTAAAAGAGATAGAGAAGGTCACTACATACTTGTTAGTGGAAAAATTCAAGAGGAAGAACTAACAATTATAAATATATATGCACCAAATACAGGAGCACCCAGCTATATAAGACAGATACTAATGGACATGAAAAACCAAATACACAATTATAACAGGAGATCTTAACAGCCCATTATAAGAACACAATTATAACAGGAGATCTTAACAGCCCATTGTCACAAAGAGATAGACCAACTAGACAAAAAGTCAGCAAAGAAACAAAAGAACTGAATCATACCTGTGAGCAATTGGATTTAGTAGACATTTACAGAGTGTTCCACCCAACCACATCAGAATACACATTCTTCTCAGCTGCACATGGGACATTCTCCAAAACAGACCTTATATTATCCCATACAACATTCTTAAGTAAACAAAAAGGTATTGAAATCATACCATGCATAATATCTGACCATAGTTTAATTGGAAATTAATGGCAAAAGAAATTGTAAAACCTGCATAAATACATGGAAATTAAATAACAGCCTTTTGAACAACCAGTGGACTACAGATGAAATTAAACAAGAAATAAAGCAATACCTACAATTCAATGAAAATATAGAAACAACATACTGTAAGCTGTGGGATGCAATGAAAGTGGACTTAAGAGGGAAATACATAGCAATAAATTGTCATATCAAGAAAACAGAATGAGCACAAATAAACAACCTAATGCTCCATCTCAAGCTTCTAGAAAAAGAAGAGCAAGCTAAACCCAAAGCCCATAGAAGAGAGGAAATTGTAAAGATTAGAGCAGAAATGAATGCAATTGAAACTAAAAAAAAATATGAAGAATTAATGAATCGAATAGCTGGTTTTTTGAAAGAATAAACAAAATTGACAAACCCCTAGCTAACCTTATCAAGTGAAAGAAAGAAAATACCCAAATTCATGCAATAATAACTGAATAGGGAGAAATTACTACAGATCCCATGGAAATTCAAAAGATCATGAATACCTACTTTGAAAATCTCTACTCACATAGAGAGGAAAACACAGAGGAAATGGACAGATTTTTAGAAACATATGAACTACCAAAGCTCAACCAAGAAGATATAGCAATTTTGAACAACCCAATATCAGCTATTGAAATTGACATTGTAATTAAAAACTTACCAACAAAGAAAAGCCCAGGTCCAGATGGATTCACAACTGAATTCTACAAGAAATTTAGAGAAGATTTGATGCCAGTACTCCTTAAAGTCTTGAATGAAATTGAGAAGAAAGCAATCCTCCCTAAATCATTCCTGGAGGCAAGTATTACTATGATATCAAAACCAGAGAAAGATCCAACTGAAAAAGAGAACTATAGGCCAATCTCACTAATGAAAATTGATGCAAAGATTCTCAACAAAATACTGGCAAATAGAATACATCAAATCATCAAGATTATACATCATGGCCAAGTGGGGTTCATTCCAGGAATGCAGGGATAGTTTAACATATGCAAATCAATAAATGTAATACACCACATCAATAGAGCCAAAAAGAAAAACCACATGGTCATCTCAATAGATGCAGAAAAAACTTTCGACAAAGTCCAACGCATGTTCATGATAAAAAGCCTTCAGAAACTCGGAATACACGGCATCTACCTCAACCTTATAAAGGCCATCTATGACAAACTAACAGCCAACATTATACTAAATGGACAAAAACTGAAAGCTTTCACTTTAAAATCAGGCACAAGACAAGGATGTCCATTATCACCACTCCAATATAGTTCTGGATACACTAACCAGGGCAATCAGAGAAGAGAGAGAAATAAAAGGAATAAATATAGGAAAGGAAGAAGTTAATTTATCACTATTTGCAGATGACATGATACTCTATATAAAAGACCCAAAAAACTCCATTAAAAGACTACTAAAGGTAATAAACAAATTCAGCAGTGTAGCTGGATATAAAGACAATACTCAAAAATCAATAATACTCTTGTACACAAACAAAAATCTCACCAAGAGAGAAATTATGGAAATATCACCCTTCACAATGACATCTAAAAAATGAAATACTTATGAATCAACCTAAGTTAGAATGTAAAAGACTTATGTGCTGAAAATTATGCTATGCTAAACAAGGAGATTGAAGAGGATATTAGAAAATGGAATGATATTCCTTTCTCTTGGTTATGAAGAACCAACATTGTGAAAATGGCTGTGCTCCCAAAAGTGTTATACAGATTTAGCACAATCCCAATCAAAATACCATTAACATATGTCACAAATCTAGAGAAAACACACTACTAAAATTCGTTTGAAAACTGAAGAAATTTAGAATAGCAAAGGCAATTCTGGGCAACAAAGGCAAGGTAGGAAGCATCTCAATTCCTGACTTGAAACTATAGTACAAAGCCACAATGATAAAATCAGCTTGGTATGGGCAAAGAAATAGACCTGAGGATCAGTAGAACAGGTTAGAAGATGCAAGCACAACTACAAAGACACTCAGCCACTTGATATTTGACAAAGGGTCTAAACATGTTCACTGGAAGAAGGATAGCCTCTTTAACAAATGGTGTTGGAATAATTGGCTCTCCACATATCCAAGACTGACTAGACCCCTGCCTATCACCATGCACAAAACTAAAGCCTAAATGGATCAAAGACCTCAATATTAAAACAGAAACACTAAATCTACTGGAAGACAAGGTAGGTTGAAATCTTGGGACATAGGGGTAGGCAGAGTATTCATCAACCAAATGCAAACTGCATGGGAAACACTTCAAAGAATCAATAAATGGGATCTCATATGATTGAAAAGTTTCTGCACTTCAAAGGAAATCACCAAAAGAGTGAAAAGAAAACCCACAGAGTGGGAAAGAAGTTTAATCAGCAACCCCTCAGACAAAAGACTTGTTCCAGAACATATAAAGAATTGAAAAACATCAAGCCCCACAAATTCAAAGACCTTCACCAAAAATGGGCATCTGAGATGAACACACAGTTCTCAGAGAATGATATACAAATGGCAAGTAAACACATGAAGAAATGTTCACCATCACTGGTCTTTCAAGAAATGCAAATTAAAACAACACTTAGATTTCACTTCACTCTGGAAAGAATAGCTGCCATCAAGAAATCAACTGATAACAAATGTTGGCAAGGGTGCGGGGCAAAAGGAACACTGCTCCACTGTTGGTGGGAATGTATACTGGTGCAACCATTATGGAAATCCATATGGAGAATTCTCAGAAGACTAGGATTGGAAGCCTCATTCAATCCAGCTATTCCCTTCTTGTGTATTTTCCCAGAAGAACTGAAAAGTTCATATCACAGTGATATATGTGCACCCATGCTCATAGCTGCACAATTTGTGATAGCTAAATCCTGGAAACAACCAAGATGCCCATCAACTGCAGAGTGGATGTAAAAGTTGTGGCATTTTTACACAATGGAATATTACTCACTTATAAAAAAGAATGATCTTGAAGCCTTCATAGGTCAATGGAGACAACTTGAGACTATCCTCATTAGTGAAATAAAAAGAATCATATTTATAAATATCATATTGTGTCTCTAGTGTAAAAAGTAAATAAGAACTACAAGTGTAAAAAACCAAAATGTGTAATTGCTATTGTAAAAAAGAGACGAAAAGGAAGTGCTCTAAGGGATATAACTGCATGTATGTTTGAGTGTGTAAAATAGATGACCATATTGCTGAATCTTTGTTGGATCTTTGAGCAGAACTGTTTGTTGTCTGACTGTTTGAATGTCTACAATGTACCCTTTAACTTTGTAACTTGAACAATTACATCCAAGATGACAATATGTAGTTTATAAACTAGTGATTTCTTGGTGGGTTTTTTTTCTCATTTTCCTTTTTTGTGTTTCTTTTTTTTCTTTCTTTTATAATTCTGTATTGTTGGTACCCTTTTTTCAGTTTTGTTTTTTTCTTCTCTTTAAATAAAATTTTAAAAATGTATAATTGCTATTATAAAAAAGAGGAAATAGGAAGCACTATAAAAGATATAGCTGCATGTATGTTTAGGTGTGTGGGATTGATAACCATATTTGTAGGTTCTTGTTGGATTTTTGAACAGATCTGTTTGCACTCTCACTGCTTCAGTGTCCACTTTGTGTGTTTTAATTTTGTAAATTGAAAAACTATTTCTAAAAGAACAATGTATAATTTATCAACTAGTGATTTCTTACTGTTTATCTTCTTTTCTTGAAATTCTGTAATATTTATATCCTTTTTCTGTTTTTTTTTCTTTAAATGAAAAAATATAAAAAAAGAATATAACTGCATGTATGTTTAAGTGTGTATGATTTATAACCATATTATTAAATTTTTATTGGATCGTTGAACAGAACTTTTTGCAGTCTCAGTGTTTCAGTGTCCACTTTGTATGCTTTAATTTTGTAACTGGAACAACTGTTTCTAAGATGACAGTATGTAATTTATCAACTAGGATTTATTACTGTTTATTTTTTTTGAAATTCTGTATTATTTCTGCCTTTTTTCTGTTTTGCATTTTTTCTCTTTAAATAAAAAAATCTCAGATCTCTGTTCCATCTATTTTAAGAATTGTGAATTAATTCTGCTTAATTTTTTAATCTGTGTGTGTGCATATCCACTATAAAACCAGAAACATACATAAATATATTGGTGTGCATATCACTCATGAAAGCTTAACTCATATTAGTTTCTTCATTAAAAAGGAATACCTGACATAGGTTATTTCCAGATATTTTACTGATAGCTGGTCAAGCATCCATACAATAGTTAGCAGCATTTAACAAAAAATATATTACTATATAAATGTAAGCATTACATAGTTTAAATGTAAAAATAGTTTTTTGGTGCAACTAATCAGAAAAACTCATAAAGAGAATGAATTGTTCTAATTTCCCTTTTTGGAACCATTCCCCAACCATTATTTCATCAGTATCCATTGAACTACTCTTTTTATTCTGTCTGTAAAATATTTTGTCTTTGGTTTTCTCTTCATTTTTGTTTCAACTTTTTTTCTCCCAAGTTGTCAGTATGTCCCTTACAGATCATAGCAGCTTTATCAAAGGTTGTACATTTTCTTGGTAGACAAAAAGAGGTCTAGCATGCAAATTATTTAAAAATCATATTTTCACAAAACAAAGACTAGCAAATTCTGTTTTAACTCATATATACTATTATATTTGTATATTAACTATGTTCTAAATTACTCAGAATATAAATGGTATAAAATGCATTAACTAAGTGATGCAGGTAAGTTCTCTATAAGCTTTAAACAATATACATACAACCATCTTTGCAGATATATAAACACAAATACATAGTATATAAAATCTCATGTACAGTAGTTTTTTAAAAATAAATATATTCAAATTCATGAATTAATACAGATGAAAAGATAGAAACACATATTTATGTATTATTTTGTGTTACCTTTATTTTCATATCTTGCTTCAAGAAGTAAAGAATTTTTGTTATCTAGTTTTCCACTGGGTTAAAGTAATAAGTAGACACTGATCATGAGATTACTAGTGAAAGATTATGAGATTATGAGGTTACTAGTGAAAGGAGTTTGAGCACTTTATGTATGTAAATATTATTTATATGCCTATGCCTATGTGACATTATATCTATATTATTTATATGCCTATGTGACATTAAATAGTATGCATATATATTTTGTATCAATACATTAATTACACTCATATGAGAGTTTGTAGTGTTGTAGATAAAACCCTAACACAGCACAGTTTTGATTGAAATTTTTAAATATAAAAAGCATTTCTCTACCTGC
The DNA here is from genome assembly GCA_004027455.1 of Hydrochoerus hydrochaeris. Classification (NCBI taxonomy): domain Eukaryota; kingdom Metazoa; phylum Chordata; class Mammalia; order Rodentia; family Hydrochaeridae; genus Hydrochoerus; species Hydrochoerus hydrochaeris. The sequence goes on along the minus strand of PVLA01001577.1, from coordinate 262,131 downwards.
AAGTTTTTCGTGTTTCCAAATTATGAAATCTGTATTCCATGGTAATTAATTGGTCTTAATGGTGTGTTTCTATAGTTCTAAACTAAGACTGATTTTTTTTTGTTTCCATGAATTTTTAAAATATTTATAGAAGAGAATAAGAGAGTTCATATTATACAGTGTCTGATTAAATTATATTCTATTACAGTTTTAAAAATAAGTGAGGTAGACAAATATTATAAGAACCTTCTTTAAATTCTATAATGACAATTTCACTCATAATTAAGTTTTCATATTGATAATGAAAATACTTTAATAGATTATATCTGAAATTTTTAAAACTAGTTAGATAAGACATTTATCTTATGCATTAAAATATACAGTTTTATTTCAGAGATTAAATTAGATTAACTGAGATTTTGTGGGAAGAGGATTTGTTGTGGTTCAATAAAATATCTAAGCCTGAAAATCATACAGCAAATAGTCTGTTTAGTCATTTAGAGAACGCCACTCAAACCAGGAGTGGTGGTGCATACCTGTGATTCCAGTACTCAGAGGCTAAAGAAAGGAGGATAGCTTCAAGTCTGAGGCCAGCATGGGTTACAAAGTGAGTTCAAGGTCAGCCTGCACTACAGAGTGAGACCATCTAATATAAAAAATAAATCATTCAGCTTAGTGTTGAGCTTTAAGAACCCAACATCACAAATTTACTCACATATTTTATAAAAGTGATTACTTTCAAGATTATATTTCAAAAGTATGCTACACTTTTAAGAAGTATGATTGTTTTCCTAATGATAATAGCATAGCAAAAATAACTTTAAATATACAAAATAAATTCATATTTAAATTCATATATAGATTTGAAAATCATAACCAGGTCCTAACCAAAGTTCTTTAATTGCAGAATGTAGCTTCATTTTGAGTGATGTAGACTTGTGCATGACATAAACCACTAGAAAACAATTCACAAGAGTTTGCTTTTACTGTCATTCAAAGTTTGACATATTTCTTGAGTTTTGAAATTCTTATTTTTGTGTACAATGATTCTAATATAAATCAGAGACATTTTATTGAGAAACAATGGGTACAACATTTTTGTGTGAGCACATCTGTTGCCATGGAGACATATTGCAAATACTCTTTTTCCTATTTCTAACAGAATGTGTACGAATTATTTTTAAAGTTACTTTGCATGACATAGTCTATTACTGATGGAAATATAGTACTTCACTTCAAAACAGACAGCTATGGCCTGCAAGTATTAAAAATAATATATTTTTTGTGGACAATCTCTCAGACTTAACACTATGCCTTTAATTTTTTCTTTCTTTTTTTTTTCTGGAACTCCAGCAATAAAAACAAATTTTAACAAGGAAATTCTACTATGTTTTATGGCTCATTCTTTAAGCCTGACTACAAACAGATTCAGTAGAGTAAGAAATCACCTCAAGACTCTTGAACTTTCATAAACTAAATAAAATTGTTTGTGGTGAACCCTTGAAAACTTTATCTGACACACAGTAGTACTTGAAGTGGAAAAATCATGGCTCAAAATTCTATAAGGCTGTAAAGATGAAATTGGGTCATATTGGCAGGGGTTAGTGAGGGCATGATTGAAAAGCTGAACAGGAGTGAGGTTTGACTTTGGTGAGCTCTCACTAAGCTGTTAGGTCAAGGTTTCTCTGACAGGCAGCTATACCAAACAGACAGGCATGACTCAGGAGTTGCTGTGGATTTGGCCAAAGGATTTCCTTAGACCAACTAACTGAAAAGATTACCATTAGGTTCCAATAAACACTGTATAAACATATGATATTTTATAATGAGTTTTGCCAGTTGTATAAATCTTTACTGATAGATGAAATTTTCACAAATTGAGGAAATAACTGTATATATAGATCCAGAGCTATTAAAATGTCATGTAGGTTTAAGTAAGTGAGATAGAATGTGGTAAAACTAAGTGGAGGATAATACTAAGGCTCATAGACTATTATAATATACAATTACAGTGTTAAGGATACAATTACAGTACACATGGAACATTAACAGGAACATTATGTTTGTACTTTTTCTCAATTTATATGTCAAATCTTTTTCTATTAGGTACATGCAGATATTTTAATGAAATGTTTGTCCATTAAAATGTTTTTATTAATTTTAGTAAACTCTCTTGGTTACACATCCATACCCAATGAATTCATTTAGGTTAATACCTTTTGACAATTTCCTACTATATGAAAACCACTGCCATCATCACATTCTGTATTTCTTTCAAAAGTTATCTTATGCCCCTTTAGAGTAAGTACTTCTTTAGTCTCACAAGGTATTAATATCTTTCTGTTATTTTTAGCTTTTATGGTCCTAACTTAGATCTAGTTCAAGTTAATTTTTTGCACAGTGTGAAGAAAGGGTTGAAGATTCTTTTTAAATTTTGTTCAGCATCAGTTTTTGAGAAACTCTTTCTCCACTAAGTTATCAGCATTTTTTGTCAAAAGTTAAATTTTGTACATGTGTGTCTCTTTCTAGTCTCTTTTTGGTTTAATTGACCTAAAGGAATATCCTCCTGTCAATTGCACATTGTTTTAATGCCTGTAGCTTTCAACATAAACTTAAAGTAGTTCAAGTAGTCCAGTCTTACTTTATATTTTGAAATGTCAAATAAGTTTTGAAATATTGGGTCACACAAAATTACAGCATTGCTTCTTAATGGAGGATATCTTAGAATTCTTAAATATGGGAATATGATTATGTAAATTTCCAAGATATAATACTTGATACAAACAATTTGTTAGATTACATTTCAACAGAACTCCCATATACTCCTTCTGACAGATTGAAAGGTTATTCTCTATAAATACAAATTCGAAGTTAGTGCTATACATAATGATAGGAGAAATAATACATGTAAATAAAAAGTTGTAAAAATTTACTTTTAAAATTAAGAACAAATGACTCAAATTAAATAGAAGGGAGTACATATTGGTGTAGTAGCATCACTTGGATATTTAACATATGCAAATTCAATTAGTAAAGGCTACCAAAAGGACAGAAAGATAATGTTTTGAAGAGACATAATAAAATTTTAAATATTGCAGTAGATTCCATATTGTATCAAGCCTCCAGAATAAACACTGGATGTGAGGCATCTGTTCCTACATGAAGAACTAAACTGACTATGTTGCACTTACTGTGATACAATATGCTTCAAAATATACTCTATAAATGACTGAAAGGATTATTTATAGATGATTTTAAATAGCTGGAAATGTGCTTCCACATACTGACTTTAGCATCTACTGTTATATAAAATGCAATTCTTCTGTAGCACCTGATAATCTCTTTTTTAATTGGGAACCTTGCACTCTGAAAGACTGGATAACACATCAAACTGGACAGAGGTCAAAAACTGTCTCCCAGTTATAGGAAAGAGGTAAAGTGGTACTGAGAGCTGTGACTTGGTTTAAAATAATTTGAGAAATTAAGAGAGGCAGTCTAATACAAAGTCACTAGAATATTCTCATATTTTCTACAAAGAAGTAATTAAATTTTAAGTTTTATATTCAATTATATAATTTTAAAATTATAAAGATAGATAGATAGATAGATAGATAGATAGATAGATAGATTTGAGATTTATTTCTTTTGGCATGAATGCCTAACAATTGAAATGAGTATCCTATCTCCACGGTATTATCTTCTACTTTTATTTGCAATCAATTTACCATATATATATGGGCTTATTTTTAGGTATACCATTCCATTTAGTTGACCTTTATGACTATGTTTTTAGTATTACCTTATTGTTTTAATTATTTTGGTTTTAAAATATGTCTTAAAATCACATGGTTTATGAATCCCAATTTTAATTTTTTCATAATTATCTTGTCTATTTTAAGTTTTATAGATTTTCCTTTTATATTTCATAGTCAGTTTTTTTTTTTAATTATGATCCTTTCCTCTGATAGTTAAACCAAACTGTGCCAGCTTGGGTACAACTAAATCCTAGCCAGTAATTTGTTTTCAGCGCTGAAGAAAATGTCTATCTCATTTTATTCAGATTCTACTTTGCTTAACCAGTTTTGCAGTTTTCTACATATAGAACATGTTGACCTGGGATTGCACATCGTGTTTTTATTACTATTGCAAATATGAGTTTTCTACTTTCAATTTTTATTGATAGTCTATGGAAATATAATTCATATATTTAGATATTCAATTTTGCAAAGCAAACTTACTAGAAATAGACTTGTAAATGGAATATTTGGGAATTTTGAATGTAAGCAAAAATACACACGTATATGTTTTCCTTTCTAATTGTAAGCAAATTTTCTAGAACATCAGTTATGTTGAATGGTATAAAGACTATAGATATTATTCTATTGTTTCCAATTTTGATACTGGTGATTTTGTGTTTAGTTATATAATTGTAGCATAATGCTAGCTGTGCTGTGATATTTTTATTATTGCATTTTATCAGGTTGAGGATAATTATATATACTGGCTATAAAATAAATACTTTGAAAAATTGGTTACCATTAACATTTAAAACTATTTTAAAGTGTAAGTGAAAATATCATGATGCAAAAAATATTTTAAAATATGTAACAACTGAAGAATTGTTATCCAGAATCTCTGAAGAACTCTAATAGGGTAATAATGAGTAAAAGTCTACTAAAATTATTTTTAAAAACTGAACAATTAAAGGAGGAGCAAACAAGAGCATAATGAAATGCTAAGCAATATTAATAATCTTTTTTATTGTTGTTTTTTGTACCAGGGATCAAACTCATAACCTCACAATTGCCAGGCAGGTGTTTATGCCAATGGACAAAATCCCTCGCCCCTATTAATCATCACTGAAATATAAATATTTATAAAGGAAATAGGGTACATATACATAGTGGAATTTTTTGTCATGAAAGAGGATGAAATCCCAATATTTGTGACAATGTGAATGAAACTAGACTTCCTTAGGTTAAGTAAAGTAAGTCAGTTACAGAAAGTTAAATATCACATGATCTCATTCATGTATGTAATCAAAAAATGTTGATCTTACAGAAGTTGAGGTAAGAATGGTAGTGACCAAAATTTTGGTATGGTAAGAAGGATAGAGGGACTAAAGGAGGGATGGAGGAAGGAAGAAGGAGGGAGGGTTGAGGGAAGAGAGAGTGAGAAATATGTATTGATGCATACCAAAGGTCAATTATATAATAGCAAAAGATTCTGGTGTGCTATTTTACTGTAGAGTAAACACAGGTAATGTCAATTTATTAATACAATGCCAATATATTTAGTTTTGTAGTATATATTGCAAAAGTTATAATTTTCACCAGAAATAAACATTACATGTTGAAGTTAAGGATATGGCTTGATTACCATGCACAATGTTGTGTGTTCGATCTCCAATACTACTTATGCACACTCCTCACATACACAATAGATATTTGATGTGAGACATGTGTTTCTCCTGATTTGAAAAGTACATAATGCATACAAGCATTGAAACATCATGTGCCAACATGTAAAACCTTTATGTAGCAGGTAAATATAAGACAAATTAGCCACAATGAATACATTAATGATGTACTATAAACATATACTAATAAAAAAGATAAAAGGAAAAAGAAATGCACTTAAAACAACACAGATATACCCCTAACATTAAATGTAAAGATTATAAAAATGACGCCATCAAATCAAAGCAAAGTTTTGGAGTAATTACATTACTCATGCTAGTTTAAAATGCTATGACCACTTTGCAAAACTGTTTACTGTTTCTAATACAGTTAAGCATGCATTTAAATATAAAGCAGGCACTTTATTCTTATAAATTTTCCAAGAGAAATGAAAGCATGAACTGACGTAATTTCTTGTCATGGATAACACACTCACCCAAACAAGGTAAATGCAATGTCCCTCAGTAACTCAATAAACTACTTGTGTTTTATAAATACAAAGAAATGTGATTTATTATTTTAAAAATTCATCGATATGAGTAATTTTAAGAGCATATTGCTCTGTAATTCTATTGGTGTAATGGTCCAGAAATCAGAACATGATAGGGACAGAAAACAAATCAATATTTTCTTACAACTAAGGCTAAGAGCTGAGGATTCACTAAAAATTATTAAGAGAGCAGTGATCTATATCTTGACTGTGGTACTGGCTACACTGTTATATATGTTTCAGAAAAATCATGTATCTCACCAGATGTATGCATGTTATAATATACAATTTTTATTTCAACAAATCTGTCCAAAATTAAAAAGGTTATATTTGTTATGAAATTTATTAGATTTGTTCAATGCCATTTTGATGATGTACCTTATGTTACAGTTGTAAGTTTTGAGACAACACCAGGGAAAAATAAACAAAAATGATTTCTTATATAGAATTTGAATCCTGGTGAGAAATATGCTAGTGATAAATATGTGAATTAAGTAATAACATCTTACATAATGTCAAATGCTGTAAACAATAGAAATCAAAAGGAATAAACACACCTATTAAATTTATAAATATGAGTGAATCTTGTGACCATCTAGAAATAAAATGTTAGTGGTACAAGAATTAATGTATGTAAGACTTTGAGCCCTGACACTTTCCAATATTTGCACGAAGGTGATTGTAAATTCAGCTGAGTAAGAAAAATGTTGTTAGATGTTGATATTAAAACCAGAATATGCATAAATAGTATTATTGTGAGGTAAATAGACATAAAATGTCAATCTTCTTATGTTATTGAATATTAGAGTCTAGTAATACGCCCTTAGTACAGGACAAAAATTTGAGTTTAGTACTTTTTTTTTACTCTACAAAATTTGTCACTTAGTAAATTTGTTAAAAAATTGAATCATAAGTGTTTATTCTTTTTTCTGTGTTCCAATTGTCATTTAATATTCCATAGGACAAAGCAACCATAAATAATGAAATATGTCCACTGTTTACAACTTGTGTCTGTCTGTAACTTACATTTCTAACAGTGCTAAAGAATATTCCTGTTCAAAATTAATAACAGAGAAATTTCATTTCTAAGCATTGATTTAATGAAAAACTTCACAGAAACACAACTGTTTTTCAAAATTCTATAACTATCCTCTGTCTCTAATTTACTTCTTGATCATTTATATAGTTGTAGCCTTTATACCAAATTAATGTGGTATAATTCTTTTCAAGTGTCACCCTTACATATATAAAACAGTATCTCAATACTTTAATTTGAATTTCTCAAGCTACTATTATTTTGGTGTATCTCCATTATTTGAACTTTCTTTTGTCAGAAAGTTGAGATTTCATTCCTTTCTCACAGTAGCTGTTAAGTCAGCTTCCCTATAACTTTTCAGTAGTCTGTGGTCAGCTAGCTCCAGGACAGAAACATCGTGTCAAAGGGTGTAGCAGAGAAAAGATGCTTAGTTCATAGTGGCAAGGAAGCAGAGCAGGGTACGGCAACAGCAAAGAAATTACCAGGAACTATGTTCAGTACTCAGTCAGAGGTCTGTGTCCAATCCTGAAACATCCAAAAGTGTGCTTAACAATTTCCTGGGCAGCTCCCAAGACTATTGTATCAAGCTGGAAAACTCATTGAATCTCACACTGTCAGTTCTTGAGAGCTTTTGAATATTTTGAATGCTGAACTTTTAAGACTTTTACTGCTTATACTTGTTGCTTTTATTTACAATTTTTCCAACTAAATGTATCTGCTTATATAATGTATGAAGTGATAAATTACAACACATAATTTATGTTTATTTGCAGTGAAATACATTTTTTTTATATCATAATCTATATTCCCAGAAGATCTATAGGTACTTGCTATATTCTAGCAAGTTTTAGTGTTCTATTTTTCACATTTAGATGCTTTTATATACCTTAAAATTGATATATATTTCATAATGTGGTATTTCATAGGTAAAAATTATATTTTAAATATACAGTATATTTAACATAATTTGTATATACTTATACTTAATGGCTAGTGCTTTTCATGTCTTTCATCTTACTGTAAATGTATATCTTTATTTACTTTGAAGATTTAAAATATGCTTCTTAATTCAAAGCCCCTATTCCCCTCTAAACCAAAAGAAAATAAAACTGCAAGGAATTTGATAGCTATCTCAATTTGGTAATCCAGGAAGGCAAAGAACAGAACAGGAACAATGGGACAAATAAAGATACATGTCAGCATGGTTTATGAGTACATGGTATACTGAAATTGGCAATGACAACTAGATAACTTCAGTTCGTGTCAGATTATGTTGCTTTGGAATTATCTACCATGAATGTGGATATGCTGGAGCATTATTCAAAGTAAAATGAAGAGACAATAGCCCTTCAGGTTGAGAAATTAGCAGATAGATGCTTGAGGTAGAAAACTTTCAATAGGAATGCTGGTGATATCAAAAGGAGAAATGGACAACAGCACTGCCAAAACCTTTGATGTCATGCTGTAACATCATATCACTAAATCATTCTCTGAAAATTTTCTCAATATTTTGACTTTTATTATATCAGTTTTAACTGCTTTTCCTCAGTTCAATTTTTCATTTGTCTACTACACTATCAGAAATGTGAGCACCTTTAGGTCTCTTCCTTCTTATGAGGGCCACATTTTATTGTAACTTTTGTAATGAAATTTGTTCATTCAAGTTTCTTCAGAGTGTCTCTCTGTTTCTGCTTATGTGTGTCTGTGTATGTGTGTATGTGCATATATGTGTTAGTATGTGTATTTCTCTCTGTCTCTGTCTCTTTCTTTTAGTTTAGAAATCTGTAGTTTATTCAAGGCTTTTCAAAATTTTATTTAATTTACTTATTTTTCTTTTAAGGTTAGTAACTAATGGTTCTTTAAAATTCTGCATTCTAATCAGATGCCAAGTTTTGTTTCCTTCTTCCCTTCCTCCCTTCCTTTCCTTATTCCCTTATTTCCTTCTTTCCATAGACTTATCATGTTGCCTAGGTTGGCTTTGGCTTTGAACTTATGATTCTTCTGCCTTGCACTCCTGAGTAGCTATGATTGGAATCACATACCAGCAGGTGCTGTTTAGAGATTCCATTTTGTCTTTCATACTTCCATTTCTCTTTCTTAATTCCTGTCTGTTATCACTGTTAATTAATTGCAATCTGTCAAATATCTTCCCTATACCCTTGCAATTCTCTAATTACTATTTATCATTTTACAACTTAATCACTTCTGGAATTCCAAAATAGCGTATTATTAGTTATTTCAGTTCATTTTGAACATTAGTTTTGTTCCTACATCTCAGTTTTTTTTTCTTTCACGATATTTCCCATATTCCACTTCATTTTTATCCTGTTTAGGTTTTGTGACCTGCCATGATTCTCATCTCATAGTCATCACTGTCATCTCAAATGGATTCTTTGCTTTCATTTTGTAATGATAACCATATCACTGAATTGATGTTGAAAAAATTAAAACTAAGGTTAACTACAAATTTCAGTATTGCACTTTACTTTTTCGATTTTCAACATCCCTCTGATAATATCTACGGAATTAACTCTGTTCATGTCTTTTGTTCTTCTGTTATGTAATCTATCAGCTGACTTACCTGGTCTTAAACATTTCTTTTCTCTTTAATTTGAGATTATCTAAATTCTTGGTTATCTATTTATACTTAAGGAAATGTACTAACCTTTTGTTTCTCAGTCATCTTTAACCTCTTTTAGCTTACTCGTTAAATGTATGCCTGTTCCTTTTCACTCTTTCTCATCTATGCAAATGATAGGTGCTGCATATAATTATATTCAGAGCTAAATTCTTTTAATATCCAGTTTCTTATATAATCTACTACAAAATTCTGCAAGACTTTCACTCTAAAACATATTCTGAATCCATTTTACTTCTCAGTATCTCTTTTGCTATTCACCAAATTCAACCCATCATGAACTCACAATTAAAGCCTCCCACTAACATCCTAAATTATCTTACTGTTTCCATGCTTCCATTTGATATTCATTTCCATGTAACAACAAAACTATTTTGAAATACAAATCAGAAAATATCCTCTACTTGGTTAAAAAAAATTTTAACAGAAATTAGACGCAAAGCATTTATTTTTGCCTACTGAATCCCAGAATTACCAAATCTTTTTGTCATAGCACATTGTTCTACTTGTATTTTTTACTCCACATTGCAAGCTTATTTCTGTTTACTTCTTATTATAAATTCCTCCCAAAACAGATTCAACTATTCACATGCTAGTTCCTTAAAAACTATTGCCTGAAGACTCAATCAAAAGTTCAACTTTTCCTCAGTGTAACTTTCAAAATGAGCTTTATCTGATTTTGTTCTTTGAAAGTGTGTAGCCAGTTTCTGTAAAAATCATGAATTTATATAAGAAAAATAACTTTTGCTACAGTAGGAATCATGAAAAATGATAATTCTCTAAATAAAATTCTAAAATTTCTTGTCCTTATTATTTCCACTTGAGGAAAAAGTTAATATTGAATGATTTATTGTGCTAAATATTTAATTTTTACTGGTGGATGTGCCTCAATACAATGTAGATTCATTTACAAAAACAACAAAAGAATTGCTGAGTTGTTCATGCATGTATGGATATATTGAGAATGAGTTAAAGGATTTTAATCAAGAATGCTAGAATTGTCTTCTGAGTATGATTGACCTGATAGTTGTTTATAAGTACATAGGAGATATTACAATGGCAAGAGAGAAAGTACATTTAGAACTCATGAACCAGGAACACAGACTGTAAATAGAATCAGGACATAGACTAATCTCTCGGCACCTCTGTAGGGAGGCAAAATCTCTCTGCTTTTCTCAGTGAACATTTCATTTATGTTCACTGCAAATTTGTGTGTCAAAACTAACTTATTCTCTTTCATTCTTTATCCACACCAGACCTATCATGTTTATCATGTACCATACTGATTCCCAGGTTTATATTTTAGCTCACATTGATATTGAGGTCCTGGGAGGCATAATCAAATTATTCATGCTTTGGTAATATCTAAACCCACTGTGTTTGGTTTTGTCCAGCATTTGTAATAAGTACAGCAAGTTTAACTCAGGCTTATTCTTCTGGTAGAGGGCTTCTCTCAGCATGGTTGACATGTACATGGCAACTGTACTAAAAGGCCCATGAAATTTTGCAGTATTAGAAATAATAGCTTTAATTTTAATGTGATTTCAAACTTTACAATTATCTAACACAATATGCAAAGTAATACATAAGGCAATTTTACTTGCCATTTTTGACCAACAATCTACATATTTAAATCTAGATTTATAGATTTAGTAGGTTTTATTGACTTGTTATTTGTAAATGATAACCAGCAAATGAGAACATAATACTTTCTTACAACAATTATTTATAGTATACAGTTTTATTTTCTGAAGTATTTTAAAGTGATGTATTAATTATATTAACTGTATTTAAATGTTATTTATTCTCTGAAAGAAAAATTACTATAGATATTATGCTAATATACAATAGTGGCTCAAAAACTCAATGATTCAAAAACTGTGGGCTTGGATTATTTCCAAGATTTAACTATTACATATTGTGCTGTTATAAATATATGTACACATATATCACAGTGGTATTATGTCTGCAGTTCTACTGGGAAAATAGCCAGAAAGGAAACACTTGGGTTACAATGGAACCTCTAATCCTAGTTTTTTGAGGAATCTTCTCACTGATTTCCACAGTGGTTGCACCAGTCTACACTCTCACCAACAATGGAGAATGGTTCCTGATTCCCCACAGCTCTCGAAGCTTTCCTCTAACAAGTATGTAGTGACCTTCTTTATCTCTTTTGGTTCTTGGTTTGAAGTTACAAAATCTGCAAACAGAAAAGCTATCCCTGCTTTTTTTCTGGGTTCCTGTCACATAGAGTATTTTTTTCCATCTTTTGACTTTCAGTCTACAAATTTCCTTTTGAGTTCAATGTGTCTTGTATACAGCACAGTGTGGGATTTTGTTTCTTGATCTATCTACTCTGCCAATCTGTTTCTTTTGATTGGTGAATTGAGGCCATTTATGTTCATGGTTATAACTGACATGTATTGACTTATCTTTGTCATGTTACCTTTTTGCTGTTGGTTCTCTACTTTTTCTCTATTTAATTGCTTATCCTGTTTATCATTTTCTTTCTGTTGTTATTGTTCTTGGAATTGTGGTCATTTTTATCTCCTTTTAGAATGTTTTTCAATACTCTTTTTTGAGTTGGTTGTGGGGTCTTGAAGTTCTTCAGTTGTTCTTTATCATGGAAGTATCTTTTTTTCTCCACTGATTTTGAAAGAGAGTTTTGTATTGTTCATAAATCTGGTTTGGAAGTTGTTTTCTTTTAGTACTTGAAATACTCGCCATGCTCTTCTTGACTTGATGGTTTGTGTTGAGAAGTCTGCCATGATTCTGATAGGTTTTCTTTTATAGGTGATCTGTTTCTTTTTTCTAGCAGCTTTTAATTTGTTGTTATAATACAGAATTTGTGGGATCTTGATTATTATATGTCAAGGTATGGATTTATTTTGATCATGGCTAATTGGAGATCTATGTGCCTTGCTTATCTGTATCTCAGGTTCTTTTCCCATATTTGGGAAATATTCTGCTATTATTTCTTCAAATAGTCTTTTTATGTTATTAGTATGGTCTCCTTTTTTGCTGAAACCTGTCTTGTATTGTCTCTATTTGCATCATCTTGCAGCTGTTGAATTGTTCTTTACTGATTCTTTGTTATTTTTAAGAACTCTTTCCTTTCACAATCACTAGCTGTTTTTAAGGCCTGAGAATCTGTCTTCAATTTGATGTATGCAATTTTGTCAGCTTTCAATGGAATTTTTGATTTCCTGGTTATGTTCTTGAATCTGTTTCATCTATTCTAATTGACTCCTGTATTGTTCATTCAAGGTTTTCATCATTTTTCTATGCTCTTTTTTTTTTTTTTTTTTGTCTATGCCTTCTTTGGATACCCTCACCAATTCTTTCATTATGTCTATCATTTCTGTTTTTATCTGAGAAATTATTTCTGATCTGATTTGCTTTATGGCTTCCTGGAGTTGTTTCTTTAGTAACTATCATTTCAAAAATTTCATTTGTTTGATTTCTAATGTCATTTATGTCTATGTGTTCTATACTAGATCTGGATGGGCTGGATGTTTGAGAATGCATTTTGTTCTTTCATTTTGGCATTTTCCTGTGTTTCTCAAAACCAACCAGATGTCAAGTCTTAGTTTCTTCCTATGCTGATACCCCATCCAGTAGCAGGCCTCACTGTTGGTTGCTGATGGCTACGAGTCTTTTGGCATGGACTCCCAGTCCCTGTGGGGCTCAATGAAATTTTCTAGGTGACTGGAGGTCCTTGGGAGTGGACTCCCAGTCCCTGGGAGCTATAGAGATGGTTCCTGGGTGTTTGCAGGTCACTAGGTGCCAGATCCCAATCCCCAGAAACCTCAACTAGGGTTCCTGGGTGTGGAAAGGTCACTGGGCACAGCTTCCCAATTCATGTAGGCCTCACTGTGGGTTGTCAGATGACAGTTGGTCCCTGGGCACAGACTCCTGGTCTTCATGGACATTAGAGGTAGTTCCTGAGTATAGGCAAGTCACTAAGCATGGGCTCCTGGTCCCTGCTGGGCTCAGAGATAATTCCCAGTTGTGAGCAGGTCACTGGGCACAGTTTCTCAGTCTGTGTGGGGCTTACTCTATGTTCCTGGGTGACCACAGGTCACTGGGTTTCAGACTTCTATTCCCTGTGGAGCTCAGAGGTGGTTCCAGCATGTGGGTGGATTGCTGGGAATATGAACATTTTAAAGATTAATTATTTGCACATTCTGCTGACCAATAATTCACAAAACTTCACAGAATTGATAGTGAATGGGAACTGAAAAATATGAACTTCTTAAAGCTGAAATGCACCTAATGTTCTTCTTTTTTTTTGTTTACCAAAATAAGATGAGGAGGTTGAATTTTAAGTAAAGCATATATTTCTCTTGCATCTCAAATATTCTATACAAGTTCTAGTCCTTATGTGTACAATTTTGATTACCTTTTGGTTAAAATAATTTGTCTTTAATAATATTTTCCAGCCATATCTATCAAACACATTTTTGTTGACTTACCATATTATTGCAAGTTAAAGTACAGTGAAAATCAAACCAAAATTTTTCCTTCTGAAACTCATGTCTTTTTGAGAATTTTAAGACTGAATTAATTTTTATAGCACACACCACCTATTGCGCTTACTATGTTGTTCTGCTTTGATATGACATATTATATTTCTTTTACATTCTCAATTTAAAAATAGCATTACATGTAAATAAATAGATATGACTCTTACTTTAAGGTTTTTTTTTCTGGAGGAAAATATAAATAAAAACAACAATTAAAAAAAGGAAAGATGTAATTGATTTCCTACCAGATATCTCAAAGAATTTTTAGTCCTATGATATTTAGGAATATGGTGCATAAAATAATATAGTTTTTCATAAAAATGTTCTGTTCAAATGAAAGGAAAAATAAGGCACAGTGCAATGTAACTTTAAGAATATCAATATCAGTGTCTCCATGTGCTGCATGGTACTAAAAAGGGTGCCTGTGCTGAATCATTGGGAATTCGGGGTAACAAAGAATAACACTTTAAAAAAAGTTAGTAATTACAATTCATTAGATGCTCTAAAAAGAAAGTAAAGACCTTGTAAACAGTGTGAAGCTTCCTCAATTATAGACTTGCTGGAAAAAATTGGGGTTTGTGTGTGCCTATGTGTATATTTTCAAAGTGATCTGATTACAATTTATAAGAAAGGACATTTCCTATGTGGTAACACTGAATATATCTTTAAGGTTTATGAGCTTGAGAAGAGGGAATATATCTGTCACCACTATTTTTATTTTCAGAATGAGCAACAAAATGAAAATCTAGTAGATTTATCATAAAAATGAGTATCTAGTAGATATAGCAGAAATACTTATTGGATACTAAATGAACAGATGGATGAGGCAATTCAAAGAAACCTTATTTAATTTCCTTGAATGATCAATCCACAGCAAGGACAAGGCTGAACAATTCATTAGGAGTGATCTCATTTATTTAATTTTGCCAGAGACATTTTTATTTTTATTATTTCCAGGTGAAAGAAAAGTTATGTAAGTTTCCTAAGGTCACAAAGTAAACTATAAATTCCAGTTTCTATTTTTAAGTTCAGTTCAAATTACTTTGAAAGCTTGAAGATTTTGTAGTTGTAGTAGTCATATTTTTGTTTAACTCTATATCTTATTATCTACTACACTTTGAGATGTTCAATTCAACAATCCATCCAATGCTTGAAGGCTCTACACTTATTTTTTTCTATGTATTCATCCCATTGTTGAGACCCAGAACACAGGCCTAAGAGTCTGCTCTGAGTCTTAAACATACTTCTTACCAACTGTGTGGTAGACTTCAGTTTTCAAAAGCTCATAGTTTTCATAAATTGGACAAAATTATGACACCTATCTGATGGGAATGCATGCTGGTGATGTAAGACTTACTGTTTTTTCCTTCCACAATTTAAAGGTTGCTCTGATATCTCTTTTGTGTCACAGTCTTTTGAAAGTATGGGAAAAATTCTTCATTAACTGTCAAATAATATCCTTCCTCTTTTATAAATAAATAACTTCTTATGTAGTTGTTATTTTAAACTAAAAAGAAAAATATGAGGGAAGGCAAATTAACTCAGCTGATTCATTACTGTAAAATATTATAAAGAATTTATAAATATTTTATTCACACACAAATCTGCTGTTTAATTTGTAGATATTTATTTCATAAAATATTTTATTCTATCTTTTCTCTATCCTTTGTTTTTAGAACCGTTCTTCAAACATCTTTGTTGAATTTTTGTAACCCTGATTTAAATGGTTTATTAACAATTTATTTTCTTTGTAATTCCTTCTTGCATATATGTCAATATCACTAATAAAACAAGATTTCCCCAATTAATTTAGTTCTTTATCTCTAAGTAAAACATGACTGTAATAGTTCTTCCTTAAATATTATATAATTAGAAATATATTCAAAGTTTACAGTAGCACTTTTGATTAGCATCGCATATGAAAGACAAGACAGATAAGGGAAGTTAAATATTAAGAGGGAATGGAGAAAATTAGTAGAAGGTAAACCAAAAAAAGATAAAGTAATGGATTTGTAAACACAAGTGTTAGGGTGTAACTAAGAAGGACATAGGGATATATATATTTCTTCTTTTGTGAAATAGAAGTAGTGGACAATAGGTACAGTTCATACAGTAGTTTTGACAAAGTGAGAAAAGGAAGTTTTTAAAACTTTTTTATTGTTATGAAACAATGAATACATGTACTCTAAGTTTTACTACTGCATTACAAATATTTGGAGCAACAAGTTTAAATGACATCAACCGTGAAAACAGAACTCATGAATAACACTAATAATAATAACAGCTAATATTTATTGAGTATATATTTACTGAGTACATGGGCAAGATATTCTTCAATTGACCATTTAATTATCATGAGAATATTAACTGGTTAATTCATAACTTATAGTTTTATATATTTTTAAATATGCAGTATATGATTTTCCTACTTTTTAAAACCAAGTTCACTAATATTTAAATAAATTAATGATACTAAATTAATGGTAATGACAATAGTTTTGAAAAAATCTGGATTTGGAGTTTAGTTACGATCTTTTCTGCACTATTTTATTAATCCACAGGTTTGCATGCTTTCTATGACAAACTCACATTTTTCATAGCACCTTAAGGTACACCTTAAACTCTTATTTACTTGTTCTGAGCATGTCAATATTGTGCTTTCTACAATAATTATAGTCATTTTAGTTTCAGTTTTTCTCCGTAATTAGATGTTATTAGAATGCTTATAGATCAGAATTTAACAATGGAATTTTATCTAGCTAGCCCTAATAATTCATAACTGTTATATATTTTTCTTTTATTGGAATTTTCAGTTACTTTTGAACTGGTTTGAGTTTAAAATAATGCCAAGAAAAGTGGAATGCTCTATTTCCTTTTTTTCTACTCAGAATATTGCCTTTAGATCCCTTCAAAAAAATCAATAACATTTGTGTGAAGATTCAAAGATAATTTACGGAAAATATAATGGTACCTTTCACTTAAAAATGCACTTTAAAGGACCATTACTTCTACTAAGTACGCTGAAGTGGTCGTTTCTGATAAAGGCTGTAGTAATCTTATTCACTGGATACAGTTCTTCATTTTAATCATAATTCCAAAAGTTTCATCGTATTCAAGCTGCCTCCATTAATTCTAATGGCTCATTGATTTTGGGTGTCAGAGTCATTTCTTCTTTTTCATTTCTGTCAAGGTAGTTGTATGGGATAATAAACATTACAGTGCCTTAAAAGGAGTATCTGAGTTTGCATATATAGCTCATTTTCTGAAAAAATTTCTGAGATTGAAACCTGGTAGAACTAGATGCAAATCTCAGTAAATTTATTTATGTTTTTCAAATAATAGGATAATAGGTTAAGAAGAAAGAACTTTTGACTGTAATTGTTTAAGAATTGCAGAGAAATTCATGTTTATTAAAGGTTTTTATTTGTGATCTCTCTTGTTTTAATGCTATAAATTGTTATTTTTTGATATATTCTAAAATGCAGTTTAATCAAATTGTAGATTTACTCTACAATTCTTATTTCAATTTCCTTATTTATGACATTTAATCAATGTATTTTTATCTAAATTTCAAATCATAAAATTTAGTATTTAGAAATGTATGTGCTAAAATCTGATTTTTCTTAGAATCAAATGATGCTTTTTAATGCATTCACCATGAGCAACTACAAACACTAACTGAAGAAAAGTGTTAAAGTAAGATATACTCACTTAACATTACCACTGATAAACTTTCATAATTATTCTCTAATCACATTTATTATTATATGCATACTTATTATTAAAATAGAATTAGACTACAGGTAGAGAAAGGTTTCCATTTTCAGTTCCTCCACATCCTAAACTGAAGTTCTTCAAAATAGATTAGCAATACCTAGCTATATATTTGCATAATAGCTTTTCTTTTCTTTTTGGTTGCCTTGATTATTTGATAGCATTACCTCTATTCCATTATTCCCTTGTTTAAAAAAAATGCCTGTTATGTAAAATTCATGTAATTTGCTGGCTTAAAGAATATTGTCTATGCTATTAGCTTTAGTTTTCATCTTAAAATATCAAAGAAGGCAAGGTCTCTGACAAGATCCCAGAAGGGATTTCTTCCATTACTTTAATATAAGTATTTGAAAGAGAAAATGTCTATGACAGTGGAAGCTCTGATTCATTTTTGTCACTTAAAAATTCTTTGAGATTATCTTTAATTGTAGCTTAATTCCTCTGGCATTAGGGTCAATACATTAACCTGAAATCTAAAGCTCCACCGTTAAAAAAATTTTGTTCTTTTTATGTTGTTCATGATCATCCTACAGGTAATTATTTGTCATAAATAATAAAATAAACTTGCTGCATGCCATCCCACTTATGTGATAGAATATACCAGCCTCCCAAATTTTAAAAATTGTGGTAAATATAGGTATGTGATGGTTTTTATTATATTGTACAGGAAACTACTTTAGGCTACTGGGAACATACAAAAGAAGTCTGGTCATTTCATTAAAAGAATAGAGTAAAAGAATGTGAGAACTTACTGTACAGATATTTAAAGTATAAATGTGATGGTAGTTATTAGATTTTAAATTATAATTAATAAAAAACTTGATTTAGGAGTGTTATTATTTTTCAAATTTCCAACTTATTAGCATTTAAATGACTGCTAAGTTAATGTTGTTACACCTCAAATATGTGACAAAAAAAATTGTTCTCAAAGTAACTAATTTTATAAATTGCTTTTATTTTCTTATGATTTTCTATTGTTCTATGCATATTTTTCTTTTAAGTTACCAGAAACTGAACCCAGCATCTCATGAGTACTAGGCCAGTGTTCTTTTGCAGAACAACAGCTTAGTCCTCTTGGTTATTTTTTGTTTTATCTTTTATTTTTTCAAAGATGCTTCCTTATACTTGGTATCTTTTAATCCACATTCAAACCTTAATTTAACATAACTCTTGTGTACCTGGTACTGTGCCACTAGTAATCTCAAGATATTTATATTTCTGTAAGAACTTGGGACTCCATTTAATGTTACTATTTATTTGATATTCTTAGTGATTACCATTGTATGTTTAACACTATTATCCTTAATTCTCCAGATTTGTGAGGGAAAAACTAAAACAAGATTTATCCTGATGACTTTGGGTGTGACTGGATTATCAACAGTAATAGAGTTGAGTACACAGATTGCATATGGTGCTTTCCCTAGGCTGGCAGAGGGCTGGTTTACTTGTAAAGGTCATTTTTCTTGGATGGCAATAGCTAGTTGCACATTAAGTTAATGTATTCACAAGTGAGTCTGATGCCATTTTGTATGCATTACATGCTGTGGAGAGAAAATGCACTTTGGTAAAAATGATGGAAGAAAGCCTTTGGAAAAATGTGAGGTCTAATTTGATTTGGCACATAGCAGTGTTCTAATCTTTGGTGGGCTTGCAAAAATTAATTTATTATGTACATTTAAAATAAGAATACTTGTGGATAGAATCCCAGATGTGGGATACATACACTTACTCATCTTCTCACAGATACAAATGTACACATACCCAGAGATTTAATATGGAGTTTAGGCACTTAAAATTCAACCACGCCACTCAGGCCAACTTTTACTTTTGCTTCACAGTATTTTGGAGATTGTCAGTTCCACCTAGCTTAGTCCTTATCTTGTTGGGACTATAATAGTCTCTAGGTGATTTTCTTCTTTTCCACAGTAAAGCTTAAAGATTTTCTTTAGTTTTACCACAGCAAAAACTGCAGAAAAGAAAGTGTACATTAAAAAGCACTTTTAAGAACTAGTGATATCCATTAAATGATTTATAAAACAGGAAATGTATAAAAATGTAAGTTTTTAGACAATAAAACCATTAAAGTCATATCTACATTGTGTGCCATTTCTCTCAGTATGTGGTTTATTATAACTTTGTATTTTTAGGTGACTTGATAATGGAACTTCCTTTAGTATATTTTAAACTTATTTATTATGCCCAAAGAGTCATGAGGTTTAAAGTGCTATTTGAAACAAAGACCTCCAAATTTTTAATATATTTTGAATAGAGAAGGCTATCCATGTAAATAAATAATGGTCCATCCGTATTATCTGTGAGAATTTAAACAATTACCTATACATGTCATCCAGACCAAATCATGATATATACATGTTGTTTAAATCTGTTTTGGATTCTTCCTAAGAGAAAAAGGTGTGCTCTTTGTTTTAATTTAAACTGCAGTTAATGGTGATCAAACTGAGCTTATCTTTAAAGATTAAATTCATCTAATTGATGGGAGTGCTGCTTCTTATAGTCATCACAGTATGATTCAATTTACTCGTGAAGGCAGGATGCCTTTATGAAGAATTTCACAGTGGGGCTGAAGACTTATTCCCAAACTGTTGATGTCTATTTTTATACCTAAGTGGAAAAAGAAGAAAATATCCCAGGCTTAAAATAAACAAAAAAAAAGGGGGGAAAGTAATATCACACAATTATGTTTATTTTTTGGTTTATTCTGAAAAAATACTAAAGCAATAATTTATGTTTATTTCTAATTTGATTGAACAGATTGATTCAAAGTATTTCTTCAATATATTAAAATATAACACAAAATTAATAAATATTATAGTTGTATATTTTTGTAAAACTGATGACAACAGGTATTTTATTGTTATAAATCCTTAAATACATTGTCTTTTTCCTAAAACTAACATTGAAGCAGCCATCACTCATATACAAAAATGACATTTAGTATACAAACTGGAGATTAAAGAATAATGTTAGTTCCTTCAGAAGCAAGATTACTTTAAAACTCTAACCCACATTTAAAATCAAGAATGAAAATAAAGTATGCTAATCTGAGCCCAATATAATATACAGTAGTTATGTCATGTTAACTTTCCAGTGCAAAGGCTAGTACAGAGGATATTAAGAAAAATACTGGAAGACCTACATACACAATCACAAGCAATAATAGGATGTTAAATTTTCACATCAAATTGTAATTCAACATAATTCAGAGTAAGACTCTCTTATCAAGTAAGTTCACCATCTGTGACTCTTGCTAATTGACTGAACTAGAAAATAAAATGTGAATAGAAGCTTTTTCTTGAGAAAGGTACATATTACATAGGCAGCACTACAACAGTTAGATTGAAAGATACTTAAGAACTGCTATAATCTTATTTCAGATGGCTATGTGAGTTCTTAAGAATAAATGCCTCTTTATATCAAAAAATCATTGAGAAAAACTTCAAAACATATTGTTTGATGTTCTGTGTTCTAACTTGGATTGTTCAAACAAGGAAGCAATGTAGATAATTTGTTTCAAAGACAAAATATGCTTTAATTTTGGAAACAAGCCTTTATAAACATCTCGTTGGTTGTGATTAACACTTAATATGCATGACTACTATAGAGAATAGATTTGAAACTTGCTTTTAAAAGACTTTGATTTGAAAAGAAATGTGCAGTAGAAGATTTAATAGAGTAAGTTTCAACAAGCAAATGCATGTTGAAATAATTCCATGCTTTCTTTTATGCTTGTAACAGATGCATCCAACTGATAGGAGAGAAAGCCTCTAAAACTGTTTTGACATTAAAGAGCAACAGATTCAGCTAAAAGCATTAATTTGTTTCCACATTTGTTACTTTGTTGTTTCTCACAGACTAAACAGATTGATATTAAACTGGTGAAATTATTGAATATGCTTTCCTTTATATTTATAAAGAACAAACCTTTTTCAGCATGAATGCACATTATTACCATCTGATATTGTAACCATACTTAATTTTGCATACAGTAGCCATTACATAGACAATTAGGTTTCAATTAAAACTGTCATGTCATTGCCTTTAAATGCCTCTATATTAAAAAAAGTACAGCACGATATGCTACCAAATGTTTCACCAACATTGAACTATATAAAAGCAGTTGTTTTATTATCAATTAACAAGTCAGGAACATGCAAAATTCCTCCTCAAGTACCATATGTACATAGTAAGTCACTACTTTTTAGAAGTTTCATAATTGACTAGGGAAATGGGATTGTATGTTAATCACATCAAGAAGAAAAATTTAACTTTGTATTGAAGTACCACTAGAGATTGAAAAAAAGGATTCATTCCCTACTTGAGAAACAGCAAATCCTTTGCTACTCTGTAGCTCTGAAAACTAGGTCACACTTATAATCAATACCCAGACATTTGGATTTGTTCATGCATATATATGAGAGTCTATTTTCTAGAATTATAGGGCTAAGTTATTTGGGAACACATTTCTGCAGATTGGATAATGTAAATTTTAAAATCTTATTAAAAGTATCCAAGAATTAACAAGATAACAAGATATAAAAAGGTCAAATCCTTAGATGCATTAATAACCAAAAAGCAAAACATCTATGACTTAATTGTGATCTTAAATACACATTTTTAAATATTTTACTTTTCTTCTAATGGAGAGATAGGGAACAAAGATCACAATAAAAGCAAGAGAAGGTGGTACTCTAAGAGATGGTCCACTACAGAAAATATATTTCTGGGTTAGAAGAATAATGCAATTGTACAATTCTTAGTGACAAATTTACAAACTAAAATTTAAATGTCTTGCTAATAATCAAGCTTACATTTTTACTGCAGTAATTCCAAACTAATAATGTCTCTGAATCATTGTCAAAGCAATTCTTAAATATCTCAAAAGAAAATAATCTCATTCTAGATGTACATTACTATATAATTTATTTTTCAGTGTGAAAAGCGCAGCCAAGACTGGTAGGTATACCTGCAAACTAGACCCTATGGAAGAAAGCTGTTAGTAGGTAAAAGGGGAAAACTAATTGCAAGATGTAAGTCAAATGTTAAGGAACTCCTGGATCTATGTAAAGGTACTATAAAGAAAGTCTGCATTTAAATAATCTCATCTGAATTCAGAAGGATAGGATTATGAAATCATAAAAGGGTATTGTGGGGATAAAATTACTTACAAAGAAACATTATGGTGTTTTCTGTTGTACACATGCAAAAGTATCAATCATGAAATTATGGAACATGTCTTTTATTTGCTAAAAAACATGTCCTTTATATTCTAAATAAAATGACAACATCTGTTAGATATTAATGTGGTAATAGTCATTTAAAATCCCAATGAAAAGTATGTATATGCAGATTAAATTTACAATAAAAACTTAGAGAAGTAAATGGCAAACTGCTCTGGTTCATATGCAAGAAGTATACACAGAAACAGAAACAAAATGTTTAAGTCAAAAAATAAGAGATGATTTATTTTAAAGTTAATACCAGGAAAGGAAAATCACTTTAGCTCTACATAGTTGGCAGAGACTGTTAATGCCCAATAATCACTAAAGAATGTATTGTTGACCTAGAAGCTGGTAATGCCTTAATTTAGCCCTCCAGTGGTTTCAGAAATAGCTAAAATATTTGAGCCAGCTATTTTCCTTCTGGGTATTTTCTCAGAAGAAACAAAACATCATACCATAGGTATATATGTGCACCCATATTTAGAGCAGCACAATTTGTAACAGCTGAATCTTGGAAACAATCCAAATGTCCATCAGCTGAGGAATGGATAAATAAGATTTTTTTAATATAATAGAGTATTACTCAGCCACAAAAAATGATAAACTAGAGACTTTTATAGGTAAATTCATTGCAACTTGGGACCATATTCATAAATCAAATTAATAAGACCCAATTGTGTAAAAGTTGCATTGTCTCACTAGTGTGAGACACTGAACAAATATATAGAATTAAAGGTGTACAATAGATTTTGTGAACTGGGAAGAAACTGTTCAAAAGGAAAGATAAACTGTGATGGGGAAAGGGGAAAGAAAGGAAGGGAAAAAGAAATACAAACACACACACACACAAGATAGTTAAGTTAGCTATAAAACTAGCTCCTATTTGTTCCTTGAAAGAATGTTTTGTGCTATTATTGCTTGGATAAGATATCATGCATAACCTCAGTGACAACAGCAGGCAGAAGAGGGCTGAGGTCACTCGCCAGCATTCTTCGGAGGAAACATGGCCAACAGGAAAGGGGGCTGGGACCTGCACTGTAACCCGTGTGGAGGAAGCCAGGGTCATGACAGGAAAGAGAGGCAGGAGGAGGCCCCCAGCCCAGAACCCTGAGAGCACTGATCCAGGAGAAGGAAAAACAAGGTAGACTGAGGGTGGCAAACACACAACATCAGACATGGCTTCAATGGACATTAAGAGATATCTTTGGAACCTTGTAAACGAGCTCAAAACTGAAATATGAGTAGAGTAATAAAAGAAATGCTCCCAGGAAGCATCTCTCAGGATGATACAGACGGAAGAAGGGAAGAACACAAAAAAAGGAGAGAAACATTCAATAAAGAATATAAAGAAAATATAGAATACATGAAGCAGATTCAAAGAGACTACCAGAAAATTAAAAACTCCATTGAAAGCTGACAAAACCCCTTAAAAGAAACTAAGGATAGACTATCAAAACTTGAAGACAAGTTTGCAATGTGTGACCATGAAAGGAAAGATCTCTTAAAAATAACAAGGAAACAGGCAGTAACAATACAAAGACTAGAAGATGACAAGAGAATTTACAATTTAATAATAAGAAACATGAATTAAGAAGCAGGAATACATACAGGTGAATTACAAAGGCTATTCACGGAAATAATTAAGAAAAACTTCCCAAGCATGGGAAAAGAAAATGACATTCGGTTGTGTGAGGCATACAGAACTCCAGCCACCTACAACCAAAGCAGATCTACACCCAGACATATAATAATCAAGATACCAGAAATTCAATATAAAAACAGAATATTAAAAGCCATCAGAGAAAAGAAACAGATTACCTATAAAGGAAAACCCATCAGAATCATGGCTGACTTCTCGACACAGATCATCAGATCAAGAATAGCTTAGAGCTCAGTCTTCCAAGGCCTGAAAGAAGATAACCTCCAGCCCAGATTGATGTACCCTGAAAAACTGTCACTAGAAATTAATGGAGAAACAAGATGCTTCCATGACAAAGAGGAACTGGGGGAGTTTGTGACCACCAATCCAACCCTTCAGAGAATACTGAAGGACATTCTAGAGAGAGGGAAAAAAACACCAAGATTTTAGGAACAGTGGCAGAAAGGCCTCAATGAGTGGGGCAGGCAGTAGAATGAAGGAGAAAACTAAACAAAGGCAGAAAAATAGCATAGCAGAAATGAGGCAGAGAAGGATAACTAGAAACTCTAACGTAGATGGCCTTGATAGGCTATATAGTTAATAGTGCACCAGGATCTAAAACCCACATTACTCACACTACTCTGCTTAGATGTATTATATTCTGTTCCAGTCATTCTACCTATAATAGATTTGAGGGCACAGACAGTAATCCTGAAAATAACAGGATATAGTAAAGTAGTCATCCTTAATTTCCTATTAACTTAATCTACAGTTCTGTAAAACCTACACTGTTTTACCATGACTGATCGTAATTGAATCTGGTTTATTGGATTGCTATTTAGTATTGATAGATTTTATTCAAAGCTGCTATGATTGATAGTATCACATCTGAGAGTACAGGCAACTGCACTGAAGATGACAAGATCCACTAGAATATCCACTATGGTTTGATCATTACCTGCCTTTGAAGCTTTATACTGCCCTCAATGTTTTATTTTACTAATATTGTTATTTACTGCTATACTCAATTATACTGCTATATTCAATTATGCCTGATGATATAGACATGCTATTGAAGATAGTAAGAAACAACACAGTAATCATTGTAGATCACCTTGTACTGTGGTTTTATGCAACTTTTTGGTTTCATGTTTTTGTAGGAATTTGTTTTGTTTTGTCTTGCCAAGTTTTGTTTTTCCCTCTAACACAGAAAGGATAGAAATACATGTAGAGATTCATGCATACATAGCTGTAACACTCTCGCTGTTTGACTATCTACATTGTATGCTTTAATTTTGTAACTTGAACAACTATTTCTAAGAGGACAATGTGTAATTTATTAACTAGTGATTTCTTATCATTTATCTTTTTTTAAATTCTGTATTAGCATAATCATGTTGCTAAGTTGTTACTGTATCATTGAACTTCTTTGCAGTCTCACTGTTTGACTATCTACTTTTTATGCTTTAATTTTGTAACTTGAATAACTATGTCTAAGAAGACAATATGTCATTTATCAACTAGTGATTTCTCACTGATTTTTTTTCTGAAATTCTGTATTGTTGCTACCCCTTTTTCTGTTTTGCTTATTTTTTTTAAAGAAAAAAAGTCAAAAAAAGATATCATGCATATATCCTCTACTCTGAATAGCTACAAGGAAGACAAGACAATGTATCAATTATTGTAACTGTACTACTAGCCTTCTTTGAAACTCCATTTCATTCTTTATCTGTTAAACGAGTAAACAAATAAATGAATAAATAAATTAAATAAACCACACAGAGCCACTATATCCAAGATAGTGTCTTTCCAACGCAGCTGCTTTGAATGCCTAGCTGAGTCTGAGGCAATAAGTTTTTATGGATTGGCCTGCACCAGGATATATCTATTCCAGAACTAACTGGAAAGTTTTATCAGAGTAACCCTCCTCCTACTTATCAAACTGGTCCACTATTTCCCTTCCATAGGTATCTTTTCTGGGAATCATAAAACTGTTAAGAAAAGCAAGTAGCTATCAACATGTAAACCTGATCTTGTTAAAGGCAAACAATGAACCAAAGAAATCAGCCCCTGAAGAAGGAAGATAATGATTTAAAGTGGAAAATTTTGACAAATTTCTTTGAGTGTTTCACAGTATAGCTGCACAATAAGTCTATATAACCATGTAAGTTACAGCACAGTTAGGAAAAGTGATAAAATGAGTTTTTATAGAACTGTGCTTGACAACAAAATAATATTGTGTAAACATAAAGAATATATGCCAAAATGATCATGGATTTTTTTCATAAATCAAATGTTTAAAAGAGGTAAAATATTAAAAGCATATGCACCAGTTTCTCTAGCTGTAAGTTTTAAATCAGTACAGAGAGATAAAAATCCATACAATTGTGGAACTATCAATATAAATCAGTCAAAAAATATATAATAAAATCCTGCAACTATTTTTCCCGAGGCATAGTAATGCCACATATCAAAACTTAGATAAAGTAGACAAATGAGCACTTTTAAGAAAATTTATTTTTGTTTATATTTTTAAAGTTTCACTTATATTTTTTGTATGTAAGTCTATAATTTTAGACAGAAATTAAGATTACAAGTTGGATAAAATTAGATATTTATTTTACATAATTAAATGAATATCCTAACTAATAAATAGAAAAATAACAAATATCTTGGAGGTAGCCTTAAAAGTAACTTTAAAAATAAAAAGAAGGATTGTAGTAATGAGATAAGAGAAATTGTAATGGAAGGAAAATGAACAGTGATACTCATTAGGGAATACAGGTAGTTTTTTGTTTCTTTCTTTGTTTATTCTTAAAGTCTAACCAAAATGAAAAATTACTTGGGGAAATAAGAAAAATTAGAATGAGTACAATGCAAGATAAAAATAGAAAGAAGACAAAAAAACAAGCATCAAAATTGTTCAAAGTATATCAAGTAAGTTACAGATATTAAAGAAGTGAAGAAATAAAATCTTTGAAAAACATATTTTGAGTATTTGTATGGAATTTATGAACTTCCAGAGAAATATGAATTGTCAAATTATTAATAAAAATTAATAGTCCTGTGTACAAATAGTATTAATAATCAAAACCATTTTGTGTAGAATTTCCAGGTAGCTTCATTACCTAGCTTATGTAAATATTACATCTTTAATGTAAGCCTTCAAGATGGCATAGGAAGGAAAATTTTGGAGTAATTTCCTCAGGTTGAAAGCAGGATTAATGCAGAAATAAATGAGGAAATGAATAACTACAATATAGAGACTTTGTACAGTGTACTCCTAAGTAACCCATAAAATTGAAAGAATGAAGTAATAAGGCAAGAAGATTATAAAAATAAATGCAAGAAAGTGCATAAGCCAATGAAATCAAAGTACTCCTATATCTGACGAAGAAGAGACATCTTGAGACTCAAGAGTTAATGTCCAAACTCTTTCTTGACAGTATCATGCCAATATTAGTATTCATTTACTGTTTTCATCATATTCTACATTTTTCCATGAGTTTAATTTTGAATAACTTAAAATTGTTTCCTGAAGTGAATAAAAAGACTGTAATGGTTTTATTTGTGCTTATGCTTAGTGACTGTAGGTAACTGGTAAAATTCCAGCGACATATTTTCATTTGTAGTTATTATTCAATACAATTCTATAGTCAACTTTTACTAGTAATAAATATATAATATTTAACTTACATTTGTAGCACTTTTGAAATAAGTCAGTGACTGTCTTTACCAAAGAAAAATGTGGGGATAACAGAGTTAAATGATCCAAATTTCTCAAAATTCTTGATTAATGGGCTTATTCTTGGGTAAATTAAATTTACAAAACCTTTTTAATTTTTACCCACAGAACTGTTTTAAAAGCAATTTTATCATAATTTTACTTAAATGGTAAATTTTTAAAGATTGTGAATTTATCATGCTCTATATAAAAAGTGCTTCCTGCCACATCTCTTTGGTATAAATGTATTATTATTAGTAGTATTATTATTTTGGTATGAAAATTGAACTCAGGACCTCATGCTCATCAGGCAGGCACTGTGCCGCCGTGCAATATCCCCATTGCTAAATGTATTATTGTATCTTAAATGAAATTATTTTAGTGAAGGACAAGAATAGTAAACTATTTCTCATCTTTAATTAAAAGATTTTAGAAAAGAAAATTTAAATTAAAACATTATATTATGCTTTACTTAAAATATTTAAATTGATATTTTTGGTGACATGGATTTACTATTTTCACAGCTAACTTTAATTTGTGTTGACATTGGACAAGTAACACATGCCAAACTTAGTTTCACATTAAAATAACTAAAAATATCCTAAAAATACATTTCCATATTAGTTCCTATAACTTTTGATATTAGCATCTTTGGGAAAGTAGTTTTTTATTTGTTTTTTCTTAAGTTTAAGATTGTGATACTTTTGTGTATTCGAACTGGACTGTCAGGATAAATATACTCTTGAAATCTCTTCTTGTCTTCCACAGTGAAAAAGTTATTGGAAAAACTATAGTAAAGAGTTCAAATTGCAAAAGTGCTATTGTGTGCCCTGGGGGTGGATTTAGCAGTAAGTGAAACTTTCAGACAACTCCAAAAAGAACTAATGTATCTCTCATTGGTTTGTCTGCAGGAGAATATAGGCTACCACGATAGCCTCATGTTAGAGGAATTATAAACAGCAGGAGTGAAAGAAACCAATATTTTTGAGGAATTTTGACAGGTATCCCATGGAGGAGCAGCTGTACATTCCCTTAGACCTGTCAGATGCCAGGCATGTTAGTTCCCTTCTCATAAAATGATACACATTGATAACTGAGAACCTTCTTTCGAAATATGATAAAGAATATTTTTGTGAATGAATTTTCAAAAGTGGTCACATTACAACACTTTTACTTGTGGGGTGACAGAACATTATGAGGGTTTCAATGAGAAGAAATTCTTAAATATTCTCTAGAGTATAATTTTATTATTTCAGTTTGTCTATAGTATAAGGATGTGCTGTCTCTACCAAGTGAAAAACTACATACATTAATGGCTCCCTCAGACATAATAGTGGCTTAAAATAAGATCAGTAATTGACATTGTATCATGGAACAAACTGTCTATTTTATGACAAAGACAAATATAAGCATATGAAAAGTTTTTTTGTTTGTTTTATTTTGATATTTTTTAGAAGCCATATTTGACATTATCTAGAAATCTTTGGTCTTCCACCATGGGCACTCACCTTTCTCATTGTAAAACAAAATATAAATTGATGTAAGCATGAGAAAACCTTGTCTGCCCATACTCAACTTCATTGCAAGTCTCGGCATGTTGAGCATGTGGGCATGGTGGTGCACTCCTGTAATGCTAGGACTTGGAGACTGAGGCAGGAGGATTACAGTGAGTTCAAAGGTAGCCTGGACTATATAATGAGTTCAAAGACTGCCTGAACTGCATAGCAGATGCTGTCTCAAAGAAAAAAAGAAAAAGAAAAAGAATGTTAATCCTGCATGGTATCATAGAAATACAATAAGTGAGCAAGTAGAATTATTGGATAAATCACTTATGAGTAGCTACTAAATACTAGTCTGAATTTGGTATTGTGAAAGAAGTCAGTTAGACACTAATGAATGACGTTATGAAATTAGACTTGCCATTGGCCATTTTTATGTCTCATTTTATCATTTTTGGAAATGGAAAATTGAAACTTATTTGACAATCTTCATCCTCATAGGAGAGTTGTTTGATTTCAAGTGTGTGAATGAAGAAGACGTTGGATTTTTTAAAGGCTGGTTCATAGACTAAAGTCTCAGAACTAAACTTTATAATTAAAGTTAAATGTATTTTAATTCCTGCCAATGAAATAGAAAATTATTTATATCTTCTGCTTTAAGATTACCCTATAGAAGGTACAGAAGTAATTACATATATATCCACACATATATTCAATAATGTATCATAAATATTCGTAGTCTACATCACTCTATTTCACAATTATTGGTATCATTGAATGTTGCATATAAAAATTTTAGATTAACACACTTGTGCATGCATAACAGTCATTTTTGACTATGTATAGTAGTGACTAGTCTCATTTTCAAAATTTCAAATGTCTGTTGTCAAAATATTTATAATGATGCACAAAAGAGAGAAACTGAACTAAAATCTATGTATATATTACCTAGTCATTCACAAAATATTTTTCTGAAATTCAATATATCCTAAATTATGGAGGACAGTCATATTGATCAAATTACTGACACTCTCATTTATGTTTCCACTAATATGGCCTTTACACAAGTTTTAGGATAGATGGTACTACATACTTTCCAATGTATCAAAAACAAGTAGAACAACTTTATGAATGAATTAAGTAAACAAATGTTATTCTTTAGTTTGTATCATTTACAAAACCCTACAGAGAACATCATTTCCTCAAACTACTACTTGGAAATTGGGAGAGTGTTTAAAAAAATAGACATTTAACAAATTATTTTTAGAAACAACACTAAAACTTTAATTGAGTAGGATTAAAAAAACCTAATGTGTAATTGGTAGAAAGGCTAAAAGATTACTCATTTTCCTGCTGTGTGTTTAGCTTTGTATTTGGCTGATCATAAGATTATGAGAAAAAAATAAATGGAATGTGTATATTTTTCTGAAAAAGAGCTTAAGAAAAGTTTATATCTGTTAAATCACTGCCAGCTGGAATTAGTCTGGTAATTAAGATTACCAGATAACAGAAAGTGGGCAGTCAAGACTTGATTTTAAATACAAAATAAATTTTTTGAAGAAAATCGGGCTTATTTTGTAGTTTTACAGTACTGTAAAAATTATAACCCAGCTGGATGCAACAGAATATGACTGTAATCTAAATTATTTGGACGACAGAGACAGAAGATTGAATATTCAAGCCCAGCCTGGTAAATTAGGAAGAACTGGTCTCAAAAAGAGCCAGAAGGTAGTTCAGAGCAGTCTTGCTAAAGATTCAAGGCCAGGATTGTTTAGCATAAGGCCAGGGTTTGATTTCTAGTACCCCTCCACACACACATTCACGCAAATAAAAAAATTATAACTCAGTAACTCAAAGATAACTGATCACTAAAAATTAAAGTTGTACAAATGTACAAATTATTTTCACTTTGAACAGTCATTAAATAAATGTAAATTAAGATATTATGGAATGGTTTTTTGCCGCTGGTATAGAGAATATAAAAACTCTTTTGAAGATTCCTCAGAAAACTGGTCTCCAGGACTTAGCTAATAGAATTAAAGCAGAGCATATCCTGGAGTGCAAGATGCTATTACTCAGTCAGTAAAGCTATTTAAAATCCATACTGCTGAGATAGGTGGCTTTGATTTACGATACTTCCAACTCTGTCTCTTACTTGCTTCAAGATCTCAAATAAGTTTTGAATCTCTCTTAACCTCAGTTTCCATATGTGAAGACTTGTTTCTACAATCTTCATAGGGAAATTGTGAGGTCAGACATATTAATTTACATTAAATCACCACACTGGCCCATCACATACTGTTCAATAAGTGTGTCACAGTATTGATAACCAATGATGGTTCAAATCTAGTCATTTCACACTATCGGCTTGATTTGCTAAGAAAATTTAAGAAATGTGTATATAGAAATAAAGGAAGACTGCAGTTTTGAGTATTATCTATTCAATTTAAACTCTTTGATGATAACAATACATGATGTAATAACTAGTAAAATTATCTTAGTCTTTGGTTATGAAAATTTGTTTATTGTTTCATAAAATGAAAAAAATATTTGGTTCACCTACAAATTAAAAAATGGAAAATCACTGATACCATTAATGTGCTTGACTCTTATGCTATTTTTTAGCTTACCAAAAATTACCTTTGTGTAAATATTTTAAAAGTTCATATGTATCTTATGTAACATTTTTTTTAAAAAAGAAGTCTTTATCCATCTGTCTTTCTACATGATTGAGACAGGATATATAAATATACAGAAATATTACAATGCTCTCTAATTTGTATAAAAAAGACAAGAAAAACTTTCAACAATAGGCAATTTGCAGACTGAAAAGTGA
Organism: Hydrochoerus hydrochaeris; assembly: GCA_004027455.1. NCBI lineage: Eukaryota > Metazoa > Chordata > Mammalia > Rodentia > Hydrochaeridae > Hydrochoerus > Hydrochoerus hydrochaeris. The sequence continues at coordinate 229,291 of PVLA01001577.1, read as the reverse complement.
CTATTGAACTAAGTCTATTCATATAAGAATTGTAAAATATCATAGTATTGTCTTTTAAAATATCATAAAATATGCATATAAACAAATATTCCAACCAGAGGTTTAGGTCAGTGGTGTAAGTGCCTGCTTGGCAAGTGCAAGGTCCTGAGTTTGATTCCCCAGTACCAAAAAACAAAAGCAAAAACAAAATATACCTTTGGTTAGTATACATTACAGCACCATAAATATGGAAGGGAATGTAACTATACACACACACACACACACACACACACATATATATATATATATATATATATATATATATAGTCTTTGGGTGTGAGTTTTTATTTATGCATATACATAATTTGGTAGTTTCTTCTATGTTTTAATGTTTTATGTATTGAATTGTGTCCCTGTAAAAATAATATATGTTTAATTTCTAAAATTAGATTTAATTTGGATGAAAGGTCATTGTACTTCTGATTAGTTAAGATGAAGTCATACTGACTCAGACATGCACCTAGACCTATGTGACTGGTGTTTTTATAAAGAAGAGAACTTTGAAGACAGAAGTGCATCCAAAGAAAATATATGAACATGAAGTCAGATACCAGAGTGCTGCAACAGAAGCTTTAGAGACCAAAGATAACCAAGAAAGGAGAAGCTTAGAAAGGCATATGAAATATATTTTCCTTCAGCCCTTCACAGCCTTCCTAGGCCCAATCCTGCTCATACTTTCATTATGGACTTCTAGTCTTCAGCACTATGACTCAATAACTTTGTTTTCCAAGGTATCTAATTTACAAAAATTTCAAAGAATTCTTAGGAAACTAAGATAACATGTACTAAATTTTACAAAATCAATTATACTTCTTTGAAACAGAAAATAACAGATACTGCTGGGAATAATGAAGTGAGGAAGTCATGATAGATAGCCTTCAGCTTTTCAACAAAACTCCTTTTTTTTATATATATATTTTATGGACCTGAAAATATCTAAGTTGTGAACTCCATGAAAGAAAAAGGAAAATGTTATATTTTACTCACCAAAGAAGAACCAACTTTCATCCTGTGTTCAAAGTTGGAATTTATTTCTATGATTTATCCAAGTAAATTACATGTATATACAGTGAGAACATTTTTATAGGAAAATTCATGATTCATACCACATAAAACAATTTCCTGTCGAAGAGACCATTTAACTAGAATGAATGAGGGAAACATTAAGTTATTATAAACTAATTCAAACAAGAATCTGAAGAGTCACATATATTTTCACAAAAATGTAGAATAAAGTTAATTTTAAGTGCCATATAACTAAAGGTTGTAAAAATATACATGAAATACTTTAGAACTGCATTTCACAGGACATAATTCATTTGTATTACTTATCTTAGGATCAGTTTTTGAATGCATAGATATAAATTAGTTCATATGATGAACTAATACATAACTTTATCAGTTTTCCAAAAATACTCATTAGTCCTTTTAGTCCACTTTAAAGTCTTTCATATTTTTTTTTATACAGCTCTATGATGTGACTAATACTGTTGGAACAAAATTCATGTGACTACTATGAAATTTACATTGTTTTGCATTATCCAGGATGCACATTTTTAAACATGTACATAACTTATTTGGTTAATGTTAAAAACTTTATTCAGATAGAATGATTATTTTTTCTATACAGTGATATATTGCTTTATTGAGTTTATTTGAAATTTTATGTGAGCACTGAGCTACAATAGACATTAGTTAGTCACAATTCTAAATTAAAATATTTTTAGCTTAATTTATAATATATACTGTTTTCATATGTTTGCCTCTACAAATGGTCACTAAGTTTTTGGTGAAAAATAACCAGACAATTTTAGAGGCAATAAATCCAAAATTGGTCTCATAGAGTGACAGGAAAGGTGTCAAGAGTGCTGCATTCATTAGTAATCTTTAGAGCAAAATTCACTTCTGAGTCTTATTTTCAAGAAAACACCCACATTTCTCAGTTTTTCCTCTCTATTCTTCCATCTTCAAAAACAGTTATATGAGGATTTGTCCCCTTTACACTATCACTTCTGTCATTTCCTTTGTTCTACTTCACTCAACCACTTACAAGGAGATTTGTGATTACTTTGGCATACCCAGATATTAATTTTCATTAAGGATATGTTAATCTTGATTTCATCTGCAACCTAAATTCTCTAGACCTATACATGCAACAACAAAAAATAACCCAATCGGGATAGCATATAATTATACTTATCAAGAATGTCTTCTTTTGAGGGCCAGGCCTTGGTTTGATCCTGGAAATCAATCTCAGATGTTGTGTATTACATCTGTATGAGTGGTTTTGAATGTCTGAGGACTTGGATTACATTGTACCGGTTTGATCAAATTGTGCCAAAAGTATGATTTATGATAAGCATGTTATTACTGTGAGGGCTGGTATCTAAGTAGATTCAGTACTGTATGCTAATGTGACTGGCCCTTCAGTAAATCCTGGACTGAGAAAGACAATCACTTCTTCTGAGAAACTATTAAATGTGTTGTTATATGACATTTTAAGAAAGTTTGAGTGTTTTTGGTGTGACTTGTCCCTGAGGAGCCCCCTGGATAGTTGTGCTTATTTCTTTTTTCTTCCTGATCAGCATTTCCTACAGATTCTCTCTTTGCTAATTTTTAACAGTCCTTTCTTTGTTAAAAACTGTAACTGAAACAATGAATAGTCCACTGAGTTTTACTGAAAGATCATTGAGATCGAAAGTGATTTTAGGGAACATCATTTAAATGTATCATTTAAATTTATTAAATATATTATTATAAATGAAATCGTTATGAAGTACAGCATTTAAACAAATCCTGAAGTTTGCTACATGCTAAATTCAGGAGATAATTATTCTGCCTGCAACATCATATACTTGATGCAGTTTATTTTTAGTTTAAAATAAGATATAGGTGTTTTTTAAAAATTAAAATAAAGCCATGTTTCTGAGTCAGAATCAAATTAAGATTCAGGAACTATTTCTAAAATCATTACTTTATAAAGGAAAAAAAAGCTGATGAAGTATGATGAAAAAGATTAGGAGGAAGAGAAAAGAAAGAGGAACAGCCCAAGATTGGCTTTGGTGTTTATTTTGGGTTTCTTCTTGTTATATATGAATCTTAGGATTTTTTCCCTAGTTCTTTCAGAAGTGCTACTGGTATTTTACTTGGGATTTCTTTAAATTAATGTCATTTTTGGAAGTATGGGTATTTGGACAAAATTTGTTCTGCTTATCTAAGAATGGGATACATTTCCAATTAGCACTGTTCTCTTTGATCTTCTTTCTCATGCTACTTGTAGTTTTCATTGTAGCAGTTTTTCACTGTAAGTTTTTCACTGCCTTAATTAGGTGTTGCAGTCAGGAGTTAAAAGGAAAACAATTACATACAGGACACAGAATTTATGATATTATTTTATGATGGTCACTCAAAATTAAATACAAGAAAGTGCAGTAAAGCTGTCCACAATACCAACCAAGGCCCTGGATCTCACAGCAGTGTCCTGCATGAATCCCGCTGAAGACCTAGAGTCACAATGCTTCCCATGAGTGCAATGGGAGGTCTAGAGTCCACAAAAAGAACTCACGACTGTTTTACAGATCTGCGCTGGGAAAGCCCAGTGATCAGCGGTAGAAGCTAGAAAGTCTGTGTCATTAAGGTGAAGGGTCTGGGCTAGTAGGTTGAGGGTTCTACACTGGAGCCAAGAAGTGGCACTCAAAATAAGGACCAGCACTGCCCTGAAAGATACCACAGCCATCCTCAGCAACAATGAGGTCCCGAGCTCTTCCAACGATGAAAACTGTCAAGTACATGTCAGGAAGCCAGCGTGACAAGCTTCTCATAGAGATTAAAATGCACACATCTTCCTCTCCGGGGCCAGGAAGTGAACCACAGCCACTCTCAATGCCAAGATCCTGAGGTCCTCTGGTGATAATGGCTGAACTCATACTGCGGAAGCTAGCCATGACAAGCTCCTCCAGGAGAACTGATGGCTCCAAACAACAATATTTAGGAAAACCCACAACACCCCACTCTTCCTCTCCACATCTCCTTTTGTGCTGGCAACGTTCCTCAGGACCATCTACCCTCAGCACCATACTTATTTAATCCAGCTGTTGTTAAGTTGACCACCAGTTTTTAAACCATAGCAATCCACTCCTGGTCAATTTGATGACCATACATATTTCCTTAAACCAGTCTTTAGTAGAAAGATTTGTGAAAGTTAACAAGCCTTGGTCAATGCAAATTTACAGTGACATAACAATTACATATATACAATTCTTTTTGCACTTATTCCTGCACCAAAAGCAAAATATTCAAAGGGTGACCAAGGTCCAATATTAAAGCAATACTTTGATTAATTAACCTGATTACAAACACATAAAAATGAGATTAAAATCAAATTAAAAGTACAATTACAATCACAGTACTTGCTTCCCATTAACTTTTAATATGGCATGGCAAGACTAAACTATAAGGATCTCCTTCAATTTATATATACTCTTCCCTTCAGGTGAAAGACTTCAGTTCATTTTCCCATTGTCTTGTTCTTGTAAATAACTATGTTCTCTGTTTCATCTTTGCAGTCTACAGTTCCACTGGAGCCCTCTTTCTGGCCAAATATTTTATTCTACTGGCTCTTTGCTCTAAATTTCCAACATATATCTGGTCAAAAGCTCTCAGAAATAACTTTGCTACCATACCAACAGTAGACTGCACTGAAATTTTTCTGCCACCCAAGCAATACCTCTAAACTCAAACAAAAATGCAGACCAACTTTCAGCCAAAACACAATATACTACCTGGGCTTCAGCAGCAGATGCAGAAATAGAAGTCACCCATGCTTCAGCTTAACCAGCAGCATTTCCATCTATACTCTGATTTTCCAGGCTCAACCAGAGTCTCCAATATAATTTACAGCATACAAGGGCTGCTTTTTTGGCCATTCTTTCAAAAAATTTCCAAATCAATTCTCAAGGCTCTTAAGCCAAATGGCCAGGCAATGTAAGAGCAATGACCCCACTCTCTCGGTACCAGTTTTTGTCTTGGTTACTTTTCTATCGTTGCTGAGACAATATACCTGACATCCAAAGTGAAGAAAATTTAGCTTACACTTTTAGCTGCAAGATAGGATGTTGTGGCTGAGGGGCAGTTGTTCATTGCGGCTGCAAGGAACAAGAGCAAAAAGCACCAAAAAAAAAAAAAAAAAGGAAGCATGCCCCCTTCTTTCCCCTACACTGTGTGCTAGCTCTTTGCCCCTTGGCAGGTACTAGCACTCAATCCCAGCACTAGACAACAAACCAAATGCTAGCCTCAACCACTTCCATGACTACATGAGGTTTGGGGGACCACCTAGACACAAACCAAAATATTAGGTTAATTGGTAAATTTTTAAAATTTTTCTTATGGAGAAATAAGCAGAACCGCACCTTCTCATGAAGCAGGCTCCACCATGTGGCTCATTAAGAGACTCAGCAAGAAGACAGATCATGCCTTCCTGTGAGTGGGCCAGTGCACAGACTGGGAAACCAGAAGAACACTCCTCCATACCCTTCCAGTAATCAACTGGCTGTTTTAGAGGATTCTGGGTTAGATGATAGGAACTGAGGTGAAAGGAATAACTTGGTGCTTGTATTGTTTGACCTTGCAGACCTAGGTCTGATGGTCTGGGCATATACTTGGAGAATGGCAGTGTGCATCATGGAAACTGTGGGGGATTTCCTCCTGTCTTGCTTTTGAAATCCAATGTTTTGTTTCATTTTACTGTTTTGTTTTTATTTCTATGTCAAAACTTTGAAGATAGCAATGTGCAGTATCATAACCATTGTTAAATTCCTACAATCTTGTTCTGAAAACCTATACAAAGCTATTTTTTTTTGTTGTCTGTATTGTTTTTGTTATTGTTTTTAGGTTTGCTTCTTGATTTAACTGTTTTTTTTTCTTTTTTCTCTTTAAAATACTAAGAAATAAAGAAATTTTTATGGTATGGTGAATGTTACTATTTCCAGATAATCTTTCTCAGCGAGTTTGTCATTGGTGTAGATAAATGTTACTGAATTTTGTGTGTTTAATGTGTATCTATTTACAGTGCTCAATTTGTTAGTTAACTCTAGGGGTCATCTGGTGGCCATTTTTGGGTTTTCTATGTACAGGATCATTTAATCTGAAAATAATAATTTAAATTCTTCCCTTTCTACATGTATCATTTGTATTTCTTTCTCTTTCCTGATTGTTTTAGGTAACATTTCAAGTAATATACTTTAATAGTGTGGTAATAGTAAACATCTCTGTCTTAATCCTGATTTTACAAGGAAAGCTTTCAGCTTTTCTTCATTTAATATATTAGCAATGTGTTTGTAATAATTAGCTTTATCAGTTTGAAGTATATTCCTTCTGTATCTACTTCTTTCAAGTGTTTTTCCCCCCTATGGATGGATTTTGCATTTTGTGGAAAGCTTATAAGACAAATTACATTTATTGATTTGCAGATGTTGAACCAGCCCTACATCCCTGAGATGAAGCCTACTTTGTAATGATGAATGTTCTTTTAAATGATTTGTTGGACCTATTTGCCACTGTCTTGTTAAAGGTATATGTATCTATGTTCATTAAAGAATTTAGACTCTAGTTCTCCTTTTCAGTCAGGCCATTGTCTGGTATCTAGTTCAGGGAAACATGCTAGCTTCAGTAATGATGAGAATATTCCTACCATTTTAATTTATTAGAGATATTGAGGAATAATGGTATTAGTACTTCCCTACAGTTGTTACACAATTCTTTGAATCTATAAGTTCCTGGATTTTCCTTAGTCAATTGTTTATCTTATTATTGTCATTACTTCATTTTCATTGCCTGTAATCACTCAGGATTCTTATATCTACTTGGTGCAGGTTTGGAAATATATACACACACACACACACACACACACACACATATATATATGAACTCATCCATTTCTTCTACATCCTCTATTTATGGGAGTGCAAGTTTCCAATGTAGTTATTACTAACCTTCTGGATTTTGGTAATATTCATTGTTATTTTGCATTTTTTTATTTCTAAATGAGTTGATCTAAGACTTCCTTTCATCTTTTTTGTAAGATTGTATATTTTATTTATTCTTTTGAAGACTAGCTCTCTGATTCATTTACTTTTGTGTTTTTTATAGTTCGGTTTCACTAATTTCTGTTTTGATCTTTATAAATTCTTTTCTCTTACTATCTTTCAGTTTGACTGTTCTTGCTTTTTGAGAACTTGGAAATATACCATTAGCTTATTTACTTGTTCCCATACTGTTTTTTCTGATATAGGTAATTATATTTACAAACTTCTCTCTTAGGACTACTTTCATTGTGTCCCACAGATTATGATATATTGTAAAGGCATTATTGTTTGATTCTAGGAACTAAATTCTTCATTGATTTTTTGCATTCTATTGATTATTAAAGAGTTTTGTTTAATTATTTTTGCATAATTTCTTTTTATATTTTTAATTTTTATGTGTTTTTGTATTTTTCAAAATTATTGCAATAATGATAGTATGTGATAAAGAAAATATTGCTTTATTAAAAAGAAATTATTTCTGTAAATTTTCCTTAAATAGGAATAAAAAGAACATCTGAAAACTATATGATGTGTGAAAACTTTCTTACTTTAAAAAAATTTACAAGTATGTGTTGACAGTATATAGTGATTATATTTCTTGTGGAGAATTAGTACATGAGCATAACACACATGTATCACATTTTCCTCCTTCCCTGCCACCTTTTTTTTGTGGGGGCAGAATCAATTTTATTTGTTTATATTATCAGTCCCTATAAAGTGAACTATATATATAGTTTACCAGGCAGACTAATAGAGTAAAAATAGATAAAACACATAATAGAATTATATTGAATCAAGGTACACTTTTAGATATATTGCTGAAGTACAATAACCTTTTGTTTTTCTTTTTTTCTATTATCTGTTTTATATTGCATTCTATTTACATATTGAGTTTCTCTTAAAAGAAAAAACATGATTTAAATTTATATGTCAGAGTTACTTAATATTATGGTCTTAGAATGTACCTTTTGCTCTTTTACAAATTACTCAAGTTTATCTTTATGTCACAATAGCACTTTATTTTATAGAGAAACCAAATTTTCTTTTTCCATGCATCCACTCATCAACTTGTAGCTACTTCCAGGATTTAGCTGTTATGAATTGTGCTGGCTATGAATAGATCTCTGTGGTAAGATGTCTTTAATTCTCTTTTGAAGATAGATAGCAGTGGAATAGCTCAATCAAATGGAATTTTTAATTTTAGCATTTTTGAGAAATCTCCATATTGATCTTCACAAGGCTAGTTCCAATATACATTGCCAACTTGAAGAAAAGTTCATTTTCCCCACAGCCTCACCATGTATTTTTGGTTGATTTCTTTATGATAACCATTCTTCCTAGAGTATTAGAGTATATCAGTATTTTTTCTTATTTGCATTTCTTGAATGTCCAGCAATTTTGAATTTTTTAATTTATTTATTGACTGGTTTCTATGTCTTCATCTGAGAAGTGTTTATTCTTGTCAGATGCCATTTTATAACTGGATTTTTTTGAATTCTTCTATACTCTGGATATTAATTCTTTAGTGAGTAGTTGGAAAAAGTTTCTTTTTCCATTCTCCAGTTTGTTTCTTCAACCTACTGCTAATTTTCTTTGCTCTGCAGAAGCTTTTTAATTTGGTGTGACATCATTTGTTGATTCTTCATTTTATTTCTTGTGAAATCTGGGTTTTGTTCAGAAAGTCTTCATCTACACCTATGTTTTTAAGCCTTTTATATATTTTGTCTTCCAGAAGATTGTGTTTCTGTTCTAATGGTTAGATCTTCTATCCATTTTTATTTTTATTTAGTTGTTCATGATGAAAGATATAGATGTATATTTAATTTTTGGCTATGGGATAACCAGTTTCCCAGCACCTCTTGTTAACTGTAATTTTTTTTTTTTCTTTTGGTTCCAGGGATTCAACTCATGACCTCGTGTTTGCCAGGCAGGCTCTTACACCGATGAGCTAAACCCCCAGCCCAGCACCTCTTGTTAAATAGGCTGTCTTTCCTCCAGTGAAAGGACTTGGACACTTTATCAAAGATACATACCATAGTGGAGTGTGCCTGGAGTGGTTTATGAATCTTCTATTCTATTCCCTTGATTCACAAATATGTTGTTGCTGTTCCCAATACTATGCTGTTTTTTTGTTTGTTTGTTTGTTTTGTTTTTTTACTGTATCTTTGTAGTGTAATTGAAGTCTAGGATTTTGCTATCTTCTGCCTTGTCCTTGTTGCCCAGAATTGCTTCATTATTCTAGGTCTCTTCTTGTTACATATGAACTTAGGATTGCTTTCTCTAGTTCTGTAAAGAATGTTATCGGTATTTTGTTTGGGATTGCATTAAATATATATTAGAGTTTTGGAAGTCTGTCCATGAGGACTATATCACTTCTGCGTACAGAAGTGAAAGCAATGTCTTTCCATTTTCTGATATCCTCTTCAGTTTTCTTTTTCAGAGTACTATCATTTTCATCATAAAAGCCTTTTACTTCATTGGTTAGGTGAATTCCTAAGTATTTTATTTTTCTTGATGCTGTTATGAAGGATACTGTCTCACTGTTTTCTCTCTGTGTGTTTGTTATTGAAATGCTACTGATTTTTGTGTGTTGACTTAGCATCCTGAATAATTGCTAGCACATAAAAATGTTAAAAAAAGAAGACAGTATTATTATTATGGTATATTTATCAATGCTCATTTGTATGAATTGTGGAAATTTTAATAAAGACTAGTGTCAGAGCTAACTCCACCTCAAAATTTTCTTTAACAATACAAATACCAATTATTTAATTATCAAAGAAAATGATTTATTTCATTTATGTTACCCTATAAATATTTCCTCCAAATGGTGATCGATGGAAAGTTATATAAATAACTTTTTTGATAAAAATTATGAATAATTTATTAGTTTTATAATGACACTCAAAGTGCAAATGATTTTAATTGCATTGGAGAGGGACACTGTTATTGGCAGCAACAATTACAAGAAAAAATTGAGAAATAATTTTTTTATATAGATACGTTTAAATTGCTTTTCAAATTCTGTAAACCTCTTTGAATTCAATGTGAATTATAATTTACTGATGTGAGCATCAGTAAATTTCTTAATTTTCACATATTGTAGTTTTGAAAATAACATACTAATGCTTCAAAGCCAAAATAATTACTCAAAACCTATAAGTAAGTCCTGTTAATGTGGGATGTGAATATTAATGAAAATATTTGATAATTATTCAAAAATCTGAAGCAAGTGCTATATTGTTGGATGTATTAGTAAAAAATATTTTGATACATGCATCTAATTATAATACTTTAAATATATTAACTGACCTTGGTGATTTGAATTTACATTTTATTGCAGCTTTTATGTACTCAAGATATATTATAAATTGTTTATAATTGATTATAATTGATTGTAAATTGATTATAAATTGTTTCTTGACAAATTTTAGCATTTGTGTTCAGATATTTTGTAATCATAAATAAATATTAAGGGAATAGGATAAATGATCAAATATTTAATTATTATATATGAGAGCTCTGTAGAATTATGATATACTATATAAATATTATTTGTTATTCAAATTAATGCATCTGTTTTTTTCTTTTTTCAACATGAACACAAAAATTCTAAAACCACACATTGGAGTTCCTTTTCCTGTAAAAATATACTAAAATTGGATTATGTATTGATACCCTAGGATAAATATAATTATTATGTACCACAAAGATTTATTCATAAAAACAGTGAATAGAAAACTACATATGGGAATTTATTTTTCAGTTCCACAGTATGGCTTTTATAATGAACTTAAGAGGTCACATTATTGATGTTATAATTCTTTCATATGAGTTGTTTCAGTAAAATTAACACAAAATTTTAAAAGAAAATACATTCCATAGACCACAATATAAATTTAATATTAATAATAAATGTTCAAATTTCTAAAATGAGCATATATATTTACATCTATATATCTGTGTCTATATCTATATAGAAGGATCTATATATCTATTTATATATCTATATCTATATGATACAAGCAATATGCTTTTCTTACAAACTCTATTAGCTATAGCATAAAATATAAATGTAAGTGTGGGATATCTCCAAACTCATTATCTCATTATTATACAATCCCATATTATCTTTCATCATAACATCTTCGTACTCTAGAAGCTGCTGACAGAGTAAAAGATGTGTGACTCCAAGTGTGAATATAATCTGTGTGTGTTTTCAGTGACTTATTTGTACCACATACTTTTTTTCCCTTTTTATTTTGTTTTGGTTTATGTCACTTCAAACAAAGTTGTCACAATATTTGTGAAATTTTTTATAAACATATTTGCTTTTCTCTAGAATAAATGCCTCACAGTACAATGGCGGGTAACATGGTAAACTGATGTTTAATATTTTTGGAATGAGTCCAAAGTGTTTCTACAATTTATAGTTTTTATTATTACAGGAGATTTCCAGTTAGACCATATATATATATATATATATATATATATATATATATATATATATATATGAAGAAAGAAAAGGAGAAAGAGAGAGAGACAATGAGAGAGGGGAGAAAAGAAAAAGAGAATGAATATAAAATAAAATGGAGAATTTAGGCAAGGCTAGAAGTAAGACTAGACCTCTGTGTAAATATAAAGTAAACCAACTTAGGTCCTTTATTTCTTCATATCCTAATCTCTCTTTTAGCATGCTGCATCACCAATGAATGTTCATCATACAATTATTAGTTTGTCTTATTATCTTACTATGGTCAATTTTTAGAGGAAATTTCAAAAATTCAATTGCTCACAAATGTCCAATCTGGTTGTTTATCCTGTTAGGAAAGGTGCCATTCAGTAGATATGACATCACTGTTGAAATTAGTGTCCTTGTTATTATCTCTCTGTGTGCAGGTTAGAATTTGTTCCCTGAAAGAACCGTATAGACAGGCAAGCTGGAGAAAACATAGCAAAATCTTGGCCAACTCAACATACATTATGCACTAAGAAGAATGTACAGGAATAAAGGTGGAAAATAGTGGCAAAATAATAATGGACCATAAAAGCCAAAAATTGAGCTGTATTAAGGAAAAAGTATAACTTTCATAAGCAGAAGTTTGACATTTTGTTCCTTTATTTTATTGGATGTGGATTAGATGCCAGAATATTTTAATTGCTTATTTAATAAAAGCAATACATTTTTTATGAAACATATGCTATACTTTTTTGTTGATGTTTGGCTGAATAATGCAAACAAGTTATTATAAAATAATACAAGGAAATATAATTAAGTAAGAGCTACAAATGAAGTAAACAAAGTCAGTTGACCAACTAATAATGTAAAGGAGGGGAAGAAACTAATAGCCATACATAGATTTTTCCCATGAGGATGAAAATTTTAAACACATTAAAGAATTTATAATTTTGTTTAACAGTACAGTAAATTGACTGAATTTCAAAACAAACTTAAAATATTTTTTTCAAAATACAGCATATATTAGTATGCAACAAGATGTGCCTCTTTAATACCTTAATGAGAGAAAAGGCTGGGAGCAAAATGAGTGTTTGACAAAATAACATTTTGATCTAAATCATACACAGTAAAAAGTATTATATATTAAAATATGTGCACATATAACAATGGAATGAAATTTGTCTTTATGATAAGACTGTAGAAATATTGATGCTATTAGAGTTTTTGAATTTTGTACACTATCACAAAAATATGTTGTAACTGCTCTTATAGTGTCCCATTTCTCTGATATAAATTCTATGTCTCTACAAGAAGGATTCTGTTATGATCAGATCTAGAATCTACCCCAGATATCTCTTGGGTTCAGTGGTAGGGCCTTTGGAAGGTGACTGGGTTATGAGGGTGCCTATTATGTTAGAAAGTGGGTTTTGCTAGGAAGAGATATGTCACTAAGGGCCTGCCGTTAGGGGTATATTTTCTTCCCTGTCTCCTCACTTCTCTCTCTGTTTCCAGGCTTCCAGACTAGCAGCTGTCTTCTGCCATATTCCTTCACCATGGTTTCTGCCTTGGAACCAGCCTACCATGGACTGTATCCCTCAACACTGGGATTCTAGTGAAACCTCCCCACCTTCAAGTTGTGGTTTTGGCTTCTTTGTTCCAGTGATGAGAATGTTGATTAATACAGATTCCAAAACATTATAAGTCAACTTTCATGGTTTTGAAATTTTGTTTTTCTTAATGAGTAGCTGTTCCCTTTTGATTTCATGAGTAATAAAGGATTACTCCACAGTATTTAGTTCTTTTCAAATCCATGGGAGCATGCAAAACTATATTTAACCAAACATATATGCATTTAGGTAATCAACCACAAACATATAAAAATTTGGCATAAATACTATCTTACACCTTTTGTGAAAGCCTTAAATGTATTTGTAGTTAGAGGAAGAAAACTATCCAATTGCAAGGTTCCCCTAATTGAAGTAACAATTCAAAATTATAAAGTTAAGCACTGCATAGACAAAAAGCCAGAAAACGTGCTAATTCCCCCACCGTTCCTTTCTCTCCTGTAGCACTACAGTGGAGGGTCAGATGGATCAACACAGTCTGCAGGTCTTCGTGTAGTTTAGTGACCATTCCCAAAAGACTCAAGGAGTTTCACAGGTTCTAGTGTCTGGGGGTGAGCATGAGCGGAAAGACCTGGATGTACAAAAGTATTGCCAGTGGGAAAGTACAAAATACTGACCACTGAGTCAGGAAATAAAAACAAAATGCTTCACTGAAGGCTCAGGAAGAGGATCTCAAGTGAAGATATTAACTAAAGAGACTGAGAATAGTAATGCCTGAGTTTCAATTAAAATCTTTTCACGTGCATGGCTACCTGCGAATCTCATGTGCCAGAGTGCAGTTCTTCTTAGAGACTGCAGTGAGCTAACGGTGGACCAGTGAGCCCTGGAAGTGCAGCTTTCTCCAGTCAAGTTTCCTTGATATAATCTTAATTTTTCATAGTCACTTTTGAAAAGCCACAGGATTTTTAACCAGAAATCAGATATTTCAAAATAAAATTATTGCATTTTGTCTTAAAATTCAGATAAAGATAATACGATATTCTAATCTGTAGGGTAGCAAGATAAATAATATTATCTTTCATTTTCAGTTATTTAAAGAGGTCAGAACTAAACTACTAAGCATATTTGTCTCATTTTTATAGAAAATAGATTAATATATGGTTCTAAAATTTGCATTTTACATAACAGCTTGTGTTTTCTCTCTGACCTAGCAATGATACAATTAATAATGCTCTTTGCACAAGAAATGAGGAGTCAAATCTTTATGATTTGACAGTCATGAATACAAAAACTCAAGGATACAATTAAATGGGTGAACTCAGTTTGACTGAAGACCAACCTGTAGTTTATTTCATGATGTCAAATTTTTGTAATTTTTCCCATTGCAGATGAGGTTGTGCATTTTACTACAGTAAAATAAATGTGCATTTTACTGCAGTCTTGGCTCATGACTCAGGTGGGTCTCAGTTTTATTTTCTTCCTGGTGCTAATTCAAGAAATTATTATTTGCATGTTTCTTAAGGCAGTCAACAAGATTGTCCCAAAAAATTAGGAATTCAAAAGATTTTGTGGAATCACCGAAAGATGTTGAGTGGCTGTGGGAATTCACAGTCCTATAAATTCATTAGAAACACTCAAAGAAGATATAAAAAGTATGCACAGTTTTTCAATTACATTGTAGTCTAAATTCATAATATACTAGATAACTTGTAGAATTTAAAAGTTAATTATTTTGTGACATTGTCTCTTTCACTAATATTTCTTATGTTTCTCAGTAGAGATTTATTGCAAAATTACAATCTATCTTTTGAGGTTGCAGTATATCACGTTTTAGAATTAGAAGCTGAATAAATTAACTATTAATAATTTACTCATTTTAAAACATTTGTTGCATAAAATATTTCTTCTCTCTAAATTCTTATACTGAAAAAAACTGGGAAGAAATGTATAAAACTTAGAAACATTTATGGGAAATAATGATTCTGTTTGGGGCAATCTGATAGTCAGATTTGACTATAGCCATCTATGTTAGTGCTACCTATGTGTGTTATTTGAGGGGGTAAATGTCCCCAAAGATATATGCTGATGCCTGTGTCACCAGTCTGCTGTTCCACTGAGTGGTAATCGAACATTTTTTAAGTTGATACCTAGTAGAAGAAAATTAACTTACTGGGTTCATGATCTGGAAAGGGATATTTGAATTCTTCCACTTCTTTCTCCCTTTCTAGTTGGAATGAGATGGGCAACTTCCTTTTGACACACTCCCCACAGTGGTGGTGTGCTGCCTTAGCACAAGTGTGAAAGCAATGGGCCAACTGGTCTTAGACTAACAGCACCCAGTGTCCTCTAATTCTGCCTTGGGGACAATGAGAAAGTTTTAAAAGCCAATAAATGTTAATGCTTCCCTGGAATGAGAAGAATTCTGGATTCTGATTGAAATATATGTCAGTATCTCCTGGAGGCAGATAAAAGAAGGAATTTTAGATTTAAAACTTGAGATTTACCACTGTTTGGAGGGTAAAACCAATAAAATAATTAAATCCTAAAAATTTCTTGACTATTCAAGTCACTCTTTCCTCAATTCATGACTCTCTTGCTGAACACAGTCATCTAAAGGACATAAAAGATGTTTCATATGCTTGCAATGAAAGCAAATGTTTTTTTTTCCCCAACAAAAAGAAAGACTGCTCCACCCATCACATGTGAAAAGAAAATATTTCTTGGAGAAATAAAAGCAAATAATGCTCCATTTCATAGATATAAATGTCTGTAACTGAAGGATAGAAATTTAAAGATACAGAGAAATCAAAAGAAAACTTTACTATATGTGATGTATCTGAATGATTATGGAAGAAGAGAAATGCTGAGCAAGGTAATTCTGAGACACATACCCAAGAAGTGGTGCCATTCAGTCAGAGTCACGGGCATCAGTCAAGTTTGCTTAGCTTTTGAATCAATCAGAACCATAAGAAATAAAAGAAATTTTCCTTTGGAAATTTCTCTTTAGAAGTCAGTATAGTCAAAATAATGTTTTCCTCTGAAAAACATGAATAAAATATACTACATTTTGGATTAATTATAGAGTACTAGAAAAATCATTTTTGATGTTTTTACTGTAACTGTGGTGGCATATAGACATTAGTATTTTAAGAATGTGATGTCACACTGATATAGGGGAATGAAACTCCCGACCTACTATGTCCCATATGAGTTCGTGTTCTCTAAAATCACAGAATGAATTTTAGGAACAAGAGAGGTTAAGAGTAGAATATATTTATTGGGAGAAAGAAGCTTCTGTCTGAGAGAAACAGAAGATATCCTGACCAGGTTGCCAAGGACTCTGTATTTTCCAGGGAATTTTAAAGAGTAAGATCAGGGAATGAGACAGGTTTAAGGTGGGGAAAACTGGGAACTCACAAGGTAGATGGGCATAGGTGGTATGGTTAGCCAATAAGATTAATAGTTCAGATAAAATTTATTATGTTAGGGACAAATGGGGAATTGAGCCACATAGAAAGCAGGCATACTTAGAGAGCACTGACTCTTCCCAAGGGGGTTGAAATGGTGACTCTTGACTTACTCAGGGTGATGGGGAATTGTTTAGAATATCAATCCTTAGGATATGGATGCATTTGTTTATTCTTTTGTCATGAGGCCTGGCCCATGGCAGGAGGTGTCTGTCTCCCCCATAGTTGCAAGGTGTCTGGGCTTCTTCACTGGCTCCTTCATGGACCCAGCCCTGTCTCATTGCCTATAGTATTTCTAACTAACTCAGCTTCCTGCAACAACACAATATATAAATATAATGTGTATTATAAAATTTTAAAAACCCTCGTTTGCTTTTCTATCTCATAAGCATTCATGCTGTGTGATTCTATACAAGTTATCAGTGCCAGAAAATTATATAAGAAAAGACTTTTTTAAAATGATAATACTGGATCTCATGATCGGAAGGTCATATATTCTTAATGTGAGGCTGTCAAATGGTAAATGAGGATGTTGCTTCCAGAAATTAATTAGCTAAAAAGAATATTTACCTGTTTCAGTAACATTTTATGGAAAAACACAGATTCTATTTTTTGCTAAAAATTTCTTTTTATACTTATTCCCTGGTAATTTTGTGAGGTACTGTATTTGAGTGAATGATATTTTTTAAAGTTTTAAATCTAAGATGTAATTAATATTGTTTTAGACAAAATATTATAAGAACAGATTTTAAAGCTATAAAATTGACTATTTTTATCTTCTATGTGTCTTCCATTTCTAATTTAATTTGTAATTAAAATACCTCTTAAAAATCTTTTTTGTCTTCCTATCAGTAACTATTTAACCTTCGTATAGGTTATAAAAAAGAAATATACAAAACAAAAGCAATCTAAAACTCATTGTAGTTTTCTACTTAATTGGTATGATCTGTAATCTAGCCATCTTTGAGCATGAAAATTATAGATACATATATATGAAATATATATAATTTTAATGATTTTGAATTTATATACTTATAAATGTGCCAAATTTATTTAACAAAGCATCTAGTTGACAACCTTGAGCTCACCCAAATGAAGATAAATAATAATAATACTAGTTTGACTTTTCTGTTACTTGTCATGCAATTTTGTGAGGTTTTTGTGTGCTCATTAATCATTGTTTTATGGAGGATTTCTCAAGGATCTGTTAAGTTCTAGAGACTATGCTTAATAGTTTTTTACAAAGATAACTGATCCTAAAGCAATAAAAAGCATGATAATCTCATTGACTTTGAAAAAACAAGTCTTGAGCACAAGTCCAATTCTATCAGCTAGTGATTGTGAATGATACTGATATAGGGGAATGAAACTCCCAACCTACTATGTCCGCGAGTTTGTGTTCTCTAAAATTGAAGAATGAATTTTAGGAACAATGGATGTAAGAGCGGAACATATTTATTGAGAGAAAGAAAGCTTCTGTCCGAAGAGAGACAGAAAGGATCCCAAGCCGGTTGCCAAGGACTCTGTCTTTTCCAGGGACTTTTATAGAGAAAAACCATGGGTTTAAGGTGGGGGAAGACTGGGAACTCATGAGGCAGATGGTCATAAGGTGACCATATGGTTGCCAATAAGATCAATAGTTCAAGTAAAATTTATTACATTAGGGACAAATGGGGAAGCAAGTCAAGTAAAAAGCGGAGCATTCTGATGGAGCAGTGACTCTTTCCTAGGGGGATGGAAACTATTTAGGGTATCAATCTTCATGATATGGGTGCATTTGTTTGGCCTTTTGTCTTGAGGCCTAGTCCACAGCAGGCGGCCTCAGTCTCCCTGCAGCTGCCAGGTATCTGCACTGGCTTCACTGAGGACCCAGCCCTGTCTCACTGCCTATAATATTTCTGACTAACTCAGCTGCCTGCAACAATACTTCAAACAAATAGCATAATTTATTTAATTTTACTTTTATTAAGAACCAACAATAATATCAATAATAATAAAGCAAAACATGCCCATTGAAAATAGATGCAGAAATTATACATTTCAGAAAAATTAACTCAACATTCTTCATAAATTTAAAGGCAAAATGTAAAACCAAACATTTCTAGAAAATAACGTAAGATGCAGTCTTGGTTCCTTGGTTTGGCAATCAGCTTTTAAATTTAGCAGCATAGATATGATCCAGAAAAAAAAAATTAGCTCTTTACAGAAACCTCATCAAAGAAGATATGCTAATGGCTTCTGAAAAAAATCAGCAGCATTTGTCATTAGTGCACTTGCAAATTAATCTATAAGACACAACTAGATACCTGTTAGAAATGCCAAAATTCAATTACAACAATTGCTGGTTGCCTAGGGAGCAGGACTACCAATACACAGTTTGAAAGCCACTTTGGTTGTCAGTTACAAAACTAAATATATTTTTACCGAAAAGCCCAGTAGTTTCACTGCTTGATATTTACCTAGATGAACTGAAAACGTAATGTCTACACCAAAGTCTGCACACCAATATTTACTGCAGCTTTATTCATATTGCCCAAACTGAGAAACAATCAAGGTAATCTTCAAGAGAGGAATGAGTAAACAAACATGATTCCAAATATATGATATTCTGGAAAGGATAAAACTGTGGAGACCTGAAATGATCAGTAGTTTTTTGGAGACTGGATGAGTAAAAAGATGAAGCAGATTTTTAAAGTAGTGCAACTATATTGCATGGCATAATGATGAATGGTACACTATTATTTGTTTGTCCAAAGCCATAACATGTACAAGTCAGGTAACCCTAAAGTCAACTATGAACATAAATTTAAAAAGTGTATCAATATTAGATAATAAATTATAGCAAATATATCAAAGTAATTTCAGATATAAATTATAGGAATAACTGTGAGGAAAGAATATGAAGGAACACTATAATTTCTGATTAATTTTTCTGCAGGATAAAACTATCCTAAAATATGGTATATTTCTTTTTAAAATGTTGGAAAGAATATTCAGGGAAAAGTGTGAAAAAATATAGTTTTATGTGAAGATTAAATGTGAATTTTCCATCTTGGGCTTAGTTCATTGCAAGACACTTTATATATATAAAGTTGGAAAGTATGTGGTGTTGTACTCTAACTCTTAGCCCCTCCGTTCTGTTCTGTATGAGCCAAGCCCCTTGACCTTTAAAAAAGAGAAAACAGGATGTCCCATTTCCTCAGGAATGCACAGGTGTGGGCCCCCCACATCTTTGTTTTTTTTTTCCCTTTATAAACCACCCCCCAAATCTTAGCCCAGTTGCACAGCAGTGTAAATTCCACCCTCACTCTGTGTCGCAGCCTAAATAAATAAATAATAAAGTGCTCTTTTCTTTTTCCTCCAAGACGTCTTGGCCTTTTTATTCTTTTTGCCTTTTTACAATTTTCATTTTATTTTGGGGTGCAGCCTTTTGGGGTACAACATATGGCAATAGTGATGATGATGAATATGATAATGAAGATGATCAAGAAAAAGGAGATATCTTAGATAAATGTTGTTTATTAAAAAAAATCTCTCTGAGCTTAGAAAAATAAATGAGGACTGGAGAACTGAGAAAAACTATAACAGGAAGCATCTACAGAAAGACCTCAGTTTAACAAAGATTTTGAAATTACGTAAATTCAGTTAG
Source organism: Hydrochoerus hydrochaeris (assembly GCA_004027455.1). Taxonomy (NCBI): domain Eukaryota; kingdom Metazoa; phylum Chordata; class Mammalia; order Rodentia; family Hydrochaeridae; genus Hydrochoerus; species Hydrochoerus hydrochaeris. The sequence goes on along the minus strand of PVLA01001577.1, from coordinate 209,030 downwards.
ACAGTGCAAAGGGTAAAGATGCATCCCAGCATTGAAAAGCAAAGCTAGGCACTTTGTAGAGCAAAATGAGGAATACATAAAGTGAATATATATAAATAAACTGGTTTGAGAAACTCACTACTAAACATGTCCAAAGTAGTAAATATAGGGTAAGAAATACACATTTATTTCCAAATTAGTAGCCCTTTGAAGACATTCTACTAATTAGTACATGATTTAAATTTAAAACTTTTTAACAATGAGTATTGGTTTCCTCTTTGGGTAATTGATTGTTGACTTTAAATATACACATGAATAAGTTAGAGTTGATTTCTAGAATGCTTAAACATTATGTTGTGAGTTCATGAAAATATATTAAGTTTCTGGTGTATGAAGTAAGTGGATTAAACCTAATATTAATTGTGACTAGAGATAAATTAATGAATCTGAAGCTATTTGAATATTTAAGTACTTCAGAATATTTTTATTGGCTACTTGAACACAGAATAAAACAGCATATTTGCTGCAGTTTCTCCATCAACACTATACTTGATGAAAATAAATGGGTATAGTATTGTGTCATTACTGCTACTATTAATATTTTCTATAATCACTGCTGAGGTTCAGCAGACTTTTTTGAAGGGTAAATGTAAAATAGCTAGAGAAAAAACATCTAAGATACATGGGACAAAACCTGTCTATATATTTATGTATGTTCACAAACACAAAATAGAATTTTTTTGATAGACATTTTAGTGCATTTCCCAAATCAATAAGTGATGGAAAATTTTTAATTATACTTTTGGAAAAGCTCTGCTATAACTTCTTTATTACTGAAAACTACTGTCCATATAACAAATATGTTTATAAATCTGAAAGCTGTTATCAGTCTACTGCAGTACTGTAAATGTACTTAATATATCTATATTTTACTGTTTTAATGTATTTACTCATGTATATGATTATTTATTTACTTATTTGGAGTAATTTAGGGTAATTTTCTTTATTGCATCGTTCTACCTGAGTAAAATGCTATTTCTAAATTTTTCAGTTGTTTGAACTAAATGATAACAGTACATTGATAACACAGATCCCAGGATGATTGGTGGCTGCCTCTAATCTGATAATTCCATAGTCCTAAATGAAGATACAATTTATCTCAAGTGAAAAATACAGTTTTCCCTAAAGAGGCCAGGATATCAATGTTAAGGATTATAGGAAGTATCAGTAATTATCATGGCTCAATTTTAACACAGTAAAATATGTTTGAGACACAATTCATTAGCATCCAACTATTAAGTAAAGAAAGAAATATAAAACAGTATCCTTCTACAGAATCATGTTCATCCAAGAGAGACCAAATGTTTAAGTTACTATATCAACCTATAAAAGTTAACTAGCAGCCTGGGGACTTATGATTTATTGTCAGTCCACTAAGAATTTTCAGCACCCTAGACTATGAGGAGACAGTGTCATCCAACCAGCTTTGTGAATTTTCACTTTAACATTCCATGGATAGAAAACATAAAGATAGTCTATAAATAATTGAACTTGCATTTTTTAAAAAAATCTGTCACATCATGTTAAAAGCAATTTTGCTCTTGAATTAGCTTTCCACAAGTAGTAAATACAACAAAATGTATTTAAATAATTTAACATATAAAAAAATAAAGTTTAATAAGAATAAAAGATATTAGAAAAAATAGGTAACATGTATGAGTCAGTTGCTTCTATTTTCTTTCTGTAAAAATTGGATTATTAATCTAGTTTATAAAAATTAAAATAGAAAATTTCCATGATGGTGTCTCAATATCCTCAGAAACTGATACGGATTTACAAATATACAGTTTTAATGAAATTAGTTTGTACAGCATTCAACATATATCTCAATGTTCATAAAAAAGTTCAGTTATAAGTGACTCAAATGGCTCAAGATGATTTAGATAAAGATAAAGGATAACATCTTTCTTTCTACAGAAACCACACTATGTGATTCTTTTATAAGCCATTTGTGCAGATATTCAAATAAAATGATATGCAGTTTTAGGTAGTTTTAATGAACCATATTTATAGTGCTGAAAGTTATTTTTGTCTTGGTTATATTTTCATATGCATAAGGTAGTAGAAGATATGTAACAACTCTTGTTTCAAGAAGTACATATTTAACATATTAACTGAAATTTATTGTCATTAATAATTAGAAATATTTAAGAAACTAAAGGTAATATGAAATTAAATATTGATGACATTATCTACCACTGAAATCATTAATTGTGTATTTACATTTATTATTAATTTTAAACCATCCCAACTTTACAAAAAGTTAAAGAACAGAATATAGAATTTCTTTATTCATAACCTGCTTAAGAGTAAGTTGACATGATACCTCATGCATCCAATAATACTTGAGTGTATACATATAATAATTAAGCATATTTCTATAGCCAAACTAATATTATTCATACAGGGAAATTAAATATTGAGGAGACAGTTAAAGAGACTGGGATTACCTTATTTCTTAGCAAGAAGCCTTGGCCCCTTTCAAAGAATGGTATTTATAGACGGCCATCTATGCAAAAAAGTACACTTTTGGCTACTGTGTTATTCCTGCTATTGTGTCTTCCCAGGAGGCAGATGAACACACAAATATACACAATATATGTATGGAAATGTGAGATATATATATATATTTATAGTTGAAAGTTGTTTATGCAAGGTCAGAATTCAGTAAATCATGAATTTGACAATGATTTTAAAAAATGTGTGATTCGTGGTCCTGCGCACCTATTTCAAGATTCAGTACATTTTTCTCTCAATATACACAAAGTTTTCAAAAACAAATTGGTTATGATCTGTTGCCTGAAGAAAAAAACAATTCACTCTGATTTGTGCATTTTGAACAATAATGCTCATACTATTTAGAATTCGATTGCTAGAACATTGAATGTCCACTCATGGGTATTCTTAAAAATGTTTAAACAATAAAACTTTACTAGTATAAATTTCAAACTTTGTTCCTCATACAAAAATTGTGTGGTTGTACAAATCTACAATAATTTAGAGCCAGTTGCTATTTATTTGGTAAAATATCAGAATTTTTCAACAATGAAAAATAATAACTGGTACAAAGACATTTAGGTTAATGTGGGTGAAACACTTAAATGCTTTTTTTAAACTGTTATCAAATTTACTGTATCATATAGTTCAGTGCAAAAGCATATGATTTATCTATTTAAACAAAAAGCAGTTCATGATTATCATTATTTTATGGAAAATAAAACAAGATTTTGGCTTTTTTCAATATCAAGTTTTAAAATTTGTTTTGTTTCTTGGTGGAGGAAAAGAGAGGATTATTATATAACTGCTTAATGTGTCTGTTACTTCTTTTTGATATTATGAAAATGATATGGCATTAACTAGTGGTGATTGTTGCACAACATTGTCTATATATAAAAACTATCTGAGTGTACACTTTATTAAAAATGAATTTTATGTTATGAAATTTTTACTTTAGTAAAAATAAAATAAAAACATTTTAGCTGATACAAATGTTTTTCTTTAATTCTGGATGTTGACTAATTCTTTTAGCAATCAAATGGTCAGAAATTATCTGTTCTTTGAACTGTTTCAGTAGGTTTACATAGTACTTACGTATTATTAATTCTATGTCTATGATTTTTTGTATCCAGGGATATGAACGCTGCATAAAACAAACAAAATTGATTAATTAACAATTTTTTTATACCAGGAATAGAACTCAGGACCTTGTGCTTTCCTGGCAAGTACTGTGCCATCGAGTTATGTCTTCAGCCCTAGATTAACAAATTTTTCCATAGTTATAGAAATAGAAATGCCACAAATATGAAAATATAAAATACACTAAACAGTTGTTATGGTTTGATTTTGCCATCCAGAATTCATGTTGAAAAGGAACACTCAACATAATAGTAATAAGAGATTTTCCAGATGGCGATTTGGTCATTGGGACTTTTCCCCCAGAAATATGATGTACCCTTATGTAAGTACCTGAGGGTGTCTGCTAATCTTACTTTTTTTGTTGTTTTTCTGCTCTTGCATTATGTGTAGACACAACGTTCAACCCTTCCTATATGCAGAGAAAAATCCACAATGAGAATTATACCATCAGTACATACTAAATATTCAAGTATATTGATCATAGAATTTAGTCTTCTAAACTACAAAACACAACATTTTTGTTTTTATCAATTACTGGAAGTATTTTGGTGTAGTAGGAAGAAGAAAGTCAGCCCAAAACTAGAACTGAGAAGTACAATTGTTGCCTTATCAAATATCTGAAAATTTAAAAATTTCTTTCTAGGTGGGTAATAAGTAAAAGATGAGATAGTTAAGAAAAGCATACTAATAAAAAGCCTAGATTACTACCTATAAAGCATAAAGGTTGATTTTGTAGAGGATCCAGATGTTATAAAGCTGAAGACAAAATCTGAATATTCTTGAAAATTATCTAAGTCATCATGAATACATTGCTGCTAAGTAATAATGGAAGTTAAATGATTCCCACTGATGTTTCACTTGGAAATAGCAAATAAGGCATGAAAAAATAGAGGAGAGACCATATCTGGTATGAAGTGCCAAACAAATTGGTTGAATTGTCAGTAGAACTTTATTCATATGACTATGCAACAGTTTATTTGGAAGTCTCTATGAAAAATATTTTAGATTTCTGAAGAAATCTCTATGAAAAATATTTTAGATTTCTGAAGAAATCTCTATGAAAAATGTTTTAGATTTTTTTAATCACAGTAAAATGCATGAACCAAGAAAGAAACTAAGACTTGATAAAAGGTAAAGCTTAAAGAGCTTAAAGAATTCAGAAATTTTTACCCTAAACAAGTTTTACCAAATGAAAAAGCGTGTTCCAGAAAGAGCACCATGGTTTGTACTGAACACAAAGTGATTACTATGGATAGAAAAAGTCAAATAATATTCAAAAATACAGTAAGAGAAGCACTCAAAGGCATTTCAGAAATCTTTGAGGATAACAAAAGGCAATTGAAAGTACCTGGCCTGAGAAGATTGTGGTCTCCAGGCAGATACCCTGGAACTCCCCAAGTTTCCACTCTATGCATTTGGATGGAGTGTCCATCCCAGTTGTGACTCAAAAGGTTCAAGTGCAACAATCTTCAGTAGGTGCAGGCAACAAAGACTGGTGTCATTCATGTGATGCTAACTGTAGAAGCACACAGTACAAGAACTGTGGAGGCAGCCACATAGATTCCAAATGACAGCCTGGAGAGCCTGAGCAGCCAGCAGGGAACTGTACCATCACATTAATTCTCCAGTAGAACAATGCCTAGTGGAACCATGCAACCTGACTCATTACAGAATGTTCCAACTAGGTCAGTCCCCAGAACACTTTAGAAATTGTGGCCACTGCAGATAGTTACTACTCAACTGTATGTGTTAAAGCCATAGGAGGGGCTTTAACACATAGGAGGGGGGCTACCTGCAAGATCCCAGAGCTGTGGAGCCACCAGTGAAAACACTTCACCTGGAAGAAGTATAGAAAAAACTTCAACCTATGAGAGTTTCTCTATGGGTTGTGCTTAGCTACACCATGATGAGAAGTGTGCCTGCAATTTTGGTGCCCTACACTTCCCAAAAATGCCTCTATAGGACAGAATATGAACTCAAGGGAAATTATTCCCTAGCCTTGAAATTTATGCCATTTACTCTTGAGATCTGAACCCATTTGAGACCTGATATCCTGTTTCTCCATTTTGGAATGGAAATATAATTAACAGGATTTTTTAGCTATATTGTATCTGCATTTATTTGACTTTCCCCAACCTATTGCTCATATAGAAGAAACTTATCTTCCTTTATCTTGTCACTTCTTTAAAATTTTTCTTCTGTTGATGTTCCTTATCAATGAAACTACCTCTTTGAGAACTATTCACATATGATGTCTCCCATGTATATATGAACTATGCATGTTATAAATTTCTATTTGCTTTACTCTTTTAAATCTGTATTTGCAATAGGGGCTTTTCCAACTAAGAACTTAAAGGGGTTATTTTTCATATATACAAAATTAATAACTTTCTTTCCATAGGTAACAAGTTTTTGCCTACTTTTTACAATTGATATTTATTAGGATATTACAATTGAATAAAAACATTATTAGAATACATTAAAATATTACAAGACAATGGTACAGATAAAACATACAATTATAGAACATGAATTGATTTATATTACTGAAAGATAATTATAGAAAGTACCCATACAAAACATCATAATTGCTTAAATATATTTTTATAGATATTTTAAATACTTTGGCCCAGAGACAATGTTGTACTCACATGCTGAAGAGAAAATATATAACCCTTGAAATTACTGATCCCTTCATTTAGGTCTTTTACTCAAAAATAATAAAAATCTGTTATAAAATCAATTTACCAGCACCTGGTTGAGAAAAGGTCACTCTGAAGGACAAGATTACAACTGAGCATGATTGTTCATTTGCCTAGTGACCTGAAAAATAAATGGTACTTTTTCTAATTTTCCTGGGTGGAGAGAGTAGTACTTGGATGATTTTGCCAGCAAGTTTGCCTCCTGGTCAGTCAACAGGAGAATTATTCTTGTCTATTTTATAGAAGTAATTTACTCCTGGAATTAGTTAATAACATCAGTGGCTTTGTAAAGTGTAAGTCTTATCAAACTAATTTAAACTTGATCGGTCAAGGAGAAGCAATAGATGTGATCTTTCTTGACATGAGCAATGATTTCAGTGCCACTGCACAGGAAATATTTCTCAGTGAACTGGTAAAACGTGCTCTTCCTGGACCCTAACTTTTAGTTTAGCTTGTCTAAACAAATATTCATTGCCTCGGACAGTAAAATGATAATAAAAATGAGAACTGCAACAAAAACAAACATAAGCATGTAGGTGAAAGAGAAAGAGTGATCTTAATATCTACACAATATTTTATGTAATTTAAATATAATTTTATGTGTTACTAATGAGGATATTATCAATTATATATATTGATGTGTTAGAAGCATATAAATATTGTTATGAATATAAGCAAATATAACACCAAAATATTAATTTTTTTCTAGAAGTATTGGAAATAGACTTTATAGAATTGTCTGGAAAAAGTCAGGGAAGTCATTCAAGTAGAATATTAAATTTAGGATTGGAGTATGTTTTGAAGTCTGACAGCATATGCCTCTGGTTTTGTTCATTTTGTACAAGATTGCTTTGGCTATTGAGAGTGTTTGTGAGTATGCAAATTTAAAGATTGCTTCTCTATTTTTGTGAGGAATGTCATTGTTATTTTGGTAGAAATTCTATTAAATCTCTAGATTTCATTGTGTATTATGGCATTGGAACAATGTTAGTTTTTTTAAACTATTAGCACAAAATGTCTTTTAATTTGTGATTTCTGTAGTTTATTTCATCAAAGAGTTACACTTTTATTGTACAGATATTTGATTTTCTTGATAAAATTTTCTTGATAAAATTCTCTCTGTGTGTGTGTGTGTGTGTGTATGTGTGTGTAGTGTGTTCATGTTTGAATGAATTCACTTTCTGGACTAATTTTTCATATAGTTCAATGTTGATATATAGAAACATTATTGTTTTTGTTTGTTGGTTGCTATCATGCAATTTACTGAATTTGTTTACTTTATCTAAATGATAAGCAGGACACAGAGAAAAGGAAGTCATTGTATGTTATTTATGAGAAAGTAAAATGGTAGCATCATTATGGAAAAGAGCATGGAATTTCCTTAAAAATAGAAAACAAAAAGAATCACTCAATGACTCACCAATCTTAGCTACTGACTATAATGCATAAAATAAATAAAATAAATATTTTTAAAATTTTTCATTTCTATGTGTGTTGCAATGCTATTTATAATTGCTAAGATGTGGAATCAATCTAAATGTCTACCAGTGGGTGAATGTATATGCATATACATATAGACCTAATGGTATTATTTTATATTTGTAGTATATTATTCATTGACAAAACAATGAAACTATCTCATGGTTTTATGTTTATATTTAGAATCCAAAGGAAAAAAAATTCATAAAAATATAGAAGAATTATCAGAGTTTAGAGAGAACAGAGGTTGGAAGGGGGTAGAGAGGCTGGTCAGTGTACACAAAATTATCTATTTGTCATGAATATTATTCCTAAATATATACAGAGTGTGCATGAAATAATATGTAACTACTTAATAGAAGGTAGTTTTTTATAATCTCTCCTCACATTTTTAAAAATTTTATTTAAAGAGAAAAAAGAAAAAAAAAAAAGCAAAGCAGAAAAAAGGGTAGCAACAAAACAGAGTTCCAAAGGGGGGAAAAACACTAAGAAATCAATAGTTGATAAATTACACACTCTCATCTTGGAAAAAGTTGTTAAAGTTACAAAATTAAAGCATAAAAAGTAGACATTCAAACAGTGAGACTGTGAACAATTCTGCGCAAAGATTTAACAAAAACTTAATACTATTGTCATCTATTTTACACACTTAAACATACATGCAGTTATATCCTTTACAACACTTTCTTTTCCTCTATTTTTTACAATAGCAATTAAACTTTTGGGTTTTCTTACTCCTACATTTCTTTTTACACTAGAGACACAATGTGATATTTATAAATATGATTGTTATTTATTTCACTAATGAGGATAGTCTCAAGTTGTCTCTATTTACCTATGAAGGCCTCAAGATCATAGTTTTTTATAGCTGAGTAATATTCCATTATATAAAAATACCACATCTTTTTCATCCACTCTGCAGTTGATGGGCATCTTGGTTGTTTCCAAGATTTATCTATTACAAATTGTGCTTCTATGAACATGGGTGCACATATATCACTGTGATATGATCTTTTCAGTTTTTCTGAGAAAATGCCCAGGAGGGGAAAAGCTGTATTGAATGGATCTTTAAATCCTAGTCTTCTGATAGTTCTCCATACTGATATCCATAGTGGTTGCACAAGTCTACACTCCCATCAAAAGTGGAGCAGTGTTCCCTTTTCACTGCAGCCTGGCCAACTGTTATCAGTTGATTTCTTGATGGCAGCTATTCTTTCTGGAGTAAGATGAAATCTCAGTGCTGTTTTAATTTGCATTTCTCAAATGACCAGTGGTGGTGAACATTGCTTCAAGTATTTACTTGCCATTTGTATATTATCATCTGAGAACTGAGTGTTCATTTCCAATGCCCATTTTTGGAGAGGATCTTTGAATTTAGGGGGCTTGATGTTTTTCAATTCTTTATATGTTCTGGATATAAGTCCTTTGTCTGAAGGGTTGCTGGCTAAAATTCTTTCCCATTCTGTGGATTTTCTTTTCACTCTGTTGGTGATTCTTTTTGAAGTCCAGAAACTTTTCAATAATATGAGATCCCAGTTGTTGATTCTTTGAAGTCTTTCCCATGCTGTTTGTGTTTTGTTCATGAATTCTCTGCCTACCCATATGTCTCCAAGACTTCTGCTTATCTTGTCTTCCAGTAGATTCAGTATTTCTGTTTTGATATTTAGGTCCCTGATCCATTTAGACTTTAATGTTGTGCATGGTGATAGGCATGGGTATAGTTCAGTCTTCGACATGTGGAGAGCCAGTTTTTCCAACATCATTTACTAAAGAAGCTATCCTTGTTCCAGTGAATATATTTAGCCCCTTTATCAAATATCAGATGGCTGAGTGTCTTTATAGTTGTGCTTGCATCTTCTAATCTGTTCCATTGATCCTCAGGACTATTTCTTTGCCAGTTTCATGCTGATTTTTATCTGTGGCTTTGTTGCCCAGAATTGCCTTTGATATTCTAGGTTTCTTCTGTTTCCAAATGAATTTTAGTAATGTTTTCTCTAGATCTGTGAGGTATGGTAATGGTATTTGGATTGGGATTTCATGAAATCTGTATAACAGTTTTGGCCAATTTCACAATGTTCGTTCTTCCTAGCCATGAGCAAGAAATGTCCTTCCATTCTCTAATATCCTCTTCAATCTCCTATAGTATAATTTTCAGAATATAAGTATTTTGCATTCTTAGTTTGATTCCTAAGTATTTCATTTTTTTAGATGTTATTGTAAAGGGTGATATTTCCATACTTTCTTTCTTGGTGAGTTTTTGTTTATGTACAGGAATGCTATTGATTTTTGAGCACTGACTTTGTATCCAGCTACAATGCTGAATTTGTTTATTACCTTTAGTAGTATTTTAATGGAGTTTTTTTTAGTCTTCTATATAGAGTATCATGTCATCTGCAAATAATGACAATTTAACTTCTTCTTTCCTATCTTTATTTCTTTTATTTCTCTCTCTTGTCTGATTGCCTTGGCTAGTGTTTCCAGAATTATACTGAATAGGAGTGGTGATAGTGGACATCCTTGTCTTGTTCCTGATTTTAGAGTGAAGGCTTTCAGTTTTTGTCCATTTAGTATAATGTTGGCTGTTGGTTTGTCATAGATGGCTTTTATAAGATTGAGGTACACACTGTGTATTCTGAGTTTCTGAAGGGTTTTTATCATGAACATTTGTTGGACTTTATCAAAAGCTTTTCTGCACCTATTGAGATGACCATGTGGTTTTTGTTTTTGGCACTGTTGATGTGGTATATTACATTTATTGATTTGCATATGTTAAACCATGCTTGCCTTCCTGGACTGAATCCCACTTGGTCATGATGTATAATCTTCTTGATGATTTTCTTCATTCTATTTGGTAGTATTTTATTGAGAATCTTTGCATCAATAGTCATTAGTGAGATTGGCCTATAGTTTTCCTTTTTGGTTGGGTCTTTCTCTGGTTTTGGTATGAGAATAATACTTGCCTGCAGGAAAGATTTAGGGAAGAATGCTTTCTTTTCAATTTCATTGACAGGTTTAAGGAGTCCTGGCATCAGATCTTCTCTAAATTTCTTGTAGAATTCAGCCTTGAATCCATCAGGACTTGTGCTTTTCTTTGTTGGTAAGTTTTTAACTAGATTTTCAATTCAGTAGCTGATATTGGGTTATTCAAAATTGCTATATCTTCTTTGTTGAGCTTTGGTAGTTCATGTTTCTAGAAATCTGTCCATTTCCTCTGTGTTTTCCACTCTATGTGAGTAGAGATTTTCAAAGTAGGTATTCATGATCTTTTGACTTTCCATAGGATCTGTAGTAATTTCCCCCTTTTCAGTCCTTATTGCATGAATTTGGTTTTTTCTTTCTTTTTCTTTATAAGGTTAGCTAGAAGTTTGTCAATTTTGTTTATTCTCTCAAAAAAACCAGCTTTTTGATTCATTAATTCTTTGTATTGTTTTAGTTTCAGTTGCATTGATTTCTGCTCTTATCTTTACAATTTCCTCTCTTCTGCGAGCTTTAACTTGCTATTATTTTTCTAGAAGCTTGAGATGAAGCATTAGTTGGTTTATTTGGGCTAATTCTGTTTTCTTGATATGACAACTTATCGCTATATGTTTCCCTCTTAAGATCGTTTTCATTGCATCCTACAGTTTAAAGTATGTTGTTTATGCATTTTCATTGAATTGTAGGTATTGCTTTATTTCTTCTTTAATTTCATCTGTAGCCAACCATTTGTTCCATAGGTTGTTATTTAATTTCCATATATCTAGGCAGGTTTTGCAATTTCTTTTGCCATCAATTTCCAATTTCAGTGCACTATGGTCAGATATTATACATGGGATAATTTCAATACCTTTGCATTTATTTAAGAATGTTTTATGGGATAATATATGGTCTATTTTGGAGACTGTCCCATGTAGAGCTGAGAGAAATGTGTATTCTGATGTGTTTGGGTGGAACACTCTGTAAATGTCTACTAAGTCCAATTGCTCACAGGTATGATTCGGTTCTAATATTTCTTTGCTGATTTTTTGTCTTGTTGAGCTATCTCTGTTACAATGGATTGTAACAGTCCCCTGTTATAGTTGCATTCTTGTGTATTTGGTTTTTCATGTCCATTAGTATCTGTTTTATATAGTTGGGTGCTTCTGTGTTTGTTGCTTAGATATTTATAATTGTTACTTCTTCCTTTTGAATTTTTCCACTTACAAGTATTTAGTAACCTTCTTTATCTCTTTTAATCATTTTAAGTTTGAAGTTCATGTTGTTTGCAAATAGAATAGTTACCCCTGATTTTTTTCTGGGTTACTGTTGCATGGAATACTGTTTTCCATCCATTGGCTTTTCAACTATGAGTTTCCTCTTGGGTCAGATGTATTTCTTGTATGCAGCATATTGTGGGATCCTGTTTATTGATCCATTTGGTCAACATATTTCTTTTGATAGATGAATTGAGGCCATTTACATTTATGGATATCACTGATATGTACTGTCTTGACTTTGCCATGTTATGTTCCAGTTGTTTGCTTTCTTTTTGTCATGGTTTATATTGGTGGCCCCCAAGCCTCAGGCCTTTGCATTATGCATTTGTGATTGATTCATTGTTTAGCACTTGGATAGATGGTGTCAGTGCTACACCCACCTAGGGGTGGAGCCAAGATGTAATGTAATGGTAGGAAGAAAGTGTGTCGCTCTTTCTGGTCTTTGCCTTGCTGTTTGCAGCTGCCATGAACTATGGCCCCACCATGCCACCTGACTTGGAGCCAACGACTGAAACCTCCAAAAATTGTAAGAAATAAATTTTTCCTTTCCCAACTTTGGGCAACAGGTATTTTGTCTCAGTGAAGAGTAAAATGTAACTAAGACAGAATTTGTTACCAGGAGTGGGCTAATTGTTATGACTATACCTGACCATGTTTTTCGAGAGGCTTTGGAAATGGCTTGTGGGCAGAGTTTGGAATTTTTGGACATGTCGTCTGGATGCATACAGCTGGAGCACCTTACACTGTTCTGTAGAGGAGATACTGGTCAGAGTTCAGAGGACCAGAAGACTGATAGAAAGCCTGAAGGTAAACACCAGACTTGGGAATTTTCTTCTGGGAAGGACTGCCTTGGTTGTTGGACTCCCCACAACGTGTGTTTTGGCTTGGCAGAAAGTTTGTCTGCATTTTGCTCATGCCCAGAGACTTTGCCTGAGACTGAGTTTAAGGGCAATGGACTCATTAATCTGGCAAAGGAAACTTCAAGGCAGTTGAATGTTGAGGCTGTGGCATGGCTATTGTTGGGGGCTTCTAGCCAGGTATATGTTGCAAATCAAGAGCAAAGAGACCAGCAGAATAATTTAAAACACTGTGAGTTTGGCCAGAAGGAAAACCCCAGTAAAGCTGTGGATTGTAAAGATAAAGCTGAAATTTCGATTGCTGAGAAGAAACAGAAAAATAAAAAAGATGGCCAAGGGGTATCCCAGGAAGTAGTGGTTGTCCATCCTTTGCAGCTTCAAAACTGCAAAAGTGAAAGAATTTGCTCAGAGAGAAAGCTCCAGAGCACTATGCTCCAAAATGGTGACAGTGGCTACATGAGGTTCCAGAATGGCAGCAGCCAAATGAGATTCCAAAATGGCAGCAACATAAAGAAGCTTTTCCTCACAATCAGGTGAACAGAGCCCAGCGATCCAGGCACTGGACCCCTATTGCCAAGAGAGCGAAAAGCCTGGCTACTGCTCCAGCTGGCAACAAACCTCGGTGGTATCCACATGGTACTGATTTTAGGTACAAGGAAAATGCACAAATTCTGAGGGTAAGACAGCTTCCACCTCATTTGCAAAAGGCCTGGGAGGCCAAGCATTGTGCCCCTGAAAGGGCAATATATAAGGATGAAAGAATAAAGCCAAAGGTACAGTGGAGACCCCAAAAGTTTGGAAAAGCCAGAAACATAGATCATCCAAAAGCTGCAAAAACTGAGCAGAGAGGGTTTAAGAGAAATACTGTAGGAGCTGAAATCCCTGCAAGTACCATGGGGGCAAAATCACTCAAGCCTTTTGGAGCTTGCAACCAGATTGATTCAAATGCTGAGCATAAAATTCTAGGACTTAATGTTCAGCCTGCTGGATGTTGGACTTGCTTTGTTTCCAATGCTTTTATACTCCCCTCTTTGTAACTTTTTGAATGGTAATGTTTATCTTGTGCCTGTGCATTTCAGAAATTTTTAACCTTGTTTCATTTGTACAGGAGTTTTCAGTTAAGAGTTTGCCACAGATATTGGAGAAGACTTGGGACTTGGACTTCTCAGCAATGAGGAAAATGTTAGGACTTTGGCAACTCTTGGAAATGGTCTTTTGTATAAAGGATGTGCATGAGTCTTTGGGACCCAGGGGTGAAATGTCATGGTTTATGTCAGTGTCCCCCAAGACTCATGTCTTTACATTATGCATTTATTTGTGATTGGTTCATTGTCTAGCATTTGAATAGATGGTGTCAGTGCTACACCCACCTAGGTGTGGAGCCAAAATGTGATGTAATGGCAGGAAGAAAGTGTGTCTCTCTGGTTTTTGCCTTGCTGTTTGCCACCCTGCCTTGGAGCCAACTGAGTATGGACTGAAACCTTCAAAAACTGTAAGAAATAAATCTTTCCTTTCCCAACTTTGGCCATCAGGTATTTTGTCTTGGCGATGAGTAAAAAATAACTAAGACATCCCCCTTATTTAATTGCTTATCCTATCTGGTGGTTTCTTTCTATTGTTTTTCTGGGGATTATGGTCATTTTTATCTCTGTCTAGTATGGCTTTCAATACTCTTTCTAGGGTTGGTTTGGTGGACATGAATTTCTTCAGTTGTTCTTTGTCATGGAAGTATCTTGTTTCTCCTTTAAATTTAAATGAAAGTTTTACTGGGTACATCAGTCTAGGTTGAAAGTTGTTTTCTTTCAGGGATTGAAATACCTCACTCCAAGCTTCTTTTGACTTGAGGTTTGTGCTGAAAAATCTGCTGTGATTCTAATGGGCTTTCCTTAATAGGCACGTTGTGTCTTTTCTCTAATAGCTTTTAGTATTGTGTTTTTATGATGCATGTCTGGGATCTTAATTATTACATGTCTGGGTGTAGATTTATGTTGTTTGTGACTGTTAGGCATGTTATATGCCTCACTTTTCTGCATATCAGATTTTTTCCCCATGTTTGGGAAATTTTCTAGTATTACTTCTGTGAATAATTTTGTTATATCATTTGCATTGACTCCTGCATCTTCACTAATGCCTATTAATCTTATATTGTTGCTCTTGGCATCATCTTGAAACCCTGAAGTCAGCAAACCATGGACTGAAACCACAAATCCAAATTAACCTGTCCTCCTTTAATTTGTGATTGTTGGGTATAATTTTCCGGCAAAGACACATGAAGTAATGTTTGGTTTATTTGAGGAATTAATATGTCATCAGTTATTTAAATTAAGACCAGATACATGAAAAGGAGAAAATCAAAGCATACATAAGAAGATGATCAAGATAGTCATGGAGGGAGGAAGGAAGGAAGGGATAAGGGATGGAAAAGAAAAGGAATTGGGATGTGTCATGTATACATACCAAACTGCACACAAGGATTGGAAATATTATTTACCAAAAACATGTATGAAAACAGAAGCAAAGAGAATAAGGAATGGGTCAAAGTGAGAGAGAAGGCTAGAGGGAAAGGGGATAAAAAGAGAAATTAATATGATATATATATATGTTTATATATGCTTATATATATGTTTATATGTTTATAAACATATATAAACAAGGTATATAAACATTGTGTACTACACACAGGTATTAATAAGCTTAAATTTAAAAATTGACATGATGACATTATATGTACAGAGTAACATATTAAAAAATGATTGTGATGAAAGAATCTAAGATCATTATGAAATATAAACCTGAATAAATCAGAATGATCTCACAAATTTTTCTAATGACCTTCCACAGAAGTAGTACCTTGATATCTCCAAGGCTGTGTAATGCAACAATATCATCAGATGACTCAGGAAATGAATACTGATATTGCTTCATTGACCATTTTTTCTGGTAGATTATGAGCTGTCTTTAGTCATCATTATCTGTGGAATCATATGTATGACTGGGAATGATATGTACTAATTTGCAATTGACATTGGTGAATAATATGTATAACAAATACAATTTACATGTATGTGTAATTTGGAATGTGCATTCCTCTGTATTTCAAATTTAATGGTCTCTATTTATTTGCTAATGCAAGACATTAGAGGTCAGGTCAGGTTCCAAATCCTTTATTTTTTCTTTATGCTTCAATTTGTTCATATTCATCATATTAT
Organism: Hydrochoerus hydrochaeris; assembly: GCA_004027455.1. Taxonomy (NCBI): domain Eukaryota; kingdom Metazoa; phylum Chordata; class Mammalia; order Rodentia; family Hydrochaeridae; genus Hydrochoerus; species Hydrochoerus hydrochaeris. The sequence continues at coordinate 192,873 of PVLA01001577.1, read as the reverse complement.
ATGACAGTCATATTTATTCTTATAGTCATATTTACTCTTTCTTGTAGGTTTATCATTGTGATCTATAATGTTTGTTTGTTGTGAATAAAATTTTCATGACATATATATATATATACATATTCCCGTCATGCTGGATTAAAACTTGTGGTCAATTTAAATACTAGCTGAGCAGAATCAGCATGGTGTGGTGCTGTAGATGGCCCATCTGAGGACTGTCATGCTGGCTTTTCTGGTATGAACTCAGCTGCTATCATCAGAGAAGCTCGGGACCTTATTACTGAGAATGGTTGCAGTTCATTTTGGGGGAGCTTTGCTCCTTACTTTGAGCATTGCTTCCTGGCTTTCAGGGAAAGATGTGTGCTGTTTAATCTCCAGAAGCTTGCCAGGATGGCTTGTCCAGGAGAAGCTCATCATTGAAGAAGCCTGGGACTTCATTGTCACTGAGGATGGCTGTGGTACTTTTCAGAGTAGCTCTGATCCTTATTTTGAGTGTTGCTTCTTCACTCCAATGCAGAACTCTGAGTTTGCTGGCACAGATCCTTCATTCCCCTGGCACAGACTTTCTAGCTAGTGACCTTGGGCCTTTCCAAAGCAAATCCCTGGAACAGACTTGCATAAGTCATGGTAATGGACTCTAAGCCTCCAGTTGGACTCATAGGAGCCATTGTTATGGGCTCTAGGTCTTTAGCTAAACTCATGAAGGATATTGTCATAGATCCAGACCCTCAGCCGGATTCTCTAGGTCATTAGTGTGTGGACTGATTTCCTGCACTTTCATTGTGTTTAACTCTTTGGGTGACCATTATAAATAATACTATAAAGTAAGTGCCTGTATATAATTGTTTTCCTTTCAACTCCTGACTACAACACCCTAATATTGTTAACTTTATTTACTTAAAAAAATACATTGAATTTATTTTTTTTTCACTACTTTGAGTTAAATATCACATAATTCTGTTTTGTTTAGATTCATCATGTATAAAAACCTCACAAATAATAAGTTTAGAATTGGATGGATTTTTACAAATATACTTATGTAAACAGCACCCATTTAAAGAGATAGAACATTTAGTACAATATACAGGCCTCCCTTGCTCTTCATTCTAGCCATTTACCTTAATAACAGCATACACATTTTAATAGTTTTTGTGGTACACATACATAAAATCATATGGTGTACATTTTATCTTCTTTTAAGAGTATACTTGGGAGTTTTATGTATGTTTTTATATTTCAGGAGATGTATATAATATTGAAATATTTAATTCTCTACTGGAGTGAAAATCAAATATAATTGAGCCATCCAATTACTGATGGACATTTTTTATTGGTACCAGGGATTGAACTCATGACCTTGCACTTGCCAGGCAGGCACTTTGCTGCTGAGTTATATATTCAGCCCTTTATTTTCAATTTTCCAAAACAACTGTACCAATTCAGAGTTCTACTTGCAGTTTATGCAAGTTATGGATGCTCTAATTTTTTTCTATCAATTATTTATAATTTTTATTTTTAGTAATTTTATAGGGTCAGAATTCAAATTTTTGCAAGTTTATCTGAATGCAATATTTATGATAAGTTGACTTTTGGGCAAGTTTACTGATATTGTTTTCCAAAAAACAGTAAATTTTTATGACTCATTGAAAATTTCTCCCAAATAATTACTTCTATCATTTGATTATTTGTGCAGATATACTTTAAGATAATTTCAGTATTTTGTATAGATTATGTAGATTATACTAATTAACTCCATAAAAGAATCTTAATCATGTTTAGTGCTTCATATAGAATTATTATTTGAGTGTGTGTATTGTGTGTCAGGAATTTAAGCAGTGATAAGATCTTTTCATTGTTATGAATATTGGTGAATTTTCATTTATTGCTGAATTGTTAGCATTCTTATTGAGTTTAATCACTTTTTTGAGAAATTTAACAGATTTACATTTTTAAAAAAATTCTAATTAAGATCTGTAGTAATTTTCTACTGATTCTGTTATATGTTACCATAAATTTAAGAAAGTGCACCTATTTATTTTCTCAGTGTTCTATAAATTAAAATTCAGGGTCACTGAGCTAATTGTTAGGCCTTGATTGACCTGAGTTTCACTAAAAGTCCTGGGGGAAATCTGCTTCCAAAAACTTTCAGGTTGTTAGCAGAATTCAGTTTCGTTTGATTGTAGAGCTGAACTCAGCATTACTTCACTGGCTATAAACTAAGATTTGCTCTGTTCTGCCATAGCTCCTCAGCACTTTTTAGTCTGCTTGCTCAAAACCTAAAATTTTCTTGTTCAAAACCTAAAATGGTGAGCTGTTTCTTTTCAATATTTGAAATCTCTATCTTCTCTTTAGATATTAATGCATTGTCCTTTATTCTGCCATATTTCTTTGACTCCAGCTATGGACAAGTCCCTGCCTTTACATGATTAGAATGGACTAAGCAGAATAATCCAAATAGTATCCTTATTATGCTTCTGTAATCTTGGTTTCATTTGTAAATCCTTCCTATCAGTAACTGCATTAATGGTTGAATAACCAGTATGAGAGAAGATAGCTCACATTCACTCAATCTATTATACTAACCTCATCATTTTTCACAGGCCAGTAAAAACTTGAGGCTGCCTTGAGATAAATGAGCTTGCTACTCATGACACAGCACATAGAATTTATGTCAGAATATTTGTTTACATCTCCTTAGATCTGGTTAGGTCACCTAAATCTCTTGGCTGCCATGCAGATACTTGTGCACGCAGTGGGGTGAACTGGAGTGAAACTGAGCACTAACATCCTCCTTCCTTTTTAATCAGGCACACAGACCATAGTTAGCAGCAAACAAAAGCCAGGCCTCCCCACAGGAAGCATGCAGTTACAATGTTGTCACATTCTGGTCTCTTTGATTTTTTAAACTATGTTACTGACTTAGTTTCGGGTGTTGAGTAAACCATATAATCCAACGAATGCCTCAAGATTGTATGCGTTGCTAAAGGTCCATAGTAGACAGATTCACTCAAGAACTCTTTCCATTAAGTATTACATTGGTATCATTCATTTAGTTCTTGTTTTATGACCTTTCTTTCTTCTTTCTTGCTCATTCCACTCTACACATACTGTGTTTCTTCAAACAATAGATGAATTCTTCCAACATAAGACTTCCATAAGACCAATAGAATTTCAGGCAAGAATGTAGTTAAAATATAATTTACATTTCCTTATGGCTACTAAGCATTGATATGCAATTGAAGAATTAAATGTTTAAATTTAATTCAATTTAATCAAATTAATTTAAATAGCCACTTGTGATTATCGGACTGTGCAGCTCTAGAGGTTTCATCTACTTGAAATAACCTTTGCAGAATAATTGCCTGCCTCACTCTGTCACCTTTTAAAGTCTTAGCTTAAATGGCATCTTTTCAGTGATGACTAGTTTCTCTGTATAGCACAATTACTTTTAATACTTCCTATATACTTAAAACATCTATTCCATATCTCCTTCACTTGTTTTTACTCCATAGTATTTAATACTTTCTGGCATAGTATTTAATTATATACATTTAATATGTTTATACTTATATAAATACTTAACAGATATTTCACTGACATCTTATTTTTCTCCATTGTACTCTTGTTTGTTCTATGAATCTCAGTGTATTTTCCTATAACTTTTATTATAAGATTCTCCAGCTTCTCAGTTTATAATTATATATAATAGTTTTTAAAAAACACTCAAAGTCTTGGTTAGGTAATATTCTATGTTTGCCTATTGTTTATTGAAACAAACTTTTTTTTTTAATCGGTATCAGAGATTGAACTCACGACTGCGTGCTTGCAAGGCAGGTGCTTATGCCGCTGGGCTAAATCCCCACCTATTGTTTATTGATACTTACAAAGTCATTGTAGACGTTAGAAAGAAATAATAAACATATTTCAAAGTCTTCTGCATGGATTGTTGAATTTGACAATTGGATGTATTTGTAAAAAAAAATTATACTGATGTGAGTGGGAGAAAAAAGTAACTTCAAAATTTTTGAGCAGATAATTGTGAGGCTTAAGAGGGGAAAACCCACTAAATAAACATTACACTGTCTTTTATACATTAGCTTCTCACAAGCATGCAGGAATACAAGTTACAAATTCTGCAATTATATGTATGCTAATGTTGAACAAAAATGTACACAAATTATAGATAATGGGAGCCAAATTTCCCACTGTCAAGTAAGAAATAATAAAGTAAGAGAGGAAAGCTATAATAAATACTTTGGTGCCAGAAAATAGAATCAGAGATATCATTAGAAACTCATATTTATTTTAAATGTTTCATATTTATGTAAGTATATACATATTCACATATATATATATATATATATATATATATATATATATATACACTTTCCCCAGATATTTACATGCTTGACTCTGTTATCTGTCATAAGATGAATGTAATTAGATAGACACAGAAGTAATGATAGATGAATATTTTACATAAATTAAACTACATATATTTCCTGGTTCTACCAACTGGAAAGACCTAGAATCAGTATCAACCCACAGCAATACACTATTAGTTTATATAATATTATATTAATTACAGTGAAGTTAAATTTTCATAAGCCATGTTAAATTTCAACTTTTATTAATGAGATATTATTAATTTTGTCACTTTTTTGTAAGCTATATTTTTCCAGGTCATATGGATTTCAGCAGACAGACATATATAGACATGATTCTGGACCATCAGGGAAAAACTCTGGAGAGATTTCGTTCTGTATGCTCACAGTACACTTTCCCACTAGAATTGGGTCTTTTTCAAGATTCATAATATTCTATTTCAAATAGAAGAGAAATTATCTCTAATACTTTGTCTTCTAATACTAAACTTAAAATTTTTTTACCACATGATTTAGTCTATAATATTTTAACAGATGGAATAAGCATTTGTTTATTAAACAGTATCATTAAATATTCAATACAGTTGTAGAAATATGTCAAAGAAAACACAAACAAAAATGAAAAGTCATTAAAGAAATTGCCATTTACTTGCTCTTTATAAAGAATATGATTGGGAGAAGTAGAGGTTGTAAACTGATTGATTACAGGTAAAAACAAGAGAAGAAAGTTGCAAGTGTTTCTGTAGACAGTTTTAGGACTATCACATTGAAGTTGGAGAAAAACTGAATAATAATTTATACTCTTCTTTAGCAGTTAATTTGGGGGGCTGGGGATTTAGCTCAGCAACATAAGTGCCTGCCTGGCAAGCACAAGGTTATGAGTTCGATCCCCAGTACTGCAAAAAAAATTTTTTTTTCACTTTGTAACTCCATATTCCTATCAGTCTTAATCAAATTAGTAACTAAAAACAAAAATAATCTAAATTTCTGGTATAAATGATCCATACACACACACACACACACACTATATATATATATATATATATATATATATATATATATATATATATAATCCCTACTAGTTCTTCATGCATGGTTTCAACCAAGAGATCCAAAAATATATGAAAATCAATTGTGGCTGTACTGAATATGCATGGGCTTTTTTGCTTGTTGTTATTCCCTAAACACACAATATATTACACTATTAAGAAGCACAAGTAATCTATAGGTGATTAAATATACATAGGAAAATGAAGGTATGTTATATGCCTATGTATGTACCACTGGATTTGAACACTTTTAGATTTTATTCTCTGCCGAGTATTCCAGCACCAAATCTCCTGTATATACTGAGGGATAATAGTACACCTACATAAATGTATACAGGTATATGTAAGTTTAGAAGTTATGAAGTGCAAGTCAATTTACATGTATTTATTAAAAAATAATTATTACCCAGTTAAAGTTTGAATATATTATGAATTTTATGTGTGATGCTGTAAATATCATCAATCAACATTATAATGATATATACACAATGATTATGGATAAATACTAAATTTTAGTTAGAAAATTTTAAAATCTCATTTTTAAAAAAGTATTTAGACTAGGATTTAATCTGACATATATCTCATGGGCTACATTTAAGGTACTCAGAAATAAACTGTTTCCAATAAGATAAATAATAGGAAGAATGAGAAATGTGGACACAAACTGGAAAAAATGAAGGTGGCAAATTGTGTAAATGAATCACAGGTTGGGAAGCTTCTATATTCTGTAGAAAATAGGCAATAAATGTAAGATAAAAATTGCATTATATTCTCTAATAGAGTGAAGAGTAATATCATTCTGTGGTATTAATTTATATATACACTACTGTTTTGTTATTTTTTAGGTATTTACAGTTCTTTTTTTTCCCAATCTAATATACTTGGTAAATGCTTCATGAGTAGACAATTTTTCTTTCGCTATTTCACATGCTTTTGAAGGATCCCTGAATTATTATGCAACCATCAACTGATAAAGATATGAAATGAATATTACTGTAAAAACTTCATTTTCTAGTTTTTATTTCATATACTGAATGAATGTACATCACATTATGTATGTGTGTATGTTACGCATATTCAGTCTATATTTTGAACTAATTTTAAGTAATACCTTTTTGGAATATGAAGTTTCATACATGCAAGATGATCCTTGTAAGATTCAATGAGTCAAGGACATTGATACATTGAAACAGAACTTTTAATGTCACTGTGTGTTTCCAGCTAAATAGCATGCATAAATTTTTGCATAAACTGTTAATGTAGATTTAACACTTTTTCTATGCAATATACATATATATGTAAGTTATTCTTTGCTTAATTTTCCATATTTCCTAGCAATTGTAGAAAATATTTAAATATATATAGTAAGTTAATTAGCATAAAGTCAAATGTCTACATTCAATGATTATACACTTAATTATTAACTTGGACTAATCCAAGCTCATATTTAATCTCAATTTACTTCAGTTTCTTCACATTAAAATTGAACTTACACCAAAAAATCTGTCAATTTTTATTATTTATAATTGAAGACTATACATTTCAGGTAATGTTATTGAAAAGAAAGTTTATCAGAAATTACATTTGAAAGAGTAGCTTAAAAGATAGGAACCATTCCCATAAAAATTTGTATAAAAATGCCTATCATGCTGACTATGAGAAATTTTCTTTAAAATGTGCAAATCAAATATAATAGCTCATTATTGTAATCCACAAATATTGAGTTCAGTCACTCAAGTATTGTAATCCTCTTTCTAGTTTCCTTCACAATCCAAAAAGATATTTGTAATCCCATTGAGACATCATTGGAATCCTAGCAAGTTAATTCCAATCTACCACCACCAATGCAACCCAAGGTGAGAGTAAAAACACCAAGACATTCTAAGTTAAGGGCAGCCGATGGGTCCTAAATCCAATCCCCATGAGGATGTGTGGACAAAGGCCTTGATCCTCAGCCTCTCCCATAATTTATTATCTTGTGAAGAAGGGGGGTGGCTCAGGGATGAGTGACAGTGAGAATGGCAGGAATTATGTGAGTAACTTGAGCTGGCTGGCCAGATGGAAGAAAAGCATCTCTGTAAATTGCAAAGATAAAGATATACAGTAGGATCAATTCACATAATCTAATTAATGTAGCAACTGAATTTTGGGAGGCTGTTGCTTCGGTTTCTGATATGCAAACTCTTGTACCTTGGGGACTCATAGCCTCTTTATCTTTAAGCTCCAACCCAGTAAACCGAGCTATTGGCTCTAACATCTCACTGTGCTCATATCCTATACATATCTGTATTGTATGGGGAACACTATGTGAGGAAACAGGACTGTCTGTTGACCATAGAGATTGCATATTAGCACCTTGGTTAGCCTTATTTTCAATGCTTAGAGCCCGTTAAAGAGAAAAACAATACCTTAGACAGCTTTTTACATATCAGTATGAGAAAATGAACCTCCAAATAATCAAAGTCACAATAATTGTTTTGGATTAAAAGGGAGTCACTATAGTTGTCTCCTACAAATGTTCCCTAACTCTGATAGTTTATAAATGGATGTCCCCTCAAAGCCTCATACAATTATAGGTGAGACTTCTGGAGATGACTGAAACATGGGGATATGATACTTATAAATGGATTAGTCCACTGATGAGTTTATAGTTAAATGTGATGCTGGGCCTTGATGCCTGACCAGATGAGGTGGGTCACTTGGGATATGGACTGATTTCCCTTTCTCTCTGTCTCTCTTTCTATCTCTGTTTTTCTCTCTCTCTCTCTCTCTCTCTAACTCTCTCTTGTTCCATCCTGCTGCTATGCCATGAGTGACATGTTTCTCCTCTGCTATGCTGCCCTGCCTTGGAGCCAGTCAGCTGACTACAGATTAAAACCTTTATGAACTGTGAGCCAAAACAAACCTCAGGTTCTTTAATTTGCAGATGTCAGGTATTGTATCCCAGTGATGAAAAGGTAACTAACACAAATTTGGGTACCAGAAAAGTAGGATTTGCTGTTGTGACACTACTTGAACATGTGATTCAGAAATCTTTGAAAATGACTTGCCGGGGTTTAGAAAAGTTTAGAGTATACCTTCTGGAGAAGCGTTGTTAAAATGCTGTGAACAGAGATTGATGGGAGATTCTGTTTGAAGATTATAAACCTAGAATACTAATAAGAAAAAGCAAGATGGAAAAAGGCAAGTTTCACATGGTTTGAGTTGGGAAGAAGGAACCCATTAGCAATTGGACTGCAGGCCATATGCATTATGCTCTGGCAGAAAATTTGCCTGCTCTTTGCTCATGTCCGGGGACTTGGAAACACAGATTAAGTGTGGTGGATTTCTTAATCTGGAAGAAGAAATTTAAAGGCAGCCAAATAGATTGGCTTTTAGTCAGATATACATTACAAATCAAGAGCAAACAGCTCAGCTGAATGATTTTAAAAGTTTTGATTTTAGTTGGAAAAATTAAGGCCCATAAAAATGAAGCAGTTAAGAACTTGCTGGCTAAAAAGATTAGCATTAAAAAGAAGCCAAGTTCTTTGAAACAAGACAATAGGAAAAATACCTTGAGGGAACATGAAAAAATGTCAGGGCCCCACCCTCTTTGAGCTCCAAATTGCAATGGTGAAAGTCTTTGCTTTGGAAAGGGAGCCCTTTGGAACCAGAGCAACACAAAGAAAGGAAATTAATTTTCCAGAATTCAGGTTAGTGTGCTCAGTCACCCAGGTACTCAGAGCCTCTGCAACTACCAGCAAGATGCAAAAGGGCTCAGCTTCTGCTACAGCTGATGGCAAACCTTGTTGTCAATCAACTACATGGTGCTTATTTTAGGCAAATAGCAAACACAAGAGTTGTAAGGTCAGGGTGGCTTCCACCCAGATTTCAAAAGATCTGGGAGACCAGGCAGTACATTCCTGAGAAGTCAGGGTGTGAAGCAGTGAAGGTGAAACTAAAAATGAAGTGGAATACCTACAATATTGGAGAAGATAGCAAACGGATCATCTGAGGAAAACCACAAGGAATGGGCAAACCAAACCTGTCCAGGAGAAAGGCCTTGAAGACTACAACTAAAGTCAATGCTTTGGGGCTGGGCAATCCAAGCCCTTTGGAGTTCATTTCGCAACACATGATGTACACGTGGAGTTATAAGATTTCATGCCAATACTCTACTGGATTTCAGTTTTGCTTTGGTTCCATTCCTTTCTATCCTATTTATAGAGGGCATGTATATTCTGTGCCATAGTGCATTAAGTGTGTATAACTTTCTTTTCATTTCTATAGTGGCTTGTAGCTAAGAGTTTGCTTTTACATCTCAGAGGAGATTTTGGATTTTGGACTTGGACCTTTCAGCAATGCTGAAACTATTCATAATTTGGCACCTCTTGGAGTGGACTAAACACATTTTGCATAAAGGTCATCTATGAGTCTTTTGTGGCCCAAGGAAGGAATATTATGGCTTATATTCAGATGTCTTTAGAAGCTACATCCATTCATAGTGGGGCATTGGGGAAGTGATTGGATCATGGGAGCATGATCTTTGTCAGTAGATTAGTCTACTGATGAGTTTATAGCTAAATGAGATTTTGGGAGGTGACACCTCATCAGAGGAGGTGGGACACTGTGGGCATGGCCTAGAAGGCTATGTTTCTCTCCCTCATACCTTGAGATCACTTTGTCTCTCGCTGCATCTATCTCTGTGTTTCTGTCTCTGTCTCTGCTTCCTGCTGGCATGCCATGAGTTGTGAAAAGTTCTTGCTCTACTATAAATTACTGTACAGTTATGGTGGTGATCTAACATGGTTGAAGGCAAAAGTCAGAACACTCACAACTTCTTGCTTCTTCTTCAGTCCTAATTGCAACTTCCCTTCCTGTTTACACTCAGAGAATTCCAATTGGTTCCTCACACATCATCAATATCGGCCCCATGCGCCACTTCAATTAGAGGTCATATAACCCTCTGCCTCTCTGTATCTGGTCAAAGGAGACAGTCCAGCTGCCATGGGATGTGTGATCCTTTCCACATCCTCAACTCAATAAATGTGTTCATTTTGTACTTTTGCTTCTCTGTTGTGCCAGAATACTCCTAACAAGTTGTTTCTCCTCTACCAGGTCTCTTTGCCCTGAAACCCTGTCTTAAAACCACCCAAGACTATGGATTGAAAACTCTACAAACAGTGAGCCAAAATAGTCTTCTCCTCCTTCAATTTTTGGGAGCCAGTTATTATGCCTCAGAAATGAGAAATTAACTAAGATACTGAGAATTAATTTCTCTTAAACCTAACCATTGCTAGAAATCTCTTTGTGTCTACATTGCCTTGTAGCTACTGGATTTGGCTGAAAATTATATGTGATATATAACTATATTGCTGTTCTTGAATGTAATTATCTTTTTCTATTGGCATCTAAGAGATTGTGTCAAGTTAATTTGTTAAGGTAAAATTTTGGATCTTTCACATTTGTCTCTTTTTTTCTTTCTTTCCTTATTTTTTTTTTTGGCAGAGTCTTTCTATGTAGTTCACACTGGCCTTGAACTCATTATGTAGCCCAGACTAGCCTAAAACTTGAGACAATCCTCATAACTCAGCTTCCTGAGTGCTAGAATTATAACCATGAGCAACCTTTTATAAAGAAGTAAATGACTATATAGACATACCTTTCAAAGAAGAGTAATGAATGCATGTTGGCCAGTTTACAGAATTTAAGGGAGGCTATAAAAATCAGTAGCAAGTACAAAGATGTATTATATGGACAATCATAAGTAAAATAATTTGGTGAGTTTTTTTTTGTTTGTTTGTTTTTACATTTAATGATAGGAAACTGAGACAATGATTACTGTTTAAATACTGGGGAAAAAAATCACTTTCTGAATGGTATCTTGGTTGTTGGTTGCTTTTACTCCAGTGAGGGGACCTGCTTGCCAGGTGATTGTGGTTACTGGTAGTGTAATTTACCACACATGTTCTGCCCTACTCTATATCCTTCACCTAACAACAGTTACAAAGTTGTGTTACTTACACTGAGTTTCATAACTGCTACAGGCCAAAATGAGAAAACTTTTCATATTTTGGGTCATTGGGAGTTAAACAGTTGCTTATTAAAGAAGAATGACCATAGCCAGAACTTTTCACAAGTCAGATCATTCTATAATCAGTTATAACAACCTTTGATCAATATGGAAATGTAATATATTATATATTAGTGATGTTGGGAGTTAGTATGGGCTACTACAAAGATTTGAGAGTTTTTGGAAAAGCTTCTCTAGAAGATAATCTCCCATATTAAAAAAATATAAGCCGCTAAATAATATTTTGGATCATTTTGATCCAAAGTGTTTTTAAAATACCAGTGATGTGATTGCTACTATGAAAATTAACCTTCTCTCTTATGTTAAATTAGGCCAGAAATTTAAAAGATACTATAATGACAGTGGAAAAAAAGACATCTGTACATATACCCTTTTAAAAGGACATGAATGTGTCAGTCAAGCCTTAGTAAATCAAAATGTAAACTGTTTGGTTCTAGTGAAAAGGAAGACAGTACAGCTATGGTTAATAAAACAAGAGATCTTTAAAACTGATGGTGTTGGAGTAGGTAGAAATGAATTCACAGTCACTTTGGTTTTGTAAGGAATAAAAAGCATGGGAAGCATGTGCTTTAAATAACCACATGCCACTCCAAATTAAGAGAGAATATTCCTCACTCATTTACTTATAGACTGTCTTATCCACCATGAGTTATCTTTCTTTATGTTTTAAGGTAAAGTATCATTGAATAAATGAAGATTTCTCCTTATTCTCAAGAATGATTGATAACTATATATACCAGGAGAGATTTGAGAAGGGGAAAAGTCAAAATATTGTGATTCCTTCAGTTTCTGGGATAAAATTTATATCCTATTTATTCTTATTGGGAGAACAGTTATTAAAATTCCACTGATATGTCTCTGGAAAATTTTTCTAGAGTAATAGTGCTAACTTGAACTTCTGTGTGCACCTTTTAAAGCAGTACTATGTTACCAATCTTCCTTTAATCCCTCAATGTACAATATATTAAGAATTAACTTGAGATATTTCCATGTTGCCTCTTTCTGATTCTAAATGTGCCAGAAGAAATTCTGATTTATAAAGACTAGGCATACAGAATTTTTATATCTTTGGGGTTCCATGTACTAGCAATATCTTCTAACTGATGACTTTGTTATTGATATTTTGATCATTAGCTATTCTGGAAAACATAGAAACACACTTTGGATTTGGGAATTTTGTACTTTTTATAACTTTGCAAGAAATAATTTATTAGAGCTTATTTTCCTTACAATGAGTATCCTCTACTGTCCTTCAGAAAATATGAGATTGGGTATGCAATCACTCTGTGCTGTTAATAATTTCTACAAGACTGTTGTAGACTGTCCTTCCTTGATTTCTCTACTAACCTGTCTGTTCTGTTCATAACCCACCTGGCTCTTGAAGGCTGATTAAACTATTATATTTGGTAACTTAATGTGTAAAAATTAGTTCTCAGTTTCATCAAATTAAATTTCTCCCTTTAAAAAGTATTTCTTGAGGTCAGCTCTTGTGGTCTGTTCTGACCGAGTATTTCTTTCATCTTTTTTCCCTGGTTCTTTCTTATAGCATAGTAGTCTAGAGCTTGTCATTTTTTTTCCACAAATTCCTGAGAATTCCCTCAATTGCTTATAACCAAAATGTTTATTTTATTGAGATTACTGTTGTAGTTCCCTATACTTGCTTCTACATAGAGACAGTTTAATCTCAAAGAGCCTTTTTCATGCCCTGGGGAAAAGAAAGAAACTCTCATTTGCATTAGTTTTCATAAGAACTATATATAAACATACATTTTTCTAAATTACTGCCCTAAAATTTTAAACTATGAAAGTTCATCTTTAAAGTTTACTATTCCTTTTTATGTAACATGATTTTGCCAGATTTTGTCCATATTTCTGATACATCTTTTAGCCAACGAAAGTAGAATAACACAGGCATAAATTATCCTAGATAGTAATGTTTCATTGTCTGGGGTAATTAAAATTTTTCACGTCACAAATATTTATACTATTCACATGGATGAACTAATGTGAACTAAAATGTTTCAATAAAAAATATCCCACTTTTTTAGGAATAAAACAAGTGTGTATAACTAAGCACATAGCAGAAGACACACTTTTGCATTATAAATATTTACTTTTTTCAAATAAAAGTGTTGCTCATAATATTCTATGTATGATTTAGCTAGATATCACTGTGATAATAATATAACTTAAAAAAACTACTTTCAGTAGTAAAGATTTACATTGGCTTACATTATTTTTCTGTGTTACCCAGCATTTGCTGATACAAATAATTTAAAGAAGGAAAGGGCTACTTTGACTCATCCATTTAGATATCTCAGTTCATGGTCATTTGGCTCTGTTGCTGTAGGCTGGAGATAGGCTGAACATCATCGTGAAGAGACTGAAAGTAACACAAAGCTGCTCACAATCACATATGTGAAAAGCCAAAAATAAAGAGTCTTAGGGGAGAAAACGTACAGCCTGTCCTGATTTCTTGTTGCTGAGATACAATACCTGCCACTCTCAGTTTACATGAGGAAAGATTGTTGTGGCTCAGTTTGTAGATGTTGCAGTCTACAAACTAGTTGGCTGCACAGCAGGGTGGCATAACAGAAGGGCAGGGAAAAGAAGCATGTCTCTTGGTATGATAGAATCAGAGAGAGCTCAAGCAAGGAGGGAGAGAAATTTGCTCCTGCATGCCATGCTCCCAGCAACCAAACTCCTACAAGACTTCTTCTCCATGCATGTAGGTATAAAACTCATCAGTGGACTAATTCACTGGTGAATATCACATCTCCAATTATTTAGTCACCTCCCCAAAGCCCCAGTTATGAACATATAAGGCTTTAGGAGAATGTTTAGATATACACTATTATAACTCCTAAGGGAACATCCCCAAAGATCTACTTCCAATTTTATCATTCTTCCTCTGTTTCTACCACCTTCCAATAACCACATCAACACCACAAGAATTCAATACATAAGCTTTAGGAGACTTTTGAGATCCAAACCATAGCAATATATTAACATGACCTTCTAAAAGCTAGTATTGACTGGATTGATAGTAACCAAAATAAATGTATTTTGTACTTTGTAAAACATATAGAAATTTTTTCATATATAGTTTATACATTGTGAAACTCATTAATTTCTTATGGGCAATTCAATATTGTAAAAATAGCTTAAAACAACTTTAATGGTCATTAACTGTTAATTACTTTCCCCCCACCTTTCTAGTCATCTTTTCCCCAGGTAACCACTCTCTATTTTTTAAAGGTCGTTTTAAGTTAAGAACATTTATTAAAATTAAAAATAATATTAAATTCAGACCCAGGAGCAAAGGCCCATGTGGTGATTTCCAGAGCATACAGGGGAAGCTTTGGACTATTGCTCCCAGCAGGTAAGACCCCACCCAGCATCCTAAATCACCGGAGGACGCATGGGAGGTCCCCACAGGTCTGACTGGACCATACCCAGCAACCTCCATTCAGTCCTAGGAGCCAAAGGCATGTGAGGTGAATTGTAGCAAGTAGGGGAAGATTTGGACCATTTCTCCCAGTAGTTAAGGCCCCACCTAGCATCCTAAAGCACCCAAGGATGCAGGGGAGGTCCCTGTGGGCCTCATTGGGTCACACCCAGTGACCTCCATTCAGTCCTGGGAGCCAAGCTGATTTCCAGTGCACAGTTATGAAGCTGATTTTCAGCGCACACAGATCCCACCCAGCATCCTAAATCACTGTAGGACACATGAGAGGTCCCCGCTGGCCTGACTGGGCCATGTCCAGCGACTTCCATTCAGTTCCTGGAGCCAAGATGCACAAGGTGATTTCTAGTGTGGACAGGGTAAGCTATGGAACATCACTTGAAACCCAGAAATATAGGAAAATGACAAAATGAAAGAGCAAAATGAAATCTCAAACCTCCAGCCCATTCAAGCAAGCCTAGGGGCCATGTACATAGAAAAAAATGTAAGCCATAAATGTGAAATTCTTGAAATGATATACTGAAATAAAGAAAAACTCCAGGGAATTGTAAAGGAACTCAAATCAGAAATAATCTCCAGGTAAAAGAAGAAATGATAAATGTAATGAAAGAAATGCTGAACACCTCTAAAGAAGACACAGTTAAAAAATTATAGGAGCAGTGCAAAAAGATGGAAGCCCTGAATGAACAATATAAGAAAAAAGTGCATGAAGCAGATTAAAGGATATATAGAAGAAATCAAAAATTCCATTGAAAGTTGGCAAAACTGCCTCAACAAAAGTGAAGATAGAATTTTAGACCCTGAAAACAAGATTGCAGCTAGTGAACAGGAAGTGAAAGATCTTTTAAAAATAATAAGGAATCAGGAAATAATTCAACAGCTGCAAGATGATGTGAAGAAAAACAACATAAGATTGATAGGGATAAACAGAAAAAGGAAGGAACAACACAAATGATATCAAGAGGCTGTTTACAGAAGTAATAGCTGAAAATTTCCCAAACATGAGAATGGAAACTGACATACAGATCAATGAAGCATATAGAGCTCCAAATAGCCATAACCAAAATAAAACCACACCCAGACACACAATAACCAACATCCCAGAAATCCAACATAAGTACAGAATATTAAAAGCTGCAAGAGAGAAGAGACAGATCACCTATAAAAGAAAGCCTATCAGAGTCACTATAAAGGAAAGTCTATCAGAATTACCTATAAAAGAAAGCCTATCAGAATCACAACAGAATTCTCAACACAAACAATGAAGTCAACAAGAACATAGAATGAAGTATTTCAGATCCTAAAAGAAAATGACTTCCAACCCTCCAAAACTGTCCCTCAAAATGGATGGAGAAATAAGATACTTCCACTACAAAGAACAGCTGAACAACTTCATGACTATCAAATCAACCCTGCAAAGAATACTGAAAGATATTCTAGATAGACATAGGATAAAACCACTCAGCAAGGCAGACAATTAAATAGAGTGGAAAGGTAAAGAAACAACAGCAGAAAGATAACATGTCAAAAGTAAACCAATATATATCATTTATAACCATTAATATAAATGGCCTCAGTTCAGCAATTGAAACAGACTGGCAGAATGGATCAAGAAACAACATCCAACCATATGCTGTCTACAAGAAACCTATCTAACCCAGAAGGAAACTCATAGACTAAAAGTCAAAAGATGAAAAACAATATTTCATGCAACAGGAACCCCCAAAAAAGCAGGGGTAGCTTTCTTTTGAAGACAATGTGAACTTCAAACCAAGAATGATCTGAAGATATAAAAAAGGTCACTATATACTAGTAAGGGGAAAACTTCAAGAGGAAGAGATAACAATCTTAAACATACATGCACCAAATTCAGAAGCACACAGCTATACAAAACAAATATTAACAGAAATGAAAAGTCAAATAAGCAATAACAATTGTAACAGGAGATCTTAACATGCCATTGACACAAAGGGACAGGTCAACCATACAGAAAATCAGAAATAACAGAACTGAATCACACCTATGAACAAATGGACTTGATAGATTTATACAGAGTGTTCTACCTGACAACATCAGAATATACATCCTTCTCAGCAGCACATGGGACAATCTCTAAAATAGACCATATACTATCCCACAGAACATACTTAAGTAAATTCAAAAGAATTGAAATTATCCCATGCATGTTATCAGATCACAGTGCCATAAAACTTGAAAATAATGACAAAAAACTGCAAAAACCCCACAAACACATGTAAATTGAATAACACACTCCTGAGCAAACAGTGGGTCACAGAGGAAATCAAAGAAGAAATTAAACAATATTTACAAGCAAATGAAAATACAAATACAACCTACCAGAAACTGTGGGATGCAATGAAAGCAGTCCTCAGAGGAAAATTAATTGCAGTGAATTGCCACATCAGAAAAACAGAACAAACACAAATAAAAAACCTGATGCTATACCACAAACATCTAGAAAAAGAAGAGCAAGTCAAGCCCAAAGCCAAAAGAAGGGAGGAAATTATAAAGATCAGAGCAGAAATTAATGCAATATAGACTAAGAAAACAATACAAAGAATCAATGAATCAAAGAGTTGGTTCTTTGAAAGAATAAATCAAATTGACAGGCCTCTAGCCAACCTTATTAAAAAAGGAGAGAAAAAACTGAAATCCATGGAATCCAAGAAATGAAGAGTGAAATCACTACAGACTCTGTGGAAACACAGAAGATCATCATCTGTTTTTTGGTTGTTTTTTTTTTTTTGGTTTGGTACCTGGGATTGAACCTGCATTTGCCAAGCAGTCACTTACACTGCTGAGCTAAACCCACAGCCCATCAACACATATTTTGAAAACCTCTACTCTCATAGGAACAGAAGAAATGGGCAGATTCCTATGAACACAGAAGAAATGGACAGATTCCTAGAAATATGTGAATTACCAAAGCTGAGTCAAGAAGATGTAAAAACTGCTGAATAACCCAATTTCATGTAATGAAATATAAAATGTAATTAAAACCTTACCAACAAAGAAAAGCCCAGCTCCAAAAGTATTAACTGCAGAATTCTATAAAAAATTCAAAGAAGACTTAATGCCGACACTCCTCAAATTCTTCAATGAAATTGAAAGGGAAGCAATTCTTCCTAACTCATTCCTGGCAGTAAATATTACTCTAGTACCAAAACCTGAGAAAGGCACACCTAAAAAAGAGAACTACAGATCAATTTCCCTAATGGACACAGATGCAAAAATTCTCAATAAAATATTGGCAAACAGAATGCAGCAAATCATCAAGAAGATTACACACCATGACCAAGTAGGATTCATCCCAGGAATGCAAGGATGGTTCAATGTACACAAATCAATAAACGTAATCCACCATACCAATAGAGCCAAAAGTAAGATTCACATGATCATATCTATAGAACCAGCAAAAGCTTTTGATAAGGTCCAACACTTATTCATGATAAGAACCTTACATAAAATTGGAATAGATGGTCTTTACCTCAATATGATAAAAGCCATCTATGACAACCCAACATCCAGCATCATATTAAATGGACAAAAACTGAAATCTATTACTCTAAAATCAGGCACAAAACAAGGATGTCCCTTATAACCATTCCTATTCAATATAGTTCTGGAAATACTAGCCAGAGCAATTAGACCAGAGAGAGAAATAAAAGGAATAAGGAGGAAGTCAAATTATCATTATTTGCAGATGACATGATACTCTACATAGGAGACCCCCAAAATTCCATTGAAAGACTCCTAGGTATGATAAATAAATTCAGTAATATAGCTGGATACAAAGTCAACAGTAAAAAATCAATAGCACTCCTATACATTAACAACAAAATCACCAAGACAGAAATAAGAGAAGCCACATTCTTCACAATAGCATCTAACAAAATGAAATACTTAAGAATCAATCTAACAAAAGAAGTAAAAGATCTATTCAGGGAAAATTATAACACCCTGAAAAAGAAATCAAAGAGGATCTCAGAAAATGGAAAGATACCCCTTATTCATGCATAGGAAGAACAAACATTGTGAAAATGGTCATTCTTCCAAAATTGTTATACAGATTTAATGCAATCCCAATCAAAATACAATTGCATACCTCATATATCTAGAGAAATCACTCCTAAAATTCATCTGGAACCAGAATAGCAAAGGTAATTCTAAGAAATAAAGGCAAGGCAGGAGGTATCCCAATCCCAGATCTGAAGTTATGCTACCAAGCTACTGTAATAAAAATCAGCATGGTACTGGAATAAAAACAGACCTGAAGATCAATGGAATAGATTAGAAGATACAACTACAACTACAAACACACTCAGCCACCTTATCTTTGATAAAGGGGCCAAAACATGTTCCCTGGAAGAAAGATAGTTTCTTTAATAAATTGTACTGGAAAAATTGGCTCTCCACATGCCAAAAACTAAAACTAGACCCATACTTTTCACCATGTACTAAAATAAAGTATAAATGGATCAAATACCTAAATATTAAACAGAAACATTAAATCTGTTGGAAAACAAAGTAGGTAGAAATCTTGAAGACATAGGGGTAGGTAAAGAATTCATGAACATGAATCAAACCACACAGGAAATACTTACAGAATCAATAACTAGGATCACCTCTTATTAAAGAGTTTCTGCATGTTGAAAGAAATCTCTAGCATAGTGAAAAGAAAACCCACAAATTTGGAAAATATTTTAGTGAACTGTCCCTCAGACAAAAGACTTCTGTCTAGAACATATAAAGAATTTAAAAAAATCAGACCCCTGAAATTCAAAGACCCAATCCAAAAATGGACATCAAGATGAATACACAGTTCTCAGATGAAGAAATACAAATGGCAAATAAATATATGAAAAATTTTTCATCATCATTAGTTATTAGAGAAATGCAAATTAAAAGCACACTGAGATTCCATCTCACTCCAGAAAGAATGGCCAGGATCAACAAAACTACCAACAACAAATACTGGAGAGGCTGTGGGGAAAAAGGAACTCTTCTGCATTGTTGGTGGGAGTGTAGACTGGTGCAACCACTGTGGAGGTCAGTCTGGAGACTCCTCAAAAAGCTGGAATTGAAAGTCTTATTTGACCCAGCTATTCCATTTCTGGGCATGTTCCTGGAAGAATTGAAAACATCATACCACAGTGATATATGTGTACCCATGTTTATAGCAGAACAATTTGTAATAGCCAGATCTTGGAAACAACCTAAGTGCCCATCAATCTAGGAAGGGATAAAAAAGATGTGGTATTTTTATAGAATGGAAAACTACTCAGCTATCAAGAATGATCACATTGAGATATTTATAAAGAAACGGATGCAACTTGAGTCCATAAGTCAAACTCACATGTGTAAATGCTGTATAGTCTACCTAATGTAAGAAATGGTAAGAGTACATACAATTTTATGGTAATCATGTTTTCCCATTGAATTGCTTTTAAGTCTTATAATGTTTTCATTCAAGCTGGTTGGAATAGCTTTA
Source organism: Hydrochoerus hydrochaeris (assembly GCA_004027455.1). NCBI lineage: Eukaryota > Metazoa > Chordata > Mammalia > Rodentia > Hydrochaeridae > Hydrochoerus > Hydrochoerus hydrochaeris. Next base: position 172,391 of record PVLA01001577.1, on the reverse strand, counting down.
TTCTGTTTTGTTTGATTTTATTATGTGTGATGGTATAAACAGCTACTTTGAAGAAAACAAGATATTGTTGCAGCCATTGCTGACTTACTACCATTTGCTTTGAAGTCCTACCATGCTTTTGTTCTTCTGTTTTTACTGATTCTATCCTGTCATATCTTATTATATTTTATTATTTGTAGTGGCATAAACAAACTTTTTTTTTTTTTTGGTACTGGGGATTGAACTCACAACCTTGTGCTTGCTAGGCAGGCGCTTAAGCCACTGAGCTAAATCCCATGCCCAAATTTTTTAAGGAAAATGAGATATTATAATAGGTATTGTTCATTTCCTATTATTTGTTTTTGAAGTCCTGTAATGTTTTCATTCTCTTGAATGGTTTTATACTATTTTGTTATGCTTGATGTTATTGTGTATTATGCTATGCTCAAGTATTTCAAAGAAAAGAGACATTATGGTAGCTTCTGTTGATATCTGCTTGTCTTGTGGTGAAGTGCTACGTTGCTTGCATTGTTCTGTTCTGATTTGCTTTGTTTTGTTCTTTTCATTTTATTCTCTTTAAAATAAAAGTTAAATGAAAAAAAAACAATATTAATGTTGTATGATTTTTTGTACTTTTTGTTGTATCAGGAATTGAACTCAGTATCTCATGCTTTCCAGGTAGGCACTGTGCTGATGAGCTATATCCCTGGCTTAATATTGTATGATTAAGCTACAAAATTGAGATATTACCATTGATACTCAGTTTCTGTTTTAATATTCAATCTAGCTCTTTTTTTCTAATGATTATGCGAAGAATAATGGCTACCTTCTTTCTGCCCCTAAATTGTTTGTGTTTTAATCCCAGTAACTATAAAAATCTTACTTTAAAAGGTAAACAGATTTTGACATGTTATCTAAAAAGTGTGAACACTGAGATAGGGTTTAGTTTTGATTTTCAAACTGAGCACATGAATTTTTTTTAAGTGGAAACTTTTAATGGTTACTATCAGAGAAAGATGTGAGGAGAGAGGAAAGGACGCAAAAGCCTGCTAGCTTGGAAGATGTAGAAAGGCCAATTGCCATGGAATTCAGTCATCCTCTCTAAACCAGAAAGAGTAAGAAAATAGATTTTTTCCTAAAATTTTCAGAAAAGAATACAAACCTAACAATAATTTCTTTTAGTCCAATAAGAACTTCTGGCAAAATTTCTAATTCACAAAAAAGTAAAATAATAAATTTGTGTTAAGAAACTAAGCTTGTTGTGCTGGAAGTCAACTCAGTGATTGAGTATGTAGTCAGTATGTATGAGGCCCTGAATTAAATTCTCAGTATGCACACATATACCCACCCATCCATGTTAATTTGTTATGATAGTAATAGATTCTTAATATTTCATTTGGTGCTTTGTGTTTTGATAACACTGGAATTTCATAACATTGATAGTTAGTTTTTTAGAGAAGTTTCTTTGTTCATTTTTGTCATGATAAATTTGGAAAGAATGCACAAAACATGGTGAACTATTTTTTCCATAAAGAAAGAGTATTATATGGTGCCATAATGAATTATGTATTATAATGACCTTGGGTACATAGATGAGATGGTGCCTACTAGAATTACATACTGTAAATGTGCTAGTTTTCTTTTATAATATAGTTTAGAATTTTTCACTGCTGATATTTCCAACTCTCATTCTTTCTATATTTGGGGGCAATTCTTGCTCTAAAGGACTTGTATCTTTTCCTTTGTTTTTATTTTTTATCATTATAGACTTTTGATTGTCTATTTTTTTCTTTGAGTTATCCTCTCATCTCTGCATTATTGATCATTCAAGATGTTTTAGTGTTGGAGAGGGGGATTTTTCAATTAGCTCCTTATGTCCTTTTGCCCTTCCACAGTGTTTCTCTTACTGCTCCAGTAATGCAATAAATAAATTCTACAAAAACCTCTCACTGCCTTTTGTGCTGCATAATATAGATCTGTGCACAGTGTGTGATTCTTTCTCTTGTGCTGCTATTAATGGATTTTTAACTACCAAAGGGAAACATTCACTTCTAGTGATTTTTGATATGATTGAGGCCCAGAATGTGGTTGATCTACAGAAGCAATTTACCTAATGGATTATAAGAATCAATTTTTTTCAGTTTTTGTCACTTGTTTTTTATATCCTCATAACATTAAAAGTTTAACCAGAAACCATAGTTTTTATTTTTTATGACAACATATTAAATGATCACCATATAATAAAAATGATACATAAAAATGTAGTCATCATTGCACACCATTGATAATTATGTTTTAAAGCAAAATTTAACCATGAAAAATACTACTATGAGAAGGGTATAGTAACACAAAATTAAATATCATAAATTATAATAAATTACTATGACATAATTTTGCTGCTTCTGAACTTAAATCATGAGCAAACTACCTTACTGTCATTCCTAAAACCTGCCATGGAGATCCTTGTACCTATGTTTATATTATTGACTGGTTCTGGGACCCTCATACTTTTACTATTTAATAGTAACTGGTTATAGGAAGAGTTTAGGACTCTATGTCTTAAAATAGATCTTGAACTGAGAAGACTGGGACATCCAAGTTAAATGTATTACAGAGAGGAAAATATAAAATATATTTTCAAAATTTTAAGATAATTTAAAAACTTTATTTTAAGCTGTTTTATATTTAAAATATTAATTTAAATACTAAATTTAAATTAATTTTAATTTTGACTATTGGATGTAACTGGGTTTATTCCACACTACTTTCTTTCTCAAATATCATTATTCCATAGCAGCAGCCATATGGGCCAGCAAGAGAACCAAGCAGACTTCCTGTCCTTCCCATGAGACAGAAGTAGCAATGTGGACTAGGAAGAGAACCAAGGAGTTAGCTCATCCTTCCTGTGAACCAAAGGCAGTCATGGGCAAAGAAGAGAACCAAAGAAGTCAGCCTGCCCTTTTTGTGAGCAACCCCCAGACCCTGGGTAGGTAACTGGCTGATTCAGAGGAACATAGGCAACTGAGGCACAAAACACAGTTTAATGTTTGCAATGATTGATTCATTTTACAGATCTGGGGCTAGTAGTCTGAGCATCTGTTTAGAGGAAAACAGGATACAATATAGTAACTATGGGAGATTTCCTTCTGTCTTGTTTTTGAAATCCCATATTGTTCTCGCTGTTTTGTTTTGTTCCATTTTATTGCTTTTATTCCTCTCAAAATAAAAAAGTAAATAAAATAAATAATATCTATATACATATATGAATGTGTATTAAAAAGACATATTTCAACTCTACATATTGGTAAATATAATGAAATTAATTTGGTTTTACTTTAAATTTGTTGTTCAACTTAGTATGGGAATTGAATAAACTGTATATGCTAACTTCTTTGCATTGTTTCTCTGAGAAACCAGAAATATCTTAAAAGTCTGTCGAGCTCTAGTTTCAATAAAGGAAAAGGGCATTGATATTTTACCCTAAATATCTAATTTCAAAACTCACAAATTTTTTGTTGCCAGCTAGACCAAGTTAAAGTTTTTAGTGCTCTAAACACTGAAACTACTTTTAATATACTTTGCATTGAATTAATTGCCACGTAATACTTTCACATTATGTATTTTGCTTACTAGTGACTCAGCAGTTACTATTTCAAGAGACTTAGTTTTATTAAACAAATCAGTTTTGAGATTTTTGGCTACTCGAAAAACAGTCACAATGTCTTCAGGTCACACTGTATCTCAAGTGATGTGTTACTTATCAAATATACTGACCAATATTGAAAATGCAAAAGAGTACAATGCTAATGACTCAGGATACATGAAAATATGCAGTGCTAGAAATGTGGAGTTCAGTGTTATATATATATATATATATATATATATATATATATATATATATATTTGCCTTGGCACAAAATTTTAAATAATTTCCAGTATTTTTTTTCAGTTTTCAGGTTTGTATTCAATTATAGTAGAACCTCAATTCCTTATTTACAAGTCCCATTGAAATTTAATATTTTTACAGTTATATCTTTGGTCTTCTAAACTTATGCCTCACAATTTGTGGAATAATATGATATTTGAAAAAGAAACTAGTGTGGAGTATATCCAGTTACACCCAATAGTCAAATATCTCTGGTCAGATCTTTAGCTCTGGTATGTATAAGTACAACTCCCTACCTTTAGATTTTTTTCTCATTCTGTGAACACACTTATGTTTCCAAGGAATTTTGAAGAATAAGATAATTAGTAAAACTGAAATGCTAATTTGTTTTATGATAAATGCTTTCGCACATATAAAAAGTTCACCATTATTGAATTCTAGGTAGTTTGATGTTATAAGAAAATGTACACTATGTATATATTTTATTAGTATTTTATGTATGATTTGGATGTTTATAAATGAGAAACAGTGTAAATTCTGCAATGTGGCCATAAAATAATGCAATAACATTTGCTTCTGGAAAAATGTGTTTAGCTAAATAAAATGTGTATACTAGAAACCATGTGGACACTAGGGTAAAAAAAATCATTCAGAACATACTATAATGTTTTCATTTCTTTCTTTAGTTTTTAACTTCTTATTTTCAAGAGAATAAAACCAAACAAAATAAAACAGAGTAAAGTCATTCAAAACAAAACAGTGACAGCAATATAGAACCTCAAAACAAGATAATAGGAAATCAATAATGGCTGCCATAATGCCTCTCATTATCTTGAAAATACTTGTCCATTCCATCAGGCATATTAAAATCAACCAAAAAAAAAAAACCTACAAGAAAACCAATAAAAACAAAACAGTGAAAGTGATACAGGCAACCATGTGTCTTTAGATTTGTAAAATGAACCCAGGGTACAATTTAGACCAAACTATTTATTTTACAGAAATATAACATTTTAGTATGTAGTACGTTTTCCATGGTCACATAGAAAATTTCCCCAAACCCAATATGAGAATTTACTTTACGTAATACTCCTTTTTACTTGTATCTAATGCATTTTCTATAAATTCTTATAACTTTGAGAAATATATTTCATAAACATTTTAATTGCAAAAATATATACATGACAATGCTATTAATTTAACTTCCATAAATTAATATTCCAGCTGTAATATATCAAAAATAACTGGTATATAATTACTTCTCTCTTTCAGGAATAAGAAATACATTTATTGATATGGTAATGGGCACTTTATATATCACACTTATATATGATGAAAATATAAATCATTTAATAATAATTCAGATATGGCTCATTCCTTACGGGATGGACCTGTTGTGGGGTTGGGAGGGGGAGAAGAGAGGGTGAGGAGTTATTGATTAGGGATTAGGGATTAGGTTGAAGGGTGTAGGGTTAGGCTTAGCCTTAGCTTTAGGCCCAAATTTATGGCTCCAGTTAGGGTTTTAGGGCTCAGGTTCATGTTTCAGGGCTCCGAGCGAGGGTTGCCTGGGCATATGCATTGGTTGGGCTGAGGGCCATGCTCGGAACAAGGGTTGTAGGGCCAGGAGAGCCCCAGGGAGGGAGGGAGGCCTCTGACCTTCTATCGATCCATCGATCTCTGGCCTCCCTCGGCTCGGCTCGGCTCGGCTCGGCTCGGCTCGGCTCGGCTCGGCTCGGCTCGGCTCGGCTCGGCTCGGCTCGGCTCGGCTTAGGTTTAGGTTTAGGTTTAGGTTTAGGCTTAGGCTTAGGCTTTGACTCAGGGTCAGGGTCAGGGTCAGGGTCAGGGTCAGGGTCAGAGTTAGGCTTAGGTTTAGGCTTAGGCTTAGGCTTAGGCTTAGGCTAGGTTTGGGCTTAGGCTTAGGTTTAGTCTTAGGGTTAGTGTCAGGGTCAGGGTCAGGGTTAGAGGGTTAGAGGGTTAGAGGGTTAGGGTTAGGATTAGGATTAGGATTAGTGTTAGGTTTAGGGTTTATGGTTAGGTTTAGGGTAGCATTAGGGTTAAGGTTTAGGGTTAGTGTTATGGTTATGATTAGGCCTGGATTTAGGGTTAGATTTAGGCTCAGGCTTAGGTTTAGCCTTAAATTTAGAAGTAGGGGCTTGAGTTGGGGTTTTAGGATTTAAGGTCCTTTTTCAGGGCTCCTAGCAAGCATTAAAGGGCTGAGAGTAAACTTGTTTTTAGGGCCAGTCTCCAAACTTTGTCTGTTCAGTCCCAGAGGGCCTCAGTTTGGTAGTTAGCGACTCACAGGTCCTCAGTTTACTGTAGTTTCATACCTCACCTCTTCTCACCTTCTCTCACCTCCGAGGCCTTTGGTTAGCACTTGACTCTTCCCTTCTATCTCCCCTCTTCTCTTCCACCCATTGGTACCCTGCCCTCTGCTGTGCCTCTCTTCCCTCAGCTCCAGTCCCCTGCCACTGTGACACAGCCTCCCCAAAGCTATCTCTCTTGAGCCCTGCACTGAATCATAAAACCACTGTCCAGTATCTCCACCCCACCTAGGATTAGGAAGTGATTAATGAAAAGTGGAAAATCGTTCATGAGTGAGGCCTTGAGAAGAACAAACAACTGGATAACCCACCATATCCCCTAAGACAGAGATTAGTCCACCCTAACCCTCTGTCCATCCACTCTATCAACAAAGCTAGTGTGTGGGTAAGATGGCTGTGTTGTGTTTTAACCCAAAGTCAATGTTCACATCCCATATAGGTCTCATTTTCGATAGGATGTCTGTTTATCTTCCTTTTCTGTGGTTCTCTCCAATCTAAAGCTACAAGTCTTTGACATTTGGGACCACTCTCACACTATTGTCTTGGCCAGACTGTGAAATACATCTGTCTGTCTGTCTGTGCGTTGATCTCAGCTGGGCAAATCTGATGGATGCCATTGCATCTCAAGTCAGCAAGCCCCACATGCATGCCTGTTACTAGCATCTGACCAACATCTGACTCCAGAGAGCAAACCCTGTTCCCCACCTCACCCTAAAAAAAAAAAATAATAATAATAATAATTCAAGATGCTGGAGTTTTAGACACTTGATATGATCACTTTTTAATTATATGGTGAATTCCCGTAAAAACTGCATACCTCAAATAATTCCCATTATCTGTAATTTGAATTTATTCATAAAGATTTAGTGAGCTAAAATATTTCTGATTTTATTGACCTCAAAGATTTTTGAGTGGAGATATTTTCTGCAATTTTCTAGCTGTTACCACATGCAGTTGAAGTGAACTCTGTCTCTGTCATTCCTGTGTAATATGAGAATGATAATACACAAGGAGGCCTGTTAGGCTGATTAAAACGTTAACTCATGTAAGGCTAACACAAACATTGTCTATTTTGTCCTTATTTTTTTCTTTTAAATTTGTACTTTTTTACTTTTTTAGAAATAGGACTTCATTAAATGCATTTTTATGAGACAGCCTCATGAAAACAATGTTTTCTGTATTACTTTAGTACTTCCTCTTCTTGCTGAAATGCTGCCATTTTCTAAAATTATGACTGTCTAACAGTGAGAAAAAAATATGTTCTTCAGTGCAATATGACACTCATGCAATCAGTTGTTGGAAGAACTGATCTATATGTCATGGTGAGGTGCTTAAGTTTAGCTCTGCCTCTAGCAATATCTGCCACAAAATATCTCTGCTACTAATGTAGGCTTCTCTAGGAGAAAGTAGTTTTATGATACCAGTTCATTATGACAACTCATGATATTACCAGTTCACTTATGCTTTAAAAAAAAAAAGTCTTGCTATGTGGTCCAGACTGGCCTTGAACTCACAGACAGTGATCCCTACTGCTTCAGTTTCCAGAATTCTAGGATTACAGTCATGAGCCATCATGCTGGGCTAGTTAACCTAAGCATCCAAAGTAAGTGATGGGCTTTTGTAAGCAATTAACCCCAATTTATAAGTATGTCTTTATACATGAACAATTATTCTACTTAAATCTTTTAATAGTGTTCAGTTTTCTACTGTTTCTTTTTGCCATGGGATAGGGTTAGGGTTAGGTTTTAGCATAGTATCAACCTAGGTCTTATAGCTCAACTACAAAGCAGTATATATTATCTCTGATTCCTCTTTAAAATATTACTACTGCCTACTTTTGAAGTGACTTTTTCAACATAACTGCTGTGTTTCCAAGGCTCGAATCTACTTATAGTTTTGGTTTGGTCTAAGCTGCGAAATTTCTCTCCGTAACTGAATTCACCTCAATTTTAATGAGGCATGCTTATTGCTCATATACAATAAGCTCAGCAAACTGGACAAATTCACACAATATACAATAATGCATTATATATTTCTTCTGAGCAGGAACATAAAAGTATAGAAACAAAATGTTTTTTCAAGTAAAACAATAAAAAATGGCTTAGCAAATATATAGTACATTATTAAACATAGTGCATAATAAGTGTAACTGTAAGTCAAAAATAGCTATATATGCTTTTTAAAAATTAGATATGTTTATGAGACAACCTAAAAGCAGTACAGACCTAAGTATATATCAAGATGCTTTCAAATATTTATCAATATAACTTTAAGCTGGGGATTTAGCTCAGTGGCACTGTGCCTGCCTGGCAAGCATGAGATGATGAGTTCAATTCCCATTACCCATTCCAAATTATAGGTCATTTTTTCTGGACTGAGGTTCAATATTATTTTTTCTTTTAAATATAGAAGTGATAATGAGATAGTGGAAGACCAATACAGATCATTTTAAGAAGAATTACTAATGACAAATTAAACACAATGTGTCTCAATGCTACTCACTTTAAAATTTTAGTTTTAAGAATTGTATTATTATTGTGTGGATTTTAAATGATGTTTGTTTAACTTAGTGAGTACACCCTAAAAGTATTGTGCTACCAAAATGATGTAAGTGTAGTTTATGCCACATACCTATATGCTTATAAGTTGTTCATATTCAAAATATTAGGACATTTTCTATTTAGAATTTTCATTTATTTAATGTCCATGAAAAAATATTATTAAAACCTGCATATTCCATTGTATTTTAATCAATTAATGGTTTTATCATTTTTCAGAACAATATTAGTAGACTGACAAATATGAAGGAAAGAAAGTAATTTACCAAAGTCTTTGAGGTTAAGATGTCTATGAAAGTTAATACATCAAATGCATTTGCAAATCAACTTTCCAAACTTTCTTAGCCTTTTCTCTTCACTATTATCCTTTCCTCTGAGTGCATTAATTCATCATTCTTTATCTGTCAGCTGTCTGCACTGTTACTTGAGGATTTCCAAAATGCCTGAAGGGTGCATTGTCACCTGTAGATACTTGAGTCAGCAAGGTAATATCCGTTGATTTCACTCTAGACAATACACACATTTGCACACAGTATACACTGTGCAGGCATTTGGCACATTTCCAAATATAACCTTTTGTTATTGTATTAATTGCCCGAAGCAGCATAGAATTTTCACAATATTCCTGTCTCTCAAATATTTTTTTAAATTCTAAAAGTTTAAGAACAGGTATTCTGCAATAGTCATATTGAAAATTTTAATTCTCAGAATACTTGAATAAATTGCTACACAAAAGAACCTAGACATTATCCCACTTTTTAAATTCCCTTCAGTGAATAAAGTTTAAAACATTTACCCATTGCATTGGAGATATCATATGATATATACACATGTGATGAAGTTCAAGTTTAGAGACAAGAGTAAATATTTGATTTCATTAAGGTATATAAAGAAGCAAATGATAGAGCAAGAAATTCAAGGTAAAGGAAAAGTTTATTGGTGTTGGTATTGTCCCACATTTTGTGTTTTTATTGTTTCCTGTTCCTAATGCTTCCTTTGGTAACCCTACAAGACATCACTAGAGCAATGGACATAAAGCATCTTCAGTTATCATAGTCCTATTTGTTTCTATGATTCTGAGGATTCGGAGTCATAGACCCACTAACTGAAGTATGTAACATTTGGCCCCAAAATACATGTTCATCATAAATTTCGAGTTTATTATAAATTCAAAGTCTTAAATTTCCTATCTCATATATATAAAAGCTTAGTCATTTCAGGCTAAGAAAGTATACAGCAGAGATGATTCTGATAAATGCAGTATCATTAAAATATATTGAATCATAATATACTGTAAGACTGAGAAGCCAATTTTAAATTTCCAGCAAAGGAAATGATCAGAAGTTGCATTCAGGTTTTCAGATCTCAGACTGGCAATGCAAGCATTAGGATTTGTAGCAGGAACTGGAAGAATCCTCTAGAAACACAGAAAACTGGAACAAGTTCAGAAAGTCAAACAAAACGTTCAGTGACTATGTAAAATTCAGGGTGTGAAGAACCAACCAAGGGGAAGCATTTGGTCCTACGTTAAACATAAAGCTAAAGAGTTGAGTTTCTTAATTGTTTCATTAAGAATGACTAGCATTTCTTCATCAGTTCTGATTTATGTGTATGTTTTTTGAGGTTAAATTATGTTTATCTGAAAAGTCCTGATCTACAGTATACCAATAAAGAATACTCTAAATATAACCCTTAACACAAAAAGATTTACTTGAGTCTACTTTATTTTAAATTCATTGCTATAAATATTTTAATATATTGTCATTTTGTATAAGTTCATAAGTATATAACATCTCAAATATGTATTTTATCATTTTGAATTATAAATGTGTTGAGATATAATTTAATAAATACTCATTTTCATTGATGATAAAAGTTTGATTTATAAACTAGGGAACTAGCATTCTCACATGCACATATTCTCATAGCATATAAAACTAAAATGTTAATTCATTTCTGCATGTATTATATTTAAATTTATATTTATCAAAAAATTAAAAACTTTTACTCCAAAAAGGTTTCTTAATTCACTTTTGAAAATATATCATTCATATCTTTCTCCTTTGCCAAAACTTCTGTACTTTTTCTCTCAAGGTCATATTGCTTCATATCAGATAGCAAAAGACCTTCAGCTATAACATCAGTGCCATCTTAGATTAATGTAAGTGAATTTTTTTATAGTTTTTATAGTTGCTCTCTCCCTCACCCATTTTGACAGGGAACAATGTTGGATTCAATACTAGATGCCCTAGAGGTGCCCTAGGGTTATTTTAACAGATTCAATTTGCTTTGCTTTTCATGTAAGCATGATTTTTCTTAGGTATTTTGGGGTATAGGAAAAACTATTTCTTACATAAAATATTTTAAAAGTGTATTCTTTATATAAACTTTCATTATAAAATAATAGATTTTTAAAACTAGAAACCACAGAGAATATCTATTCTAATATTTCTCAAGGCAAAATATAAAATGTGTGTATCACTCATTTTTATGTTTATTTTGCTTTATGAATTCTGTAATTCCAGCCTATTTCTCTTGCTTATTCCAATGCCTTGTTTAAAACAACAATGGAAATCAACCAGTTTATTAGTATATTAGTTTAGCATTGTACCTTGAATTATGAAACACTGGAGTGGTTCAACTCCTTATTTCATAGAACAAGAAACAAAGCTGTAGGATAATTTAGGTAATTTCACAAAGCACAATTAGCAGAAGCAGAAAAAGATACCCTAAGTATGCTCAAAACTACAGTGTTATTTTTCTCTTTGAATTTTAATTCAATTTTTTTCCTTCATATTCTTCATCTAGCACTTTCATAATTTCCTCATTAAAACACCCTAACTTATTCCGTTTTTCTCTGTTGCATCGATTTTTCATTCCATTTCCCATTGTTTTCTTATAATCAATAAATTTCCTAAACTTATGTACACAACATCAGAGTCCATAAAAAAGTCAAGTCACATTATATGACACTGTGACTTGAAATGTTCCTATTATTAATATATCATTACATTATAATAATTTTATTCCTATATGGTTTAGGTATAAAACATCCCCAAAAGACTCATGTGTTAAAGTTTAGTACCCATTGTTGAAAGACAGGGTCTTTGTGAAAGTGATTGGATATTGAGGACTCTAAGTTCATCAGCAAATTATCCTAGTGATGGATTCATCATTTGGTGATATTACTGAGGGCAGAATTATTGCGGGAACTTAGCAGTTGGCCCATGGTCAAAGGGGATGAGTCCTGAAGGATATCCTCCTGAGGACTCTATCTTCTCTCTGCTCTCCTTTCCTGTTTTGTGATTCCTGCTTGTCTGTTCCTCTACACACTCCTCACTGAGATACTTTACTATGAGCCCAGAAACAACAGACACAGTGACTGTGGACTGAAAATTCATAAGCCATGAGCTAATCACACCTTTCCTCCTTTAACTTTTTTGTCTCAGGTATTTTGTCATATCCACAAAAATCTGACTAAAATAATCTTTAGTATTCTAGGTTATTCAGTGACTGTCCTACATGAAGTTATGTACAGTGAGAAAGATTTAAAATTGTGGTTTTCTGTGAAGAATCCCTGATATAAAGTTTTATATCCAACAATCATCAATAGTATAATCATGTATGTATTATTTTGTCTACCTATTGACAATCAGCTCATCAGTAAAATGTATATAATTATTATAACTGTTTCATAGAATAGTGGATAGGTTAAAATGAGCTCATATTTTAAAAGTGCCTGTGTGTTAACTATTATTGTCTTTGTCTCTTGCTTATTAACATCTATTTAAATAGAAAAATTTTCATTTATTTATGCATTACTCTTTTTCAAGGCAAATTGTCTAATCATTTCACTTACTTCTCTTACCAAAGAGCTTTCTATTTGTCAACTTGATCTAGTTTTGAGTTTATATGTCATATTTCTATAAATATTGCACCTGATTTCCAAATACTTATGATCACATTTCTATTTTCTGTGAAATCAAGCCATTTCATTTCCACAATATCAAATTTGGAAATGATAGCTCTTGTTTATTTACAAGTAACATAATCTAATATATATTCTTGAGAATGAAAAACTCAATAGCTATTACTAATTATCAGAATAGCTTAAAAGTAGCTACTGACCATCAGGACTTAAATGATCATAGAGTACCTGAGTCCACAAATGATTTTACAATGAATGAGGTTGTTTTTATTATTTAATCTCCAATTTTTCTTTTCTTGTAATATTTCATCTTATTGGTCCTAAATTCATCATTTATTTCTCAATAGAATTTTTAAAAATTAGTAAAAAGGTAAGTTTTCGACAGTTTAAGAATTAAGGAGTCAAATAACATAATTAAATTCCTCAAGAATATTTTTAAAGTCTCATTGCTTAGTCTGATTGCATCATTTATTTTTCTTTACGTCAGGGAACATGTATTTGGTGCTTTTGTTTACACTGACATACATATGTTTATACAAATGTATTAACCTCTTTTCAGTACTGAAGTTGTGTGTGTCTTAACTGAGAGTATTAGAATAGGGTATTCAATGAACATCTTGCAATATATACATACACATATACTGTATACCTTTTTTTATACTTCACTAGTTCACCAGATTGATACAATCATGAAATGAGCAAGGTGCCTTAAAAAGCCAAATAATTTCACATAGATATAATATTTTATAGAAATACAACTTTCTTATTCTCACATATTTTTAAATTTTGAGATGTAATGTTTCCAGGTTTTTATGCAAACTTTAGTTTTTATGATATCACATAATTCCTAATATAAGATAAGCACTTTACACTTAGAAATGTAATTTTGCATTTATTTTCTATTCTATTCATCCCTATGTTTTTATAAAATACATAAAAACTAAGTGACAGCTGTATTCTGTTATCATCCATTATTTAAGATAAAATAATAATAAACACCCAAATCTAGATGTCTTGATATTACTTACTTGATATATTACTTCTTGTTTTTTTAACTTATAGCATATATAGCATATATATTATGTTTTTAATTTTTGCTTGTTTTTTCTTGGATTTGTTATTTTTGAATAGCTACACTCCTGCCTCCTTTTAGTTTGTTATGCTTACAATAGTTTTTAATTTTTCATTATTAACTGTATTTTTTCTTCTTCATAAAATTTTCTGTAAGTTATTTAGCCTATCAGTATGAACAATAACTACCAGGTTTGAAAATATTAAAATATAAATTGGTACTTTAGACTGAAATTATATGATGGGAAGACATTGATTTAACCATAGTAATATGCATCATTAAAAATTTTTAATTGCATCTATAGATGAAACATTGTATTCATGTATACCAATTTACATCATGTTTATTATGATATGTTTATTGATACTGTTATTACTATCTTTTAGTGAGTTAGTAAATGAAAATAAATTACATTGTATTGAAATAACCATGACTTTTCCCTTTGAATTTCAACAGAACATTAAAATTGTTCTGTTTGTTAAGAGTTGGTTCATTATATTTTAACTGGTAATTCACTAATATTTTTATAAGCTAATCTCTCTATCTCAATTTTATTTTATAAAAAATGAAAATGATATCATATTCATGAAGAATTAAATAAATTAAATGATAGGCACAAGCAATTGTTTAGTAAAAATTCTTCTATATTAAACACCTACTAACAAATGTTAAATCTTGATTTCCAAAAATTTTTCCCTTTTCACTCCTTCTTTCCTCTATTCATTTAATTGTATGTCCACTTGTAAATTTATCTGTATTTGTGCTACCTAAGCAAACACATTAATTTATTTGTAAGTCATATAATATGATTTACTATGATACTCTTTTTAGAACACTCATTATACAAAGTCTTCTGAAAAACAGAGATGACATGGCAGAGTAAGAGTGTTTTATATTCTTGTTCACATAAAATAAAATGAGAGAATTGAAATCTATACACCATCTAAAATAATAACAAGATTGTATGTTGGGCAGATTCTTGGCTTTGATTCTTGAGTTCAAAACTTTACCTTGGATTCTTTGTCAGTTTATTAGATTTTCTCTTGAATTTTCAATTATTTTTCAAATGAAGAGGAATATATTTTATGTATTGTCTTATTTCTTCCACTGTAACATATAGATTATATAAATAATATTATAAATTTAATTATGATCCTAGAAAAACTAAATACCTTGATACAAATTCCCAGTTACAGTGTTATCACAGAGTAGTGAATAAATATTTTATTTATTCTAGTGCATCCATCATTTCATTCCAGTAAAGATTAATTCCCAGGATAATGATGATGACAACCTTTAAGAATGAGAATGATGATAGTGATTATAACTCTCTTATCATTTATATATTCAAATTTTCATTGCATGATTATATGTTTAGTAACTTTGGATGTGTCTGAATCTATTTTATATTAATTAGATTTCTTGTGATGGAGACAAAATACCCAACATTCACATTTAATGGAGAAGTTTAATTTGACTCATGGTTTCCAGGAATTCAGTCCATAATGGGCTGGCTCCAAGTTAGGATTATCATGGTGGAGCAAAGTTGCTTAATTCTTGCTAAATGGGAAGCAGACCAGGGACAATGTTGTGGAGAAGAAGAGATGAGAGATCAGATGCCAATTCCAAGGTGAATTTTCCATGATGCACCCAGTCATACCCTCAAGCATGCCTTACTAATCTGCCATGTGTGTCTTAATGTAGTGAAATTTACATGTCAGAGTTAATTGTTCTCCAATAATATTCATGCTTCCTAATGAGAGAATCCATTAGGCCTTTTTTGATATTCTTAATAAAACATACAAAATAGATTGAACAAATAGTTGAAGAAAAAGTGATTTAAAGAGTAGACATAAAGCCAGAAAATTGTTCAAAAATATTTTCTTCATCCCTTAAAAAGTCAGTAATCTGTATAATCATGCTTTGTTTCTCATCTGTTGCTTTTTCTTGTGCTAAAAAAATGTAAAATCATGTTATTTTACACAAATATTGATATTTGAAGACTCACTGAGAAATTTTAAACATTGATCCTTTTTATTCTTAAAATGTAATCTATCTAATTTAATGATCCATTTCTTTTTTTAAAAATTAGTACGTATTTGCAGTACATAAATTACATTTTTTGTAGAGAATTAGTACATATATAAACATAATTCATTTTTTTCCCTTTCCTTCCAGCTATCACTATTTTGTAGTGACAATTAATTTATCTATCTCATAAGTCAATAAGTTGGCTTTGTATAGTAAAGATCTGTGTCTGTTCTAGGCCTTATGTGCATTGCCTGATGAAGAAGCAGTTGACATGGGGAAGCAGAAGTCTTCATGGTCCTCATATCAGTTGAGACCTCTGTGATCCTTGATGCTGTGACATCTCAAGGCAGGATAATATTTCAGCTGAGGACTCCTTGACTTGCACAAAATTCTACAGAAGTAAATATTAATAAAGGAAAAATAAATTTTCCATTAATCAATGGCTTATTCATGCTAGAATGCTTTTTCTCTTACTAGACCTTGCTTGTGTCAGTGTCCTCCATTCCACTGTTCCCATAATCTTATTACATGTCTCCTGGAAAGGCTATGTGCAACCAATAAAATGTGACACATTAAGAGATTTTTGGCATTAGTCTGATAAGAGCTCTGACTCTAAAATGAATGGAATTTTCAATTATTTTCTCTTTCTATTTTATTCTTCATTTGTACCATTACCCAGTTGATTGAGGGATTAACCAGGCCCTGAAACATAGGACAATTATAATAAATCAAGGAGTACTTTTTGATGCATTGTCCACACTGAATAATAATAACTATTTTTTCTCTTTTTTCCTATTTATGTCTTTTTTCACTTTATTTATATATTACATTTTTCATAGAAGAGAAATCATGTGATATTTAAACTTGTGTATCTGATTTAATTACTAACATATCACCTCAAAATGTACCCATTTTGCTACAAAAGACCCTCCCTCCATTTGGAGGACCCAAGTGGGTATATCAGAGCGCCAGTGACCCCCATCCTCCATCCAGAGGATCCATGGGTACCTTCAAGAGTGTTAGTGATCCTTTCTTCCATCCAAAGGGCCCTGGAAAATCCGGTGAGACCCTTAGTGACATAGTAGGTCTCCAGTAGGATGGTACAATATGTACAGGTGGGTATGGCTGCCTGAAAAAGTCTAAAACAGCATTAAAAATATGTCAAAAGTTAGTTCACATGAGTAATCCCAGATTAATCAGCACAGGAAGAATCCAACAATCAACTGACCCTACAGGAGGAATTTAAGTAACTGGCCCCTCCCCCACACTATGTGACCTGGAAACGGGGTGAATGCCAGCCACACAGTAGGACCTTGACTACAACACACACAACTCACAAACAAGACTAGTGAGACTGAAAAGACTGAAATATGAACCAAGAGACCAAAATGAAAAGTCAAAAAAAAAAAAAAAACCAATCCAGCTCATCCAGAAAAATTGTAGGAGACACAGACATAGAAGAAATTGGAAGACACACACACAAAATTACTGAAAGGTTACAAAATGAAATAAAAATATCACAAGGCTATAGAAGCAATCTGATAAGAAATGATCTCTCAGGTTAAAAAAATTGACAACATTAATGAAGGAATTGATCAGTATAGAAGACATAGATTAAAAAATACAAGAACATAGGAAAATGAAGGAAACCTTGAATGAACAATACAGGAAACAAATAGAATGCATGAAACAGATTCAAAGGGATACCCAGGAAACTAAAAATTGCATTCAAATCTGGGCAAATCTGCGTGAATGAAACTGAAAACAGACTTTCAGATCTTGAAGACAGGATTAGGACTAGAAATCATGAATGAAAAATAATAAGGGACCATGAAATTACAATATGATGCAGAGAAAAGAAATACAAGACTAATAGGTGTCAAGAAAAAAGCAGGGTCAACATAAATGACATTAAAAAAACTATTTGCAGAAGTAATAGCAAAATATTTCCCAAGCATGGAACAAAATATGACATACAGATAAGTGAGTCATACAGATTCCAACAGCCATAACCAAAATAAATCTACACTCTGATATATAATAACCAAGATCCCAGAAATTCTGCACAAAACCAGAGGATTAAAAGTTGTTAGAAAAAGGAAACAGATCACCTATAAAGAAAAACCCATTAGAATTACAGCTGACTTCTCAACAAAAACAGTCAAGTCAAAAAGAGTTTAGAGTAAAATATTTCAATCCATGAAAGAAAACCTCTTCTAACCCAGACTGATGTCCCTGAAAAACTATCTTTCAAAATTAATGGAGAAATAAGATATGACAAAGGACAACTGAAGAAATTCATGTCTTCCAAACAAAGTCTATCAAGAAGAATGAGAGATATGCTAGATAGAGAAAAAAGATCAACTTTCCCAGAACAACAACAGTAAGAGACCACCATGGAGGGCAAGCAGTTAAAAAGAGGGAAAAATCAGAATACCAACAACAGGTAAACAATATGGCAAATACAAGCCAACAGATGTAAGTTATAACCATCTTTGTAAATAACCTCAATTCACCAACAAAAGGAAACAGATTGGCAGAATGTATCAAAAAAACAAGATCTAACTATAGGCTGCATACCAGAAACATATTTACCTCAAAAACAAACTCATAAACTTAAAGTCAAAAGACAGGAAACAATACTCAATTCAACAGAAACACAGCAAAAAGTAGGGGCATCTAGTCTGCTTGCGGGCAATATAAACGTCAAATCAAAAGTGATCAAAAAAAGATAAAGAAGGTCACTACATGCTTGGGAGAAAACTCAAGAGGAACAGATAGCAATAATAAATAATATATGCACCAAATATAGGATCAGCAAATATATAAGGCAAATATTAATAGACATGAAAAATAAAATAAGCAATAACACAATTTTAACAGAGGAACTTAATATCTCATTGTCACAGAGATAGATCAACTAGACAAACCGTCAGCAAAGAGATAACAGAACTGAACCAAAAAATTGTACAAATAGCTTTAAGTTTTTACAGAGTGTTCCACCCAAAAATATCAAAATACACATTGTTTTCAACTGCACACAGGATATTTTCTGAAATGACCCATATACTAGCTCATAGGACGTGCCTAAGTAAATGCAAAGGAGCTGAAATTATCCTATACATATTATCTGGCCATAGTGCAATGAAATTGGAAGTTAGTGGCAAAAGAAACTACAAAAACTACAAATACATGGAAATTGAATGATACTCTCCTGAACAACCAAAAGGTCACATATGAAATGAAACAAATTAAACAATATCTATGATCAAAGGAAAATGCAAATATAACACACAGGAACATGTAGCATGCAATGACAGCAGCACTAAGAGAAAATTTATAGTGATGAATTCTCATGTCAGGAAAACAGACTGAGCACAATTAAACAACCTAATGCTGCACCTCAAGCTTCTGGAAAAAAAAATGATTAAGTCAAGTGAAAAGATTATAGAAGGGAGGAAATTATAAAGATCAGAACACAAACTAACATAATTGAGACTAAGAAAACAATACAAAGAATTAACGAATTGAATAATTGTTACTGTGAAAGAATGAACAAAACTGATAAATCCCTAGACAAAATTATCAAGAAAACAAGAAAATAACCTGAAATTCATGCAATGATAAATGAAATCACAATGCCTATTTAGAAAAATTTATTCACACTAGAAAACACAGAAGTGGACAGATTTCTAGAAATATATTAATTACCAAAGCTGTATCAAACAGATAGAAAATTTTGAATAACCCAATATCAGTTAATAAGTTTGAAAATTACAAAATTAAAAAATTACCAACAGATAAAGTTCAGGTCCTGATAGATTCATGGCTGAATTCCACAAGGAATTTGGATAAAATTTAAAGCCAATACTCCTCAAACTATTAAGAAATTCAAGGGAAGCAATTCTACCTAACTCACTCCTGACAACAAGTATTACTCTGATACCAAAATCAGAGTAACCCAACCAAAATACAAAACTATAGGCCAATTTTCCTAATGAACATAGATTAAAAAAATCCTCAGTAAATACTAGAAAATGGCATGTGACAAATCATCAAGAAGATAACACACACAATGACTAAGTGGAATATATCACAGGGATGCCAGGATGGTTCAACATATGCAAATTAATAAACATAACACATCATATCAATAGAGCCAAAGACAAAAATCAGATTATCATCTCAATAGATATAATAAAAGCTTTTGATAAAGCCCAACACTCATTCATGACAAAACCTTAGAGAAAATCAGAATAAATAGTCTTTACTATAATCTAATAAAAGCCATGTATGATAAACCAACAGCCAACATCATAATAAATGGACAAAAACTAAAAGCTTTCACTCTAAAATCAGGAACAAGACCAGGATGTCCACTTTCACCATTCCTATTCAATAAAGTTCTGGAAACATTAGTCAGAACAATTAGACACAAAAGACAAATAAAAGAAATAGGACAGTAAGTAAGAAGTTAAATTATCATTACTTGCGGTTGTTATGATATTCTACATATAAGACCCCAAAACTCCACCAAAAGACTATTAGCACTAATAAGCAAATTCAGCAGCTAAGTTAGTTTACAAGTCAAGACTCAAAAATCAAAAGCAAACAACAAACTGAGAGAGATGAGAAATGACATCATTCACGATAGTGTCTAAATAACTGAAATAATAATTAGTCTATCAAAGAAGATAAAAGAGCTACATATCAAAAATTATGGTATCTTTAAAAGATTCTTGAAGAAGTTATTAGAAAATAGAAATTGATAGAAGCAACACTGTGAAAATGGTCATATTCCTCACACTATTATATAAATTGAAATGCATTGCCAATCAAAATAGCATTAACATGCCTCAGGAATCTAGAATAAACATACCTAGATATGACTTGGAAACAGAATAGATCTAGAATAGCAACGACAATCTTGAGCAATGAAAGCAAGGCAGGGGTATCACAATCCCTGACTTGAAATTATACTGCAAAGCTACTGTGATTAAATCAGCATGTTACTGGCAAGAACACAGTCTTGAGACAGTGAAAACAGATTAGAAGATGCAGACAGAACTACAAAGACACTTATCCAACTTATCCTTGACAAAGGGGCCAACTATGCTCACTGTAAGAAAGATAACCTCTTTCTTAAAGGGGTACTGAAGAAACTGGTTTTCCACATGCCAAAGACTAAAACACATGTCTATCACTATACAGTAAACTAAAGTCAAAATGGATCAAAGATCTAAATATTAAACCAGAAACACTAAATGTACTGGAAGACAAGATATGTAGAAATATTGAAGATGTAGGATAAACACAGATTTCAGGAGCAAAACCCAAGCTGCACAGTTATGCACATCAAAACAAATCACCAACAGAGTGAAAAGACAACCCATAGAGTGGGAAAAAATGTACCTCAACAAAAATCTTTCTAAAACATATAAAAAATTGAAAAGATCAGGTCCTCCAGATTCAATGATTAAATACAAAAATGGGCATCTGAAATGAATATGCACTTCTCACATGAAGAAATGCAAATGGCAAATAAAGATATGAAAAAATGTTTAAAGTAATTGGTCATTTGAGACATATAAATTAAAACAACACTGAGATTCTAGCTCACAATGGTTATCATCAAGAAATCAACCAATCACAAATGCTGGTGGGCCTCTGGGGAAAATGAACCTTTCTATGATGTTGATGGGGGTGTAGACTAGTGCAAACTCTTGTGGAAATCAGTGTTTAAAATCCTCAAAAAACTAGGAGTGGGTATATTCCCAGAAGAACTGAAAATGCCATATATATCACAGACATATTTGTGCACCCATGTTTATAGCAGCACAATTTTTAATAGCTAAATCTCAGATACAATTCAAATGCCCACCAACTGCAGAATGGGTAAAAAAAGATGTGATATATTTATACAATGGAGTACTATTCAACTATAAAAGGACAAACTCAAGGCTTTTATAGGTAAATGGATGCAATTTGAGACCATATTCATACATGAAATAAATCAGACTTGCACGGGTAAACATTGTGTTATTTCCCTATTGTAAAATTCTGAAAGAGTGAACAAGATCCAAAATATACAATAGATATTGTGGAAGTGAAAGGGGACAAAACTGCTCACAAAGAAATAACTGGGATGGGGGAAAGGAGAAAAGAAAAACAGGGAAAAGATCATCTATAATATATGATCTTCTTGAAAAACCTTTCAGAGTATGCTGATACTCAGTAAACACAGATAGTGTTAAAAAATTTAAACTATTTACAGCCAGGTGTTGTGGCACATGCCTATTATCTCAGCACTCTGGAGGCTGAGACAGGAGGATTGCTATGAATTCGAGGCCAGCCTGAACCACATAGTGAGTTCAAAGGTAGCCTGAACTACATAGTGAGACCCTGTCTCAAAAAAGGCAAGTAAATCTTAAAAAATAAAAGTTATTTCCTAAAGTTTATCATTTGAAGGTTAAATGATTCCTAAAACTTGTTAAAGGTTTCAGAATAAAAAATACAAATTACTTCTTCACAACATGCTAAAATATTGTCAAAGACAAATTCTCATCCCTCAGAAAGTTTCCAGAATAAATTATCAATCAAAAGGGGATATTATGTTAAGTAAAACAGCTCTGACAGAATGGTATTAGAATCTCAGAAAAGGAAGCCAAGAGAGATATTTACAGAGTTTTCCTATGTTTATTTAAGTAGTTTAAAGGAGAATTATTTAAACTGAAAATTAACTGAAATCAGACAATTTAAACATACCAGGTTAAAAGTGAGAGTTGAATAAGGAATGTCTTAAAGTTTTAGGTAAACTCTGCTTCGATAAGCAAGCTCCTTGATTTTGAAAAGATAACTTAATCTCTATTAATTTCAAATTTGAAGCATTTAGAAAGATCAACTTTTAGTTAATATGAACTTTATGTAATTCAAATTTGAAGCATTTAGAAAGATCAACTTTTAGTTAATATGAATTAATAAAACCATTAATTCATAAAGAATATTGAGATAAATTCAGCACTTTTAACAAACTAATAAATAATTCTTATACACACAAAAAAAACCCCAAAAATAGTACTACTTGTGAGTTTCCTCTTACTGTTATTAAAATAAAGTATGTGGTAAGACCTATTACCAAACCGTTATCAAGTGTGGTTTAATTATTTTATCATTTTTTAAAAAATGATAAGATAAAAAAATGATAAAATAATTAAACCACACTCAACAATGGTTTGGTAATAGTCCTAATCTTGGTAAAACATAAAAACAACTGCTGATTTGGAAACAGATACAAACATTTAATTAGAAATTGGAAAGCCTTTGGAGATAAACATGTTTTACTGTTAGAATTATTGAACTGCAAAATAGAAATGTGAGATATTGTAATATCAAACACAGATTGGTGATGAGTAGTTGGCCTTGGAGTTAACTTTGCTTATATCATTTATTTATTTTTCCTCCTGCTCTTTCCACTTATCATACACAGTGATATAAGCAAATCATTCCACAGTAAAAAATAATATCCATCAATACACTTTAAGTTGTAGAAAACTGAGAAATGTCATGGATCCATTGATCATCCTGGGCATGCTTCAAGATCTATGAGCTACTTCTGCATTTTTCTTTCCCAAAGTATTCACCTAGACCCCATGGCTATACAAAATCATTTGATGAAAATTCCAACATGCAGGCATAATTCAAGGTTCATGATCCCACTGTATTTTGACTAAATAGTTTTACTCAATAGCATCAAGAATCTGATGTACTTAATCAAGCTCTACAAAAACCTAGTGAGATCAGTGTATTGTTTTTCTCCATAGTAAAGTTAAAATACATCAGCCCAGTCATATGTGTAAAACTATTCTTACATAAAAAGGTACATATGCAACTGTACAGACCATAAGTTACATAAACCATAGTGTGTGCATGAGGTTCTACATATATAGTCCAAATAGTAAATAAGGTGGTTTTTTTTAACTCCTCTTTTTCTTCTCTTCTCTCCTCTTCTTTCCTCTCTTGTCTTTTGCTTTCCTTTTTCCTTCCTTTTCTTTTTCTATGTAGGGCTTACTGTACAAGGTAAGCTTTCAATGGTTGACTATAGAGTCAGGTGTGGAAAAATAATAAAGGCCATCTAAAGGACTGAATCAAAAGTTGAAGGCCTTGAGCTCATCACAGAGTCCCGTGTGTGTCATTATCAGGAATCCAAATTTTTTTTTCTGAAAGGCTGAAAAACCTGCATTGAAATGCTGAAAGTTCTGTTCTAGAAGATGGACATCCATAGGCAGTAGCAAAGATTAGATCTTTTCCAAAGAAACTTCTTTTTCTCTCCTCTTTTTTATTCCACCCAGGTTACAAGCTTATTGGTGAGAATCACCCACACCCAACGCAGGTTTTCCCTCTTTAGCAGCTCATCTTTCAAACATACCTAGAGCTATGCTAGATCAATCAGCTAATGTTCCTTATTGAAGGTGATACCACAGTTTACTGTCACATCTTCCCTTCCCTTCCCTTCCCTTCCCTTCCCTTCCCTTCCCTTCCCTTCCCTTCCCTTCCCTTCCCTTCCCTTCCCTTCCCTTCCCTTCTTTTCCCTTTTCTTTCCCTGATCTCACTGTAATAACAGAAACACATTGTGCATTAAAAAGAAGTAAATTATCAAAATGTATTGAAATCTAAAGGACTACATTATAAAATACCATATTGGAATCTACATTATTTTA
This sequence comes from Hydrochoerus hydrochaeris, assembly GCA_004027455.1. Classification (NCBI taxonomy): domain Eukaryota; kingdom Metazoa; phylum Chordata; class Mammalia; order Rodentia; family Hydrochaeridae; genus Hydrochoerus; species Hydrochoerus hydrochaeris. The sequence continues at coordinate 147,899 of PVLA01001577.1, read as the reverse complement.
CAGAGGTTTGAATCATGGAAGAAATTAAGAATTTTATGTATAAAATGGTATGGTAAATAGCACATGTATTTATCAGGTTACACTAGATTATTTGATGGTATTCAAAATCCAAAATCTTATTCTTGAATAAAACAAAGTTTGAACAGCCACTCATAATACATATCTGAGCAGTTTGATAAAGAATTCACCACCCAGCCACTTTCAGATTTTGTCTGAAGGAGAGCTCTTAGAGGTAAGGAGAGCTTTTACATAGCCTGATCTCCTCATTACCACAGATGGTAACTAAAAGATTTAAGACTTCAACATCATCAATTTTATGTCTCAGCATAGAAAGTCAGATATATCACTCTATCACAAGCATAACTCATATAAAACTTGTCACATGGCCCCACTTTGTGGACAGTGCACAGAAAAAGACAAATTTGCTGTTCTTATCAGCATACAATGCCAATGTAAGGGAGAGCAAAAGATGAGTCTGGCTGAAAATGCAAAGTATTCTGTCTCTTATTTTCATATTTTATTTCTCAAGAGGTTGTAGCAAAAATTTCTAGCATTTCACAAATCACTTTAACTTAAAAACTGGATAGGGTGATGCGCACCTATAGACCCACCACTCAGGAGGCTAAAGCAGGATAACTGTGAGTTCAGGGCCATCTTGGACTACATAGTGACCTACATGAAGGCACCTATCTCAGAAAAAGGTTATGCATTCATTGAAACATTAATGATATTTGTGAAGTAATTTCATGAAACTTCCTCATTTTCATGGTTTGCCAATATGTAGTGCTGTAGTTGACATTTATAATTTTTTATTTAGTAACTCATTGACTTCTCCTTAGTTATGATATATAAGTCTTATGACAAATTACATTTGATGTCTCCTAATTATAGTTTATCTTGTTTCTAGATATTTAATCTGAAACATTTAATATTTAGCAAATATTCTTTTTAATGTTGAGGAACAAATTATATTAGTACACTGTTCAATGTTTAAAAGAATCATCAATGTCTTAAGTTCAGTTTCTTCATAGTTGTACATATTTTTTTATAAATAATCATGTCTGCTCTTTGTGATAGATTTTGATGGAAGGGAGAAGACAGTAATGGGAAGTAAAATGGATCAAAATGAGATATATTCCCTACTAAGAATGTATTATGTATCACAAACATGGACTAAGGAAAAAGGGAGGAGAAAAAGTACATTAAACAGAAATAAAAGAAATATTATTAGGGTCATTTGACAATCATCTGCTGTATGTGTGTTACTTTGTAACACAGCACAGCCAAATTACATTTTGTTCTTTCATATAAACTATACTTAATTTTCTCAATTTTGATGTCAAGAAATCTTTGGAGTTAATGTGGATAGCTGAGCCAACACTTCTTGAGTGCCTGCTATGCTCAAAGCACAGTGATATGTGCTGCAAGTACTAGGTCCTCGTTGATAAATGCAATATAGTTGAAGACCTAAAGCATTTACACATGCATTTGTTTAGTTGTTTTATAACTCAAGAGAGTTCCTTTTCAGAACTGCATAATAAAATAGAATTATGTTCACAAATATAGGTTGATATTTCTTATCTGTGCATGAGTTTAGTTTATTCTAAAAGTAAATCATTTAAAATCACTTACATTTCATTTTGGAGTGTTTGATTTGAAGAAGTAGAATAAATAAATAATCATCTGTTTTATATTTTGCTTGAATTAACATTGGAGTTATCTGGGCAAATTTATACTATTTAATAGGACAAAGATGCTTCTTTGTGTACCTAGGACTGGAGAAAGAAAGGATTAAAACCTCAGTATGCAATGTCATACAAATGAATAACCACATGTGATGAGCAGATATTTCCCTGAATTTATGGTTTAGCTGAAGAAAAGACAAGTCCTTAATATATTAGAATGGATGATCTGATAATAATCAATGTTGGAAGTGTGCTAGCTTAATGCCAACTCATAGAAAACATCCACTGATTTACCATTTGTGGATGTGTTTGTTCTATTTATCAAAACTTTTGTTTCCAGTTATAAAGCTCTTGTATAAAAGAAAACTACAGCTTGCCCATTTCTAAATCTAATCCTACAAAGTAATATACTTTCCAAAGTCTTAACTATTTTACATATTTATGAATTTCTCCACAGGCCCCCTAAGGGATTCATTTCTCAATTGTGTCATAAGACACCACAGTGCATGCTTGGCTTGTTTTTTCATCAAGTACTGCTCTACAGGAACACTGTGTTTTCTATCTGTAGTTGTTTAGAACAAACTGAGGATTTAGGGTTGACCCATCCTCATGCCTGCAAGCACTGGGACACTATCAGACTTATCACTGTGTTTTTGTGTCATATCAGCAAGCTCATCTGCAGAAATACATTCTGACGGAGTAACCCTGAGGTAGACAAAGCTTAATTCTCCATTTCAAATTCTTCCAAGAATGGAAGACTGATTCAGCTGGAAGGCATCTTCCCTGTCAGTACCCTATTATCCTAACACAGTGTTTACTTTGTTACTGGTTTCAGTTATCCTCACACAGTTTGATAATAATTTTTGAAGCTGGCCTGCTGTATAACTTAATGCTCATTCATAGTGTGGTTATGATTGGTTTAACATGATACCTACTGATTTTCAGCTATCGTTCTCTCTAGTTACTCTATTCTTTACATTTGAGCAAATGTGTTAAGAAAAAATGTGACTGGAGGAAAAATTGCAAAGCCAATAGTTAAAGATATTTTTAAACTCTTGTAGCAATTACAAATAACTAATGTAATGAATTTAAGGTGTACATACACATACACACATGCTCACCCACACACATATACATATATACCACAGAAGTGAACGAGTGATATTCTCAAAATATGTTCATATGTAAATGTCAATAAGATATGACACAATCATATTAAAATTATAGTAAGAAATTTGATCTTTCTTGTAAGTGAAATGATAAAATTTAACAATTATTTACCATTTTAAACCCCTATATATTTATAAGGAATTTTCTGGAAACTAATAATTTTTAGTACAAGAGAAAGTACTTATTGTGTATATATTTTTATGATAATTAGTTTGAAAAATCAAGCCAAAATATGGATGAGTGGAAAGTAAATGAAAAATTCAGTAGGCTTAATCTTAATCTTTAAACATTACTATATAGAGCTAAGTTTTCTTTGTAGCTTAATTTACATTTTAAGGACTTAATTTTGAAATGTTACCTGTATATGTTACATATATGTAATCATACATGAATACTATATACAAAATTTTATATCATCCATAATTGTGTTAATTTATGCATATGTGAACATATCTATGCATGCATCCATTTTCAGTGTATGCGTGTGCATTTTTTTATGATTACTATAACAACTGAGCATATGCTTATTAGCTTAGAAGACCAGTCCTTGAAGCTAAAAGTCAGAAATCAAGATATTAGAAAAGCTAGATCCTTTCACATGTCAAGAAGGAATATCTGGTCTGTGTGTCTCCCCAGTGTTTGGGGTTGCTGAAACCCTTTGGTCTTCTTTGACTTGTATAACTGTCATTCTGGTCTTTGCCACTGACTTCATGACACTCTCCTATTTGTCTCTATATCTTCTCTTATGAAAAGAAAAGTAATACAGTGGTACTCTGATTCACAAATTTCATTTTTCCCATAGTTCTGGTTTTGAATCGAACTGGATGCAAACCAAATACAATACAATGATCAGGTTCAAAGTTCATGTTATGGGGAAGTTCGCCCATAGTAATCTGATATATCATCCTAATTCATTATATCTATAAAAACCTTATTTCTAAATAACGTAATGTTTATAGTTCTGGTGTTAGGATTTCAGGCTTTCTTTTCAGGAGACTCAGTTCAGACATTCTGTATGTGTATATGCACACAAATGTGTATAAATATGCTTATAAATATAATATACACATTTGCCTATCATGCATATTCATGCATGCCATATATATGTATATTTATTCATGTATACATACTTATGATTATTCATCCATGCATTGCATATAAATGCAATACATGATGTCATATAAATGTGTATATATGACAATGTTCAAAGTATATTTTAAAATCATATTTTTCATTTGACGATTAAAACTAAAAAAGTCTTTATCAAACACTATTTTGTTTCCATTATATTAAGCAATAAGTTGAAATTAAGTTAAGTCACATTTGATGGCCCACTCATATTCTTAGCAATAGAGAAGGTGAGGCAAAAGTGTTCCAAGTTTGAGGCCAGTCTGGGCTACCGGACAAAACCCTGACTCAAAAAAGAAAAGAAAAGAGAAAAGTAAAGAAGGAAAAAGAAACAAACCTCAAGTTCAGCTCTCAATTGAGTATATAAAGGTTTATAAGATTGTATTTTAATGAAATATTGAATTTATTAAAAGAAAAAGACAAAATAATACAAAATATTTTAGTGTAAACTGAATGAAGTAGACCATAGTTTATCAAAAGTTTTTGAAATTATAGACTGTAAACTGTTATAGAAATTAATTTTAGAAGTAGGATTCTTACTATCTATATAATTTTCTTTCTTCTTTCTTTTCTTTCTTTCTTTCTTTCTTTCTTTCTTTCTTTCTTTCTTTCTTTCTTTCTTTCTTCTTTCTTTCCTTCCTCTTTTCTCCTTCTTTCCTTTTTTCTTCCTTCCTTCCTTCCTTCCTTCCTTCCTTCCTTCCTTCCTTCCTTCCTTCCTTCCTTTCCTTCTTTTTCTCCTCTCAGCCATGGTATGAGATGTGTTGGTATAGGCTTAGCTGCAAGCTAAGTAAGCATGCACATGTTCCCCAGAATGTGCATTTTAACAGTTTTTGGTGTAAAACGTTTCATAGTAAAATCTATGCAGACACCAAACAAATGTAAAAGTAATTTTGACCCTGCTGCCAGGCAGTCCACACTGTCCCCTTACATACCAGCCTGTAAAATAAACTCCTCTGACTAGTGTGGTGGTGCCTGCCTGTGATTGCAGCACTTTGGAAGACCAAGGCGGGATGATGGCTAGTTCAAGCCCAGCCTGGGCCATTTAGTGACTTAGTAAGACCCTGTCTCAGAATGAATGAATAGAAAATGCGCTGGTGGTATAGCTATGTACAAAGGCCCAGGGTTCAAGCTCCAGTACTACAAAAATAAATAAATGAAGACCAAGTGCCTGCCTGGCAAGCACAAGGTCCTGAGTTTGCTTCTTGGTACCAAATAAATAAATAATCTCAGAAGATAGGATGACTTCAGTAGAAAAGTCTGAGAAGCACTTTTGGGGTGCTTTCCCAGTTTGCCTCCTTTGCATTATAGGCTTTTTGCCATTGGGTCCTAGCTGTCCCCTGAACAGGGAAGCTTAGGCACTGAGATGCTGGAGACAGACACATTCAAACTGAACTGCTTCCAGATGCTGACAGATCCATACAATTCTAATTTTAATTTTATAAAAGCTCAAGTTAAACACTTAAAAATAGAGCATTTTGTTCCAAGAAAAAGAAATAGTATCATTCATAAAACATTGGTCTAATACAAATAAACTAGATTTACTCTTAAGAAAATAAAAAGAGATAATTATTCAATTCAAAAGCAAAATCCAGTCTTGATAGTGCATTTCCAAAACAGCCAGGAATTTGCAAATCAAAAGCAGGAGAATTGAAAGTTCAGCCCAGCCTCAGAAATCTAAGCAACTCTGTGGTACCCTGCCTCAAAGCAAAAGCAAGGTCTACAGGTATATATGGCTTAAAGTCCATTGGTTCAAATCCTGGTCCCATGCCAAACAAAAAAAGCATTACCTAAATTCATAAAGTCAGGGTATAAAATAACAAAGCAGGTACCTTCTCTCTCAGAAACTCTGCATATAGAATATTTTTTTAGTGTTCAGTATTAACAAGAAAAATGTATAAGTTCTCTGAGATTACTCTTAAACTCTTTATGTTCTTCTAGAGACAACTTTTAAACAAAGTTGATAGAATTTTACAGTAAACATTAATATATTCTTTCTTTAATTATATCAACATTTGCCTATGTCTATTCCTTCACCATTTGTTAATTTTGGAGGCATTTCACAGGTGTTATGAATGTTTCTATTTATTTACAGAGTACATCTTTATGAAATCATTAGAGGTTAACATAGTAATTATCTTTAATTTGACATACATTTACATGAAATAGCTTTTACAAATTACACAAGTATATTGCATTTTGATCAATACCTTCACTCTTATAACCAAAATCTTTGCAGATACGGTATATAAAAATAAAAATTATGATACTTACCTGGCAGTAAGATGCTGTGATCATGAAGGTGGTTTTCCCAGGTCAAGGCTCATGCACTGCACTCTGGATCCCTGCAATTTCCCCAAATATGGCAAACTTGACTGAATAATTTGTTGTAGTGGGAGACTGCATTTGCACTTTCTCTTTAAAAAAAACCAATAAAAATAAAAGTTATCATCATCCTACAAAGTTTCCTTGTGCCTCTTCTTAATCAGTTCCTATCACCAACTCCCCAGGTAGAACCATTTCTCTAATTTACTTCTACAGATTTTCCTCTTCTAGAATTTGACTACATTTTTAAAATCATACAATAGGTATTCTATTGGAGAATCCTTCTTTCTCTTAAATAATTTTTTAATAATTCACTCTTCCAAATGTAAACAATTAATATCTAACAATAAGCAATTTACTCTTTATCTATAGACCTCAAAAATATTTCTAAAGTTTAGCTTTTATAAAGAAAACATTTCTGAATCTTCTTGTTCAAGTTTTTGGGGGTTATATTTTCATTTACTTTTATAGACACATAAGTGAAATCATAATGTTATAGATATATAAGGTGAGATTTTAATTTTCAAAGAAATTTTATATTTTAACTGACTGAATTATTATACTTCAACATCAAAAATATACGAAGTTGTTACATATCTTTGCCAACTGTGGTATCATCAGTCTAATCGTAGTCATTCTAGAGGATCTCTAGTGATATCATACAGTGGCTTAATTACATATAAAATTAATGAATAATCCAAAGACTTATTCATATTATTACAAATAATTTTATTCTTCAGTGAATTTTTTCAAATTGTTTGCTATTATTTATTGTCTTAAAAATGTGATTGAAGTCTTTATTAATTCTGGCCTTTGGTCAAATATGCTTTGTGAATATTCTCCAAGCCTGTGTATTGCCTTTTCATTTTCTTATGAATATATTGTGTTGAATATATTGTTTTAATATTGAAGTCTAATGTATTAATTTTAACATTTTTATGGCTCTTTGTAAAAATTAAAATTTCTTTTATTCCAAGAATTATATTCCTAGTTTATATATAGTTCTAGATAAATCTCGAAATGATTTTCCATATGCTATGAATTGCAGTTTGAAATCTTTTTTATAAATGTCTAGTTATTTAAGAGTTATTTCTTAACAACTATTTGTTTCCTCTTATATTACTTTGGAAAAACTGTTTTATGTGACCCTGTACAGTATTTACATTTTCCAATGTCCCCCAATATTTCTGAGTTACAAATATTCCATTCATGTTATTTTAGCTTGAGGAATTTACTTTAACTAGAAATTTTTCCTTTAGCTTTAAGTATTTCCTTTAGCATTTGTCATACAGACATCTGTTAGTAACACATTTTCTTCATTTGCAGTATCTAAAAATATTTTCCCCTTTACCCTTGAGAGTTATTGACCTGACATAAAATTCTGAATTCAAAAGCTTTTGTTTGAACATTTAAAAAGGATTGGTTTGCTATTCTCCAGACTTTATTGTTAAAAGCAAAGACATGAAAGTCAAAATTTTATTGCAAATATTTTGACTTTTGTTTCCAACATTCTCACATTATATTTATTTTAGAGTACAATTATGATTAGAGAGCATCAGCTTTCCCATTAATAGTTGTCCTTCTGGTGGGTCACAAATCTTTCTGAATTTAAAAATTTTTGACTTTAGTAAAATTAAATTTTCTGCATATATTATATAGTTATACATTTTTACTGGAATACACTTCTCTTCTTTGTAGGACACAGTAAGCATGTGTTTATTTTCTTAATATTGCCCACATGTGTATGAAGCTAAGAGACTAGATCTTTTATCCTGTCTTTTCTTCTTTTTCTCTGGCTTACTCAGAGAAATTTTTATTCTTCTGTCCTAAATTTACTGATGATTTCATCTACAGTTTAATTATATGCAATAGAAATACATATATATATATATATATGTTTATAAACACCTGTGTTAAAATATTCTATTTTTCTTTCTTGAATATTAATGTTCTACAATTTCTATTTTACACCCTACTTTGGATTTTGTATCGTATGTTTTCCTGTATTTTGTTGAAGAAATCTGTAAGTCATAATAATTTAAATTGTGTCTGCTAAATTCTGGCATATGGAACATTTTTAAGAATTTCTGTTACAGACTCTTTTGTGACAAAATATGGAAAATGATATTTTCCATATTTTTGTTCATCAAGTAGTTTTCATTGCTTGGTGAATATTTTCTATTCATAAGGAGATTATTTTCTATTCATTTAAAGAATTCTAATGTCTGTGTTTCATGGGTTTTGTTTTGTAACAAATAAAGAGGAAAATGTCACTTGACTGATAATTCAAATCTTAACTTCTGTTTTCTACTCCTCATCTTGATCCTTTTCCTCCTGCTTCTGTTTTTCATTCACTCCTCAAGTTTTTTCTTTTGTTTTTACATCTGTCCATTATAGTAAATTAGATATCTGTAAAAGTGTCAGCCATTTAAGGGTTTATCAGTCATTCAAATTAATGAAACTTTTTAATCTAATCTTTTTAATTTAAACTTTTTATCTTAATCTACAAAGCTATCTACTTGCATCACCTACATGTATAAACAAACTTAAGTATCTCAGCAACTTTTATATTTTGTGTACTGTAGGATGACCTGTAACTTTATCTCTGGGATAAATTACCGGGCACCCACAACTTCAAGAAAAAGAAATTTGGCACAAAATCTTTAGAGGTTTCAGTGTCTAGGCTGGTAATGCCAAAGCAGGAAGGGCATGGTGGGGGAGTCTGGCTCAAGAAAACTGCTCACATCCACGTAGAAAAGAATCAGAGGAAGAAAGGATGACTTGCAAAAATTATTCTTCCAAGTCATGTCCCCAGTGATCCACCTGATGTGACCAGGTCCCACCTTCCCAAATTACTCAGTTGCTAGTTCACTAGTGGTTGTATCAACTGATGAGTACAGTGTGCCAGTGATCCAGTCCCCTTCCAAAGCTTCACCCCCACCAGCATAGGATGCTTCTGGGGACACTCTCCATTTAAATTATAATAAGCAATAAAGAAAAAATCTCTCTGTGAGTAATATGTAGCTATATAATAAAATTTAGAAAAAAATACATTTTTAAAAATCGCATGCCAAACAGTATAATAATAATGTTAATCATGAGGTTGGTATCCTATTTTGGTTGGTTTTACAAGGCAGATTTAGACAATACAGATAAATAACAAATTTAGCTTCTAATATAAGTATGTCCCAACTATTATATAAGATGCAATGATGATAAAAATTTATTATTTGTAGTTAAATTCAATTTAAGTGTATTCTTTATTTTGTGCAAGTATGGCAACTTTATTAGAAGGGAATATAGAAGTGAATTAATCTTTATAATTATGTATTTAAAAATTACTAGTCTTTGATTTTTAAACTTATTTTTAGAATTTACCTTGTGAGACTTTTACTTTACTGTTTTTATTTCTTTCATTTTTACTCCTACAACAGGTGAAATAGATAAGACAATGCCTTCTTTTACTTATTGATACATGCCTTAAATGGTAGGAGGAGAAAAAAAGAAAGGCACTGGTAGGAGGAAAAAAAACCATATATATATATATATATATATAAACTCAGAACATCCTGGAAGACAAATACTTCATAAAACTGCAATATCATCATTGTTACTATTGTTATATTATAGAAACAATTTCTAAAGTCACCTGCATAAATATATTATAATAATTTCCTATAATAGGAAATAAAAGTATATTTACTATGTACATGTAATGGCTTTTATTTCATTTTATTCAGGATAGAATGTGAATTTAGACATATTATCTTTGGATTGCTGCAAAAGAATTATTTTCCATTTAATATTAACTTTCTGTGTTCTTAATCAGAACCTAACAATAAGTATGCCATTACATTTAAATCTTTTTTCATTTATAAAAAGAACTGAAATCCTGAAGTCACTGGCATCATATTTTCAATATTACACCTTGATTTTTATGTGTATGAATATATGTCTGCATGTATGTAGTGCAAATATAATTATACAGAATATACTATATACAATATTATAAAGGCTACTTGAAGGTTGCATGTTTAATAAACTATCAGTGTGTTGATTTTTGCAACCTAAGTTCCTGTATCTTCTTCTTAAACAGAACATATGTGCAACTCAGAATTTCTATTTCAAACAATAGATGTTAGGAATCCCACAACTATCTTGGCTGCCTATATAATCATTAGTCACATTCCAAAGATTTTTGTGACATATTATATAGTTAAATGTATTAATATTATAGTCTATTCACATTATAAATTTTTTTCATTATGTAGAAGACATAAATAAAGAGGAAGAATACAGAAAAAAAAGCTAATTTAGAACACCAAGTTACAGAATAAATGTACTAGAGCAAATCACTTGACCACAATACAAGGGAGTAAGACAGAAGGAAAGTATTTTAAAATTAGCAAACAAGTTACAAATCGCCTGTAGTAAGACTTACTTATTGATACATACCTTAAATATAAATAGATTGACTTCTCCAATGTAAAAGGCATAAAAAAGACTACATGACTTTTAAAATGGAAGAAACAAACTAGCAATTAATTACAATAGAAACAGTACAACTAGATGTTGTTTATAAGAAACTGACCTAAGATCTATGGACAAGTGTAAGTGTGAAATTGAACAGTTGAAATAAGATATTATATGCAATTTCATTCCAAACTTGACAGAAATATCTATATCTATATACATCCATATGTATAACTATAGCTTAGAGATCAGATAAATTAGGTGTTAAAACAAAGTTATTGAAAATTAGTGAGGAAAAATATTGCTTAATTGTTATTACTTAATTATGTAGGAATCAGTATGGAAGAGAAAACAATTCTAAATATATGAACACATGATACTGGAATACAGAATTTAGAAAGCAAATGTAAATAAAACCTACAGTAAAAATAGATCTCCATACAAGTCAAGGACTTTATTTTTTTTTTAATTTTTAAAGAGAGTAAAATTAAACATAAAACAAAACAAAACAGGTCAAAGATAACAATGTAGGAGACACACATTTCAAAACAAGACAACAGGAGATCTTCACTATCATATTGTCTCTTGTTTTTTTCCAAATAGTTGTCCATATCTTCACAGACAATGAATTCATACGAAACAAAATAGTATAGAACTGATCAGAATAGGATGATGAAGGCATTTTAGGCATTTTAGGTCTTCAAGACCAGACAATAAAGAAGTCAGTGATGGCTGCCATATTGTCTCTCATTCTCTTCAAAATAGTTGTCCATACCTTCATACATGTTGAAATTAAACAAACAAACAAAAAAAAAACAGACTAAAATCACTCTGAACAAAGAATAATACTATTGCTGGATTTCACATCATGACGCTACAGAATCAGCACTGGGTATGTTAGTGTCTGTTTTTCTTCAAAGTAGCCGTTCATTTCATTGTGCATTATATTATCAATTCTCATAAATTTTTAGAAGTTCCACACATGCATGAGTCTCTACATGTATATCTATCCTTTCTGTATTAGAGGGAAAAAAAAAAAAAAACAATCTTGTCTTTGAGGTCTGAAATTCTATATTCACTTTTGTTGAGGCAGTTTTGCCAACTTTCAATGCAATATTTGATTTCCTGTATATCTCTTTGAATCTGCTTCATGCATTCTCTTTGTTTCTTATATTCTTCATTCAGAGTTTCCATCTTTTTGCATTGTTCCTCTAATTTTTTAACTTTGACTTCTTTAGATATGTTCAGTAGTTCCTTCATTACATTTATCATTTCTTCTTTTACCTAAGAGACTATCTCTGATTTGAGTTCTTTTATAGCTTCCCAGAGTTGTTTCTTTACTTCAGTTGTTATCATTTCAGGAATTTCAGGTGTATGGCTTATATTTTCTTATGTGTCCATGTCTCCTAGGCTTGCTTGGGTTGGGCTGGAAGTTTGAGATTGCATTTTGCTCTTTCATTTTTTCATTTTCCTTTATTTCCAGGTTTCATGCAATGTTTCAAAGCTTCCCTTGTGCACTGAGAATCACCTGGCCCAATTTGGCTCCCAGGGCAGAAAGCAGGTAACAACTAGCTGTTTGGAGTTCACTGGGCATGGGCCAGTTAGGCCCTTGGGTACTCCTGTGTGACCTTCTGTGATTTCAGATGTAGGGTGTGGTATTAATGCCTGGGAGCAATGTTCCACAGCTTCCTTGTGTGATGGGTTTCAAGCCACACACGTTCTAGGCCCAGGATTCAATTCAGCCTCCTGCAGGCCCCTTGGAGTTTGCTGGGCATGGCCCAGTTAGGCCCGCTTGAACCTCCTGTGTGCCTTTGGGTGATTTCAGATGTGGGGCATGGTCTTACTGCCTAGAAGCAAAGTTTAGGGCTTCCCTGTGTGCTGGGTTTCAACCTGTCCACACTCTGGGCCCAGGATTCAATTTGGGCACCTGCCAGCTGCTTGGAGTTCTAGTCAAGGACTTTAACATCTCATTTTCAGCACTGGAATAACCACTCACATAAAGATTCAACAAATAACAGTTAAATCCCATGCTATACAGAATGAACTCAACAGTTACCTACAGAGCATTCTGATAAGTGGATAATGCACATTCTTATCCACTGTACCAGAATTTCTTGAGGACAGATCATGTGTTAGGTCTCCAACTAAGTCTCAACTAATTACAAACGAGAGAAATAACATAAATATATTTTTTTAAACCTAGTAAAATAATGCTAGAAATAAATACCATGTAAATCATTGTAAAATATATACATACACAAAAATGAAAAAATATATTTACTCAACAGGCCAAGGGAGAAATCAAAAAGATGTAAAACTTTTTAGAAAGAAATTAAAATAGAAATGTAGCATGTAAAAACTTATGGGACAGAGTTAAAGAAGTACTAAAGGAAATGTTTGTAACAGTCATTTTCTACATTTAAAAAGTAGAAAAATATCAAGTTAACTAATCACTGAATCCCAGGGAACTTGAAGACAAAATAAATCAAAATAATGTGTCAAACAAATTACTAATAAATACCATTGAAGAAATAAGTGAAATAGAGATGAACAAAATGGTTTTTAAAAATCAATAAAACAAAGAACATGTTTTTCATAAATATAGAATATAAAGAAACCCTTACATAAATTAAGAGAAACAAAAATTTTTAAAAAATCAGAGATGAAAAAGAAGATGTAGAACCTGACACAACAGAAACACACAAGATCAAGAGATTATTACAAGCAAATATATATCTAACATTGTTGATATAGTAGAAGAAATGGACAAATCCTTGGAGATACATACTTTACCAGTATTGAATTATGAACAGGAAACCTGGACAAACCAATAATGATATTAGTGAGCGATAAATTTTGATCAGTAGCAAAAAGCTCTTGTTGAACTAAAGCTCAGGATCAGAGGGTTTCAATGCTGATCTCTATCAAGAATTTAAAGATAAATCAATAGTAATGCTGATTTCTATCAAGTACTTAAAGATAAATTAATAGTAATTACTCATAAGTGAAATAAACCAGAGCCACATGTGTAACCATCATAATGCATCCTTAGTGAAAGAAACTGAAAAAGTAAATAAGACACCAAATCTACAATAGATTTTGTGAAGGGGAAGAAACACTCAAAAGTAAAGAACAACTGGGATGGGTGAAAGGATTAAAGAAGGAAAGGAAAAAGTAAAATTTATATACATATATATATATATATATATACATATATATCATACATATATACACATATATATCATATACATTTATGTCATACATATGTATATATACACAAAATATAGCTAAGATAATTATACTACTAGTTCTCTTAGTTCATTGAAGAGTGGTTTATGTGCATATTTCTTGATCAATTATGCATGTGTATATCTTGTAATCTGAGCAACTACTTTGAAGATAACAATATACAATATATCAACAATTGTCAATTTCATATTATGTTATTTTTCAAATTCTGTCTGTTTTTTCTCTTTAAAACAAGAATAATAATTCCAAATTTATTCTAAAAAATTGAACAATAGTGTCTTCTTCTTAAGTTGTATTTGAAGCTTGATTCATCCTGATAGCTAAACCAGACAAAAAAGAAAAAAGAAACACGTAATGTTCTTTTTGATTCCAAAGTGCATTACAAAGACTATTCCACATGAATCTCCAGTATTCATTCCACAGAGGCAAGTATGGTTCAGTGAATATCATGCAACATATCAACACCCTATCAACAGAATGAAGGTTTAATAAAGTGTTTATCTCTGTAGATGGAGAAAATTCATTTGTTACAATTTCAATATTTCTTCTTATTAAAATTCTCAATGGATTAGTAATACAAGAGAAACACCACAACATATAAGAAGTTACCTGATAACATAATGCTGAAGGGGAATGATAAAAGCCTTTTTGCTAAAACTGAGAACAAGACAGAGATTCCAAGCTGTTTTCAGTTTCACTGAACATTATAATGAAAATTACAGCCAGGATCATTGAGCAAGAGAAGGAAATAAAGAGCATTCACACTCAAAAAGGACAAGTCAAGTGGATGACACTTGACTTGCAGAGGACATCATTTGTACACTGAGGAATCTGAAAGTCTGAATCAAAATTATTGGAAACATAAAGAAATTTCAGCAAATTTTTAGCAAGTAAATTCAACATACAGAAATCAATAACTTTTAAATACAATATTAGTAAAATACTCTGAATTACAAATAAAAAACCAATGCCATTTAAAATAGCTACAAAAATTAACAAAGAATAAATTTAAACAAATATATAACAGATTTAAATGACAAAATCTGTAAACTATTAAGGAGGAAATAGAAGAATACACTCACACAATAGAAGACATTTTATGTTCATGGATTGGAAAAATAAATATTATTAAATTATTCATACAACTTAAAGTGATATATACATTAATTGTAGATTCTATAAAAATACTAATGATATTTGTTATAGCACTAGAAAAAATCATAAAATTTATATAAAACCACAAAATGATAGTATAGGCAAATGTAAATTTGGGTAAAAACAAATCCAATACAATGTCTGATTGCAAAATAAGCTACAATATTGTAGGCATCTGGGCAAAAATTGCATAAATGCAAACACATACGGCAAAAGAACTAAACACAGAAACGATTTCAACACACACACACACACACACACACACACACATAAACTCACATACACACACATATTAGTCACATGATTTTTGAAAAATAAATTGGGATAAGTCAGACTTTTTGAAAAAAATACTCGAGGGAATGGGGATCTGCAGAAGAATAAAATTAGACCTATATTTTTCACTAGTTTACAAAACTTAACTGAAATAGATTAAAAAACTAAATGAATTGTGAAACTATGAAACTACTAAAAGAAAAAATAGGAGAAATGTTCCAGGGCATTGAATTGGTCAATGATTTTTTTTTTTCTAGAAATGACCTCAAAAAGTTAGGAAACAAAAGCAAAATCTAACCAATAGGAATGCATCAAACTACAAAAGCTTGCTCAGGAAAAGAAACTATCACAAGACAAAACAGAACCTACACAGTGAGAGAATATAGTTTTACACTGTACAGCTGATGGTGCTCAGTAAGAAGAATATGTAACACACTAACAAAGAAAGCAAATGATCTTTCTCAAAAGTGGACAACAAAAAAATAAAAAATTCTCAGAAAACCTACAAATGGAAAACACATATATGAAAAAGAATTCAAAATGAATTTAATGGATGTCTACAGAGTGTTGCAACCCATAAAATCAGAGTACACATTTTTCTCAGCTGCATATGGGTTTTTGCCTGAAACAGATCACATAATAGCCAATGGAATATGTGTAAGTAAATGCAAAGGATTTGAAATTATCTTATGCCTATTGTATGATCCTAGTGCAATGCAATTTGATATGAACAGCAAAACAAAGCACAAAAAATTCACAAATATATGGAAATGAAGTAACTTCCTACTGAACAAAAAATGGATACCAGATTAAATTTAAGAAGAAACTAAACAGTATTTATGACTAAATGATAGTGTTGATGCAACATATTGGAATTTATGGCATGCAATGAAAGTGGCCTTAAGAGGGAAATTTAAAGAAATGAACAACCATATTAGGAAGACAAAGTAAGCTCAAATAAAAAAGCTAATGTTGAATCTCAAACTTCTAGAAACTTCTAGAAAAAGAATAACAGATAAACAACAAAGTTTATACAAGCAAAGATATAAAGATCAAAGAAGAAATTAATGGAATTGAAATTAAGAAAACAGTAAAAGAATACAGGAATCAAAGAATTGGTTCTTTGAAAAATTAAATAAAATTGATAAACCCTTACCAACCTTATCATAAAAAGAAAGAAAGGATCCAAAGTCATTCAATTAGGAATGAAAAGGATGAATTCACAATAGATACTATGGAAATCCAAAGATCATCAATACCTACTTTGAGAAGCTTTATTCTAATAAAGTTGAAAACACAGTTGAAATGGAGGGATTCCTAGCTGCATGTGAACTATCAAAGCTGAATCAAGAAGATATAAAAATTCTAAATATCCCAATATCAGTAAATGAAATTGAATAAATAATTAAAAACTTAGCAACAAAGAATTACCCAGGTCCTGATGGAAGCGCAGCTGAGCTCCACAAGAAATTTAGAGAAGAGCTAATACTAAAACTTCTAAATACTTCAATGAAATAAAAAGGAAAGCAATACTCTCAAACTCATTTCTGGAAGCAAGTATTACTCTTATACCAAAACAACAGAAGGATTCAACAAAAAAGATAACTATATGCCAGTCTTCCTAATGAACATAGATGAAAAATCCTCAAGAAAACATTGGCAAACTATGCAGCTAATCATCAAGAAAACCAAGTAGGATTCATTCCAGGTATGTAGGATTGGTCTGACATATGCAAAGTGAATAAATCAATAAAAATCACTAAAAATATCAGTAGGGTAAGGAACAAAATTTACATGATCATATCAATAGATGCAGAAAAAGCATTTGACAATGTCAAACACACATTCACAATAAAAACCCTACAGGAAATTGAAATAGGTAGTCTTCATCTCAATCTAACAAAAGCCATTCAAAATAAACCATCACACTAAATGTTGAAGAGCTGAAAACTTTCACTGTAAAATCAGGAACAAGACAACCTCTATTTAATATAGTTATGGAAACTTAGCCAGAGTAATTTCAGAAAAAGAAATGAATAAAGATAGGAAAGAAAAAGTTGAAATATCATTATTTGCAAATGACATGAGACTACATGGAAGACTCCAAAAATTCCACTAAAAGTCTTGTAGGCTTAATAACCAAATTCATTAGTATAGATGGATACAAAATCAACATTCAAAAATCAATAGATTCTGTATAGAAACAACAAACTCACTGAGAAAGTCTTATGGAAAACACATGCTATACAATACCATCCAAAAAAGCGAAATACGTAAGAGTCAGTCTAATGAAGTAAAACAATACACTGAAAATTACAGTTCTATAAAAAGGAGATTGAAGACTATCAGAAAATAAAAAGGTGTTCCTTGCTCATGGATAGGAAGAATGAACATAGTGAAAATGGCCGCACTTTCAAAATTGTTGAACAGTTTTAATGCAATCCTGGTAAAAATACCATTAGCATCACAGAATACCTACTTTGAGAAGCTTTATTCTAATAAAGCTAGAAAAAAATTATTAAAATCCATTTGGGAACAGAAGAGACCTAGAAAAGCAAAAGCAATTCTGGGCAACAAAGGGAAGGCAGAGGACATCACATTCCCTGATTTGCAGTTATACTACAAAGCTACCCTGATAATATCAGCATGGTGAAAACAGACCTTAGGATCAGTGGAACAGATTAGAAGATGCAAACATAAATCTAAACACATTTGGTCTACTCATCTTTAAGAAAGAAGCCAAATGTGTTCACTAGAAGAAATATAGCCCCTTTAATAAATGATGCAGGGAAAAATGGCTTTCCAATTTCCAAAGACTAGACTGATGTCTATAACCATGTACTAAAATAAATTCAAAATGAATCAAAGATCTCAGTATTAAAACAGAATCACTGAATTTATAGGAAGATAAAATAGGTAGAAATCTTGAAGTCACAGGTGTAGGGAGAGTTTATGAACAAAACCCAGACAGCATTGGAAATATTTCAGAGTCAACAACTGAGATCTCATTTTATTAAAAAGCTGATGCACATCTAAAGAAATCAACAACAAAGTGAAAAGACAACCCATAGAGTGCAAAAAAAGTTTAGTCAGTTGTCCTTCAGACAAAAGACATACTGAAAACATTGAAGAACTGAAAAAAATCAGGCCTCCCAAATTTCAAGACCCAATCAAAAACTGGGCATCTGAGATGAATAGGTGAAGAGATACAAATCTATTTGTAAATAAATATATATTTGCAAAGAAATATATGAAAGAATGTTCAACAACATTGCTGATTCAAGAGATGCAATTAGAACAACACTGAGATTCCATATCACTCCAGAAAGAATTACTATCATCAAGAAATCAATCAATAACAAACGCTGGCGGGGCTATGGGGAAAAAGAAAACCTTCTGCACTGTTGGTGCATATGAGTACTGGTGCAGCGAGTGTGGAAATCAATATGAAGAGTCCTCAAAAAACTAGGATTAAAGGTCACATTTGACCCAGTTATTCCCTTTCTGGATAATTTCTATGAAGGGTTAAAAACATCAGCCCACAGTGATATATGTGTACTCATGTTTATAGCAACACAATTTATAATACTCAAATCTTGTATGTAGCACAAATAATCATCAATTGAGGAATGGCTAAAAAAAGATACTGTATTTTTATACAATGGAATACTGCTCAGCCATAAAGAAGGATGAATTTAAGACCTTAATAGGTAAATGGATGCAACTAGAGATCATACTTATAATTGAAATAAATCAGAGTTACATGTGTTACTTTCAGATTTTCCCCCTGATGTAAAGAACTGAATGAATACATAAGGTCCAAAATGCACAACAGATATTGTGAAATGGGAAGAAAGTGTTCCAAAGAAAAAAAAGTACTTAAATGCGGGAAAGGGGAAAGGAAGAAAAGGAAAAAAAATAGAAGATAGTTATGCTACTAGTTTCTCTTGGTTCACTGAAAAGAAAGTTTTGTACTAATATTGGTTGGAGAATTTTAAAACCAAATTTTTTACTATGATTCATCACATTACAGGTAACAACACTCAGTGTATTAACTATTATTATTCTCCTACAATTTTGTTTTACCTTTTTCCATAAAATAAATACAAGAAAATAATATTCAACATCACTAAGCACTAGGAGATACAAGCCAAACCACAAGACATAATCTCTCCCCAATAAAAATGACTACTATAAAAAATACAGATATGAGTGGCTGGAGAGTATGTATAGAACAGGAAAAACTAATACATTGTTGACTGAAATATAAATTAGATTATTACAACTATTACAGAAAACAGAAGGGAAACCTCAATAAATTAAAAAGAGAAGAGCCATATAATTCAGCAGTCATCACTGCATAAATATTCAAAGGAAATCAATTCAGTATGTCAATACAGCTATAATTCTATGTTCACTGCAGCACTATTCACACTAGAAAAGAAAGGGATATAGATATCTGTTGTCTGATGAATAGATAAAAAATATAGTAAATGTTCCCTATCAAATTCTATCCACTCATAAAGAACACTGAAATTTTATCCTTTGTGACAAAATGGAAGATACAGGAAAGCATTTTTAAAAGAAAATAACCAGGAACAGAAAGGCAACAGTATTTGATTTCATCCATGTGTAAAGTCTAAAAAAAGTTAATGACACAGAAGTTGAGATAAAATGAGGATTCAGCTCATGGTCTTTTGGCACTACAGGAGAAATATTTTAGTGGCAGAGAAACTGCTTAATCATGGTAGCAGTAAAGTGAGGCAGTGGAATAGTCCAGAGAGGATGTTCCTAGAACTAATTGTAGACCCCAGGGTCCTGCCTCCATGACCTTCAGAGACGCACCCAGAAGTGTGCTTTACTAATTCCATGGGCAGTTCCCAAGTCAATTAAATTGACAAGCTTAAAACTCACAATAGTCATTGTTATGGATTAAAAACTGGTGGCCAACTTAAGGCCAACTGGATTACATCAGCATGGTGCTGAGCGTAGATGTTCCACCTGAGGAAATTTGCCAACATAAACAGAGACTTGGAGAAGGAGAAGCTACGCATTAAGGCATTGACACATTGAGGCACTGAGGCACTGTGCGTTCTCCTATGTGTTGCTGTTTGAGCTGTTGGTTCTCCTGAAGAAGCTCTGATTCTCACATCGAGTATTGCTTCCTGGATCTGGAGGGGAAGACATGTATTGCTTGGTTTCCAGGATGAATTCATCTCACTAGCTTCCTGGTATGTACTCAACTGTGATTGTCCTCAGAGGAGCTCAGGCCTCCATGTCACTGAGGATTGCTGTGGTGCTTTTCAAGGCAGACCTGGTCTTTGTTTTGAGCGTGACTTCTTGGCTCCAGCATAGAACCCTCAACCTATCAGCACAGCTCCTTCACCCCACTGGCATAGACTTCCTAGTTTCCACCATTGACCTTTGGGCCTTTCCAGCATGGATCTATAAAAGAGACTGGCATGAATTCTTGTGGGCTCTAGACCTCCAGTTGGACTCATGGGAAGCTTTGTCATGAGCTTGGGTCTTCATCTGGACTCATGTGGGACATTGTTATGAGATTCAGGCCCTTGGCTAAATATTCTAAGTCTTTAGTGTTGTTGATAGATTTCCTGCATTTCTTTGTGTTAATTCTGGGTGGCCATCATAAAAATAATATTATAAACTCCATGTCCTGATTCTAATTGTTCTATGCACAAACCATGGCTACAACAGTCATACCCTAGTCACTGCTCCCAGAGCACACATACTCTTTATCAGCTGTTGTCCTACAAAATATTTTTCAAGTAATTTGAACCCATCTATTACTATATTCTAAACTCTGTAAGATGAACAGTATACAATATTCTCTCTATATACCTTTTCTTTTTCTTTCTTTCTTTTTAAAAATTTTTTTGTCTTTTTGGGACAGAGTCTCACTAGCCTTCAGCTCATTTTGTAGCCCTGGATGGTCTGGAATTTGCAACCATCTTCCTGCCTCAACCTCCTGAGTGCTGCGATTACAGCTGTGTGCCATCACCCAGTTATGCACAATATTCTCTTTTGCAATGACTATAAGAAGCACATTGCCAATTACATAATAAATGCCTATAGAAATTGATTTGTTTTAATGGATGCATGGAAGTTAGTGCATGTGGAAATGATGAAATATTTGTGTACAACAGTCACAGATATTTGATTTCTTAATTTTAAAATTACTTTAATTTGGAAGCTTAAGCTTCATTTTCCATCAGTTCTCTAGAATACTGTGAATCAAATTTACACAAATACAGTTAAGGTCACTTATGTAACACAGTGACAACAATTTTACCAATATAGTCTGAGACAAATTGAGGTCAGAGTACATTTTCTTATAGCCTTGCTCTTAGCTTTCTTCCATGAACTGCAGAAGGTTTCAATTTACTGAAGCACCCAGGTAGGTAAGATCCAATCAAAGTAAAAACAAAAATCAATAAATGCTAACCCTGAAGGGCTAAATAGTAGTGACATCAGTTACCAAAAAAAAAAAAAAAAGTTGTTTGTAGGTTTGAAATATTGGTGTTCTACAAAGGTAAGAGAAGAAAACCACAACTATGAAGTTCTTTGTAAATTTTGTTTTCCCTAATATATTTAACAGACAGGCAAAGATATAACAATGTACATGACATTATGTGGTTGACTAGTACTAAATAATAAAAGAAAATCTGAATTTCTCACCCTAATAGCAAAGTATGTTCACATTGCAGCATATTTTTTAAAATATTATCTACAAAGAGACTTTTATAGAACTTTTTAAATGTGTATTATAACATTTGTATAGCTGGGTTTTTTTTTCTGTGAATATTTTAAGGACTATATGAAAAGTTTTCATGGATTTTTTGAAACAAAGAGTAGTAAACATAAAGACAGGAACCATGGCTCTAATTTTTTTTTCCAGGGAAAAAAAAAATCTTGCACTTGCCAGGCAAGTGCTTATGCCATTGAGCTAAATCCCCAGCCAATGGCTCTAAATGTAAAGAAAAAACATTAAAAACCTGCGTTTGTGTTTTAACTGTGTCACTTTCTTCTGCATAATCTTGATTAAATTAATGGAACTATTTCTATTTTCACATTTGAAACACAATGTTCCATACTCAGCATAAGATTTAAGTATTTAAAAGGGCATGAGCATATTAGGTATTCAATAAATACTAAATTATGACATGCAACAACCATATTACCACATATTGCCATATGAAGTAGTAAAATTATTATGTCATAGATGGTGAAGACTAAGATTTTCATTGATGACATTGAAGAGACTAAAGGAAGCAAGTTATTCGAGGTAATTATATATGAAACTATTGATTTTCAATTTGTTATTTAAAACTTTAAGACTTTTATGCATTTTTCTTCATTTATTAGCACATAACTAGATTGAACCATTACATAACCATTTTATATCTGTTGAATCATAAATACACTAAATTCCATAGTCAACACAGTAGGCTTAATAGTCATATATTTTAAATTTCTACAAAGATTATCATCTTATATATTTTTTCAATCTGTAGAAAAACAACCAAAGTAAGAATTGTTCATGTAACTTGTGGTTAAAATAATCACATAGAAAGTCACAATTCTAAACTCATGACAATATCTTAATTTTGTTTGCCTTATTTGATCATGGTTTATTGCTCCATATAGAATACAGTGACTATCATACTTTCATTTACATTTAAGTTACTGGTTTAGTATTTCTACATAGTAGCTAAACTGCTCAGTCTTTATATTTCTGGTTCAACAGAGATATAACTCTAAAATATTCATCATAGTATAGCCAACCATGCTGGTTTTTGAGAAAGATATGGTTTTGTTACAGAACATTGCACTTTATCCAGGAAAGAGACACATTTTAAGACAGAGTATTGACTTAAAGAAGATGAAAAAATACATAATTGCTTATAGGCATGCATAGTAATCAGATGATTAAAAATGACTTTGCCTCATTGGTTGGGGATCATATACTTATTGTCCTCTCTCTTTTACACTTTTGTTATTATCAAAACAGCGTGAATGACTCCCTTGCCTGATCTATTTTTTCCAAGTGGAATGAATATTACAGTCAAGCAATTAAATGTATTAAAAAGAAAACAGGGTTTGTTGAAAACTATATATTATTATGTTAACAAAATAGAGATCCCCAAACTAAAATAAACAATAAGGAATCCAGAATGTGACTTGATGAGGTCTAGCTTCATTTTTTCTTCACCAGGACATTGTCCTTTTTTAAAGACTTGGATGACTTGACCTTGGTTGTATTTAATTATTTTAATGAAGCTGTTTTTTTCATTATTAAAGAAATAAATTGTATAAAACATTGATTTTTATCAATTAAAAGGCAAACTATTCTTATTGTTACCTTGGGAATGATATCTCATTAAACCAATCATGTTTTAAACTGGAAAGGATTCAATGACAAAATCAATAAATTTTGGTTTGTATTACTAACTTATACATAAAATGAATTCAAATCCTACTGCCAGGTACACAACCACTGCTGAAAGTTAATGATGGAAGCTCACTCTGTTTGGAGAAGATGATACAAGGCAGTCAGCACTCTACAGTTGCAACGAATACTACTATGATGAAGTTTTGCTTGTTTGGTTTTTGCATCTGAAACTAAAGAAGTTAAAAGAAATTAGGAAGAAAAATGAGCCAATAAAATCCAATACATTATTTGTGAAGTTCACAAACTATTTAATTGATAAGGCTAGAAAGAAATATGAAAGCAAAAATATGAAGCTGCAATCTTAAGAAAGACACAGAATAGGAAAAGTAGATTAGACCATCTTATTTTATCTTTGCTTCACATTTTTTTAAACAAAAGAAAAAGCAATATATGATTTTTTTAGAAAAGGCCATTGAGTGACCAAAAGAATATGGAAATAACTTCAAAGTAAATGAGAAGATTTTGTGCATTAAGGGCTTAATTACATGTTACTGTTCATTTTCAATTATTTAATTAGTCATTAATTTTTTCTACTACGTTTATTTTTTTTTTCTTAGAAAACTATTAAAAGGTAACACCCATTTTCTTTGGTCTATATGAAGCATCCAATATCTAACCTACAAACTTTCACATTGTTTTTCTTCTTCATTGTTTATAAGGAAGGTGAGGTACAATTTTACATATGTACTTCTTAAAGCAATAAAAGCTAGCACAAAGTTGGCTGTCTTAATATTATATAATTGAGTGTTTACTACTCATTATAATCTTTAGGACCCCTTTGTGGTACTGATTTCTGTGGAAGTAAAACTTTTTGTACAAACCCACAAGGTCATAGTATACTTCTCAAATTCATTTTCAATGTTAGCTTTTCTGTTTCAATTTCCTTGAGTTAATGCAACATTTCTACCAATGAAATTCAAACATGTATTCCTATTTCTTTGAGTGACCATAGCACACCATAATTGTGTAGATCATTGGTTATTATATATTGTGTAAAGTAAAGAAGATCTTTATCTTTGCCATTATAAGACTTGGTTCACTTGATTTTCAAGTGCACTATCAATTTGGTTAAATATTGATAACCTGGGAGAGTAAGCTGCAGAAATTCCATTTTGTGGGTAGATATCTGACAATCAGTAGAATAAAGTTTTTAAATGAGGTTGAGTTGCAGAAATTATATAACATTAATATAACAAAATGAGATGAACATTAAAAATTCTGAACCCTACAAATGATGATAATATTCTACATGTATAGCTATCAGGTTAAATGATACACTTCAATTCCTAAGAAAAATATGAAAGTAATTGCATTAAAATAAATTCTTAAGGTGTTTCTGATACCAGAAAGACACTATATAACTGGGGATCAAACGCATGACCACATGCTTGCAAGGCAGGTACTTATGCTGCTGAGCTAAATCCCCAGCTCCAACATTCAATATATTGTCATAAAACATAATTTACTTCCCTTAGAGAAATTATTGTAAATCAAGGTATATATATCTATATATAGGTATAGATATCATTGCTACCTATCAGAATACACAGTTAATATCATCTTTTGAATTTAAAATGTTTGATTGCATACATTTCATTTTTTATAGACTTAATATTTTGTGTCCTTGAGGAGAGAGTTTACTAGAAATACTGAGTGTTGAATTAAATAATTTTTGAAGTACAATTATCCTTCATGTAGCAGCCAGAAAATATTTTTGATATAATAATACTCCAGAATTTCAAAATAAAAGAAGTTGTTTGTCATCTCATTTTTCTTTAAAAATGCTACTAATGAAAGTATTTTATAACATTGTGTCAGGCACTAGCATATAAAAATAATGAAAGGGGCAGACATGTATATCAGAGAAATACATTAAAATAGAGAAACAATATAGATCATATATTAATTAATATGTATTTTAATAAGCAATGTATTCTTTTTTATATAATATATCATCTAAGTTCCATCTGTATCTAACTGTGTATCTGATCATTATATACTCATAATCATCTGTTCTTCTTACCTTTATGGATGCACAAATCCATTTGTTTTTGATACATGAAAAATTCAGAAGTGAAGTGGATTTAGGTATTGAGCAGGAGAGATTAACTCTTGGCTCATGTGAAATAGAAGTTAATGAGTAAGTATTTTCCTTCTCTACTCCTGTTTTCTATGGTAAGATTTACAAAAATCTATTCCCATATAAATCTCTCATTGGCACAGTTTTGCTGGAAAATCCATACTGAGAATCACATATACATTTCAATAGTAACTACTAAGAATGGACTTGTGGAGCAATACTATTCCTCCATTGAAAAATAATACTAATCTTTGGTGGACATAAATGTCTCAAATATGGAGTAAAACAGCAAAATTAGGTGTATATTTATTATCGCTCATTGGAATGAGTTCAAACCAAAGGTGAAGTGTTAGCTGTTTTAGCTATTTTAGTACTTTATCAATGTGAGGGACATGCTAATTATAAATATTAAACTATTTTATGGCCTTTTACAGAAAAAACACAACATGGTTTCTTGAGACTATAAATGCATCATTATTCCAAATAGCCTAATGTAACAATAGAACAATGAAGCCTCAGCTGAAATACTGCTTGTTGACAAAATTTTACTGGATTGAGGAACAACTTTTTAGGATACAGTATGAATTTATTGAATCATGAACAGTGACTGACATTGGGGTTGATGGATATTGCAGAAGTGTGTAGTGAGAAGAGTCTAGTGAGTTAGGGGACTCATAATGCAGGTAATTAGGATAAGGAGTGCACAGACTGTCACACATGACTTAACGACAGGTCTATATTCTGAAAAGTGTAAGGAAGGTATTTTGCCATTAAGAAAGCATTATTAAATGTTCTTACAAAAAGTAAAGTGGCTATAACTTCACTAGGTGATGCAGTATTATGGAACCACTGTGGTATGTGCAATCATTGACAAAACACCGTAACATGGTACACATGTTCATCTATGGTTCAAAATCATACAGATCTATATATGTAAATATATTCAAATCTGAATAATTCTAATGCCTTGAAAGTATATCTTTATATACTATTGGAAAAAAACTAGGGAAATTAAACCTGAAGAATGAGGACCTTATGAAACCATTTAAGTAGGATGTATAAAAATCTATCATCCCATAGGTAGGGAATAGATTATCCTGTAGAAATTAATCTGCATTTTCAATTAAAGCAGTTTTGTCCTATATAATGAAGTTTGAATAAACAAACTCAAACATTCATTTATTCATTCAATAAATATTTATTGAGCAACTGCCATGTATAGTACCATCAAGTACATGAGACTCATATAACAAAAACCATAAACAGCCTTTTACTTATCATATAGTTAAAATTGAAAGAAACATATTAAATAAGTTATTAAGTGAATATGTTAGAAGGCAAAAAATCCAAAGGAAAATAATTAAAATTGAACTGATTGATTGGGACCAGGGTGTTTAAGAGGCAGGGCTTGCACATAATCAATTGAGATGACCCAGATAGGACATTTTAAAGAGAATTTTGAGTAAAGACTTACAAGAGGTGACCGATTGAATTTCAGGATAAGATATGTGTAATTCAGAGGGAAAAGTTTTAACTAGAGAAAAATCTTGCAGCAAGTGAATGAGTAGAAGGAGTGAAAGGCCAGGAATGAATAGGAAAGCCAAATCATTGAATCTTGCGGCACCTGTCACAACTTTTAAAAGATGAGAAGGCAATATGGTGTGTAGAAGAACAGCATAATATGACTTTTAAAAATGTTCATATCTGGTCATCTGAGTAGCTATTTTGAGGATAGCTATGCAAAATAACAACCCTTGTTAAGTTTCTATTACCTAGTTTTGAAAACCTATATTGTTATTGTTTTGGTTTTTTGGTATCATTTATTTGTCTCCTTTGTTTCTGTTTTTTCTTGTATTTTTTGTTTTTTGTTTTTCCCTCTTTAAAATAAAAAAATTCCTCTAGTTGAGTTATGTAATGAAATAAATCTATGGTATTATGTACACTCTGCAAAATTAATTTACTTTGTATAAACCAAATCTAACCCACTGTTTATTTGTGTAATACATTCAGCAAAGTATGCTTCTTTCAAATGACACTAGCAATTACTGTGATGATAAAAATACTAACAGAAAGATAATTTTGATTTTGACATTATTAGACACATATATATTCAATTTTTATTACTACATTTGGAATAATATCAACTAAAATATTTTCTGTCTTGTTGTAGTGGTACTTTTGTTTTTCATTTTGTTTCTCAAAATTCAAATTATTTCCTATCTGTGCTAACAATATATTAGAAAATGTGTTGTAAATATATTAGTACATTGATGTTTAATATAGGTGTTGAATGAAATATCTAAAATATATAGTAATTCTGAGTAGAATTCATGAATTATTCTTGAATAAATGTTTTAAATTTTCTGTTAATATTATATAGTTAATCAAGCAAATTATTGGACACATATTGATTATAATACAATTTCCTGATTATATTTGAAAATGAATCACTCTAGGACATGATAGGCTGCCTTTTGATCAAATAAGCATAGGGATCCTATATTTTACTGGGATATTGTAGGCCTCTATTTAACACAAAAAATGAGTAAGAATATTTTCAGGAGAAAGTTTTATGATCTTATATTTAAATTTTTTAAAAATTGGCTAATACAAGAAAATACCAAATGCTTTTAGAAACCAATGTTTTTGTCAAAGCTAGTTCACTTTGAAATAACATAAATTGTAGTTTTCATCTAATTTAAGTGACATCTTCAGACTGGATGAAGTTTGCGCTGCAAGTTGAAATGTTGAGACATGTTAAAGAGAAACTGCCTGCTATGTTAGAAGAATGAAGAGGAAAGATAGCTGCAAACACATATTTGGCAAGTTTGCAGATTTCATGCCAAGTAGACTTGAGACAGTTTCTCAGAAAAGATGTCCAAGTTAAATCTTGAAGGCAGATGGAAAGTAGCTGTATGATTCAAAGCAAGAACTGTAAACACTAGCACGTAAGAGATTTGTGAGAAATAGTAATGGAACAATAGGCACAAGATAATGAAGTGTCGTGCATGACGTATTAAGAAGATTTTAATGCCACAGGCAACAGAGGGTCATTAAACGATTTTTATCAGGATGAAAACTTATGCTCATGGTTTTTATATAACGGATTTATGGTGGGTGAAAAACCAGAGACAAGGATCCAAGTAAGGATGGTATTTAGTTTAGCTTATAGATAATAAGGGGCTGTAATGCTACATAGCAAAGGGAAAGAAAGAAGGGGAGATTTAAATAATAAATTAGCCAGACATAGAAAATCATAAGATGTTAAAAAGGTGAAAGCCCAGGATAAATCATAATATTCAAACATTTGCAATAGTTGCATATTTTGTAGTAACCAATGTAAAAGGAGAAAAATATTTCAGTTTAGAAAATGAGGGAGGCAAAGCTAGTTATGCAAATGTCAGTTGTGAGATCTTCACTGGATATGCAGATGGAGACATAGGACCAACAATTGTGTATCAAAACTTGAAACTCACATAGAAGTCAAAGCAAGAGAAACTGGTTTTTCTCCACTGAAGCTTTGAGAATAGATTAAATTATCCCATTACAACAAACTTTATGCTTCTGTTTTCTATAGAAGTTATATTATTTTTGTAAACTATAGAAGATGAAAAAATATTTTGTCTTTTATTTGTATAATGTATTGAATTTTCCTTTCAAATTAAAATTCAATTTGTGCTCGGCAATAAACTAAGCAAGTTTCTAAAATTTCTTCTGGTTTTGATTTCCAGTAATTTTATTAGTATAAATTCTTTCTGAATCTTTGGATGACTTTTTGCTATGACTCTGTAATGCATGTTTTTGTGAATCTCATTATGTTATTTTATTTTCCTTTTAGTTTATTTTGGAATAAAGTAGATATGTAGCAACCTGATATTTATAAATTACATAGAATGCTTTTAGGCTACCTTTGTATCTCCATGGATATTAGTACATAATTCATTAGTAGATATTAATTTAGAATGTATTTCTGGCCAGAGTCTCTGGAAAAAATGTTCTGAATTAAGTATTTATATATCATTGGTGTATGGGTATATAATCAAGATTAGGGAGAGACTGAAGTTAAAAAGTGCTATAGTGACCTCAACGGATACCAAACTGAGACAAGAGGTCTGGGCCTTTCACTTGATTGTCAGCTATTCTTTGAATGTAACCTAACCTTCAGACAAGGGCAATTCCATCAGAAAGACTCAGTCACAAATTGTCAAGAGCCAATGTTAGCAATGGGAATGAGTGCTTCATCCTGCAGTGAGCTACATCATTGTCCCTAATTACATAGCCACTTCATTCCATTTCAATCTACATGCTTCTAATAAGTTCACCCATCTGGTTCAGATTCTTCAATATTACATTTTATGCCATCTCTCAGAAAACGTGTAATATGCTGGTAAGTGAGATAATTTACACTCCTCTCCTTTTCTATTTCAATGGTGTCAAGGGTAAATTCACTTTCTGGATTCCTTTCACATTGCATAGCATCTCTTTTGGCCTGAGTGGCTTAATGGAAAGTTGAAGATGACTCTAATCTACCAATGATGATATTTCAATTTTCAGGCAACACCATTATCCACTTAATTTTAAAATTGAATATAGAAAGAGCCTCAAAAAATGTCATTGAATTTACTGAATTCCAAAAATACTGTTACCACCATTTTGTAACAATATTCTTACTACCTGTGGATGATTAAATCAGCTTTCTTGAAAGTGTGTTCTTTCCTTGACATAAGTGACCATTTGACAAGGTAGCCTAAATTTCAATGGAGCTATTATTTTGTCCTGTTGTAAAAATTGTTCTTACTTTTGAGGTATTAACTATATTTATAGAGTCAAAGTTTTCAGGATGGGACACTATGAGTTATTCACAGAAATAATAAGAGATTATACCATTAATTCACATTGGTTTGTAGTTACCGAGGAAAAACAACATCTAAATATTGGTGATTTTAGCATCTGTCATAGTCTGGAGGATACTGTCTCTTATTTGGACCTAAAAGATCTCTCAAATGTCTCATGATTTTGAAAACTGATTTGGTAATGGGAGATATTCTCTTCAATGAAATAATACTATTCATAACTGATGATTCTTGGTGGAGTTTGGGTCAGGTTGGAGGGGGAAGATAACTATAACCATAGCAAGAAGACGAAATCCTTGTTCCCAGCTCATCCATTCTCTTTGGCTTCTTAGCTACCATGGCTTAAACAGCTTTCTCTCATCGTGTTTCTCCACTATGACCTAAAACCTACCTACCCAAGAATGAACCCACTGAAACTATGAGCCAAAATAAACTTTAAATTTTCAGTGTCATGTATTGTGTTCCTGTGACAGAAAAGTGATTATTATAATGCCCCATCGCCACAGAGTATTAATTCTAACATAACAATACTGCTAACACTATGATAATGCTTTCAATTGCTTTATCATGTTAGTGGCTTCTGGTATTGCAATATTTTATAAAACTCATAGATCCTATAAGTATGTGCCATTGCCAAATCACTGCTGTATTTTTTTTTTACCAGATATACTGTCATGAGGCATCACTAACTGGCTGTGACATACTGTAATCATTTGAGGCTGATATTTGTATACCTGATTAGCATGAAAGGGAGAGGTAAGGATTCTAAACTTTTCCAGAAGATGAAGATTTCAGTCTAATACTTTTACCAGCATGTAGTGAATTGGGTTTTATTTAATTAGACATCATCAACATGATGACTCCTGCTTTTGTGAGGAATTCCAGATGTTAAAATGAAGTGTTTACTAGAAAAATAGCAACATATGTACCAAAGGTTATAACAACTTATTCTAAAATGTAGCTCTCATTGCATCTGAAATTGCAATTATTATTTCAATTCTTTGGCAAATCTTTAATGCCTAATTCTATGTTGCTTGTATAGATCCATTGTCACTTTTTTGTATGTTAGTTTGCTTGTTTGAGACAGAATCCTGCTTTGTAGTCAGGTTGATCCTGAACTCAGGATTTTCCTGTCTCAGCCCTTTTAGTGCTTGTAGTAGCTCCTATGCCTGTTTTACTTTATTATGAAGCCAGGCTATTAGAGTAGATAGGATTATAAGAAGATTCCTACCAGGTTTCTTTAAGATATCATTTTATTCTGGATGTGACAATAACTTTGGATTTTGTGTGTCTGTTTGGCTGTACCTTTACAGCCGCATGATGTTTTTGAAAATCACCTGTCAATAACTGTGAAGCATATGAAATTTTACCATATTTCCAAGCTTACAATTTATGCTGAAAAGATAAAAAGATAAAAAGATTCTATATCAGAGAGAAATGAGTCAGTTACACACAGTTGGACCAGAAGCATGAAGTTCATGTTTACTTAGCTTCCCCTTTCTCTCCATGGTTTACAAAGACAGATGCAGTGGTCCCACTATATTCAACACATACAATGAGATTGCTTCACGTAGAACTCAATCAAGGTTGAAGAACACACATTTTGAGAAAATGTCATATGTGTATCTCTCCTTTGCACTGGTTGGAGACATTTCCTTTGTTACATTGCACAGTAAACAAACTTGTCTTTTATCTTTTAGGCATAATTTCATTCAACCAAGGTTATTTACTATACAGTTATTTTTGAAAAGATATTTCAAAGAAAAAAAACAGTGCACTCAAGTTTTTCAGAACTATGGAAAACTGATGAAAAATTGTCACTCTAAACTACCAAAAACTATGATAGAATAAGATCATTAGAAATTAGAAAAATAATCAATGTCTAATCATTTAGAAACAATGGAGTCTATTAAGAAGACCTAAACAAGAATTCTATCCTTTGTCTCCTCAGTTTAAAAATTGGTAAATATCAGAAGCACAAACTGAAGACTCTCTTAATTTCCAGTTTAGAAATAATGTAGTACTATATTTTTTGTATATTCACACCTAATCAGTACTGTTTCTTGAAATAATTTCTAACATTAAATATTTAATTAAAATACTGAGATATAAATCAGTCTTTATTTGTAATTATTACTTTAGTAACTCAGTATTTTACTGACAAGAAATTCTGCAAATCTAGTAAAGTGAAGGAACAATTGCCAAATCAGGAAAACATGGAAATATTGGGGAAAAATATCTGTAAAGTGTATATGTGTGCACATAATTTTTTTAACAGAAAAGACTTGTGAAAATAAAAAAAAAGGAAAGGGCTGAAAAAGAGAAAAAGCAACAGGAAAGAAGGACAGTAAATATGATGGAAAGCAAGAAGAGAGAGAAGAAAGAAGGTATGAACTTTAGCAGAAAGAAAAAGAAAACAAGAATATCATTGGTCTAAATTACCCAGGAAAAGGACTATGTTATTTTCTGAAATAATTCCAAACTTTTAAACCAAATTTTCCAACCTATTTGTCTGCCAAACTTTCTAATATCCCTCTTATATTCTCCTTGAAATATTCGCTGTGGTAAATTTTATGTTTCCATTTTGTCTTTTTTACAACCTTTCATTTGTGAATAGGAAAGGAGAGGGAGGAAAGGGGAAAGAGGAGAGATATTATCTTACTTTCTAAATTGGATGTCAGCTTTCTTTCATAGCGTGTTGAGCAAAGATTGTTTAATATGTACTGGTATTGTTACAGACACAAAATCACTAGGAGCTTTCTGCAGTCATTAATGAATGGTAGTAAGTCTGGGTCCTGCAGCAAAGAACTCTATTACTCCCATGCTCTTCAGATGACCATCTCATTTGGCAGATATTCTGCATGACTGCTATTGAGTTTCCATCTATCACAGCCCAATGCCCCATCTAGGACAGTCACTTCAAAAGAGCAATTACTCCACTGCCTAGTGGACTTAAAAAATAAAGAAAAGGAAGATAACACTGTGGGTGTCTACATTAAATAAAACAGAGTCTCATTTACTGAGCACTTCTTACAGAGCAAGTGCCCTACATATGCTTCCCTTTGAATTAATGCAAAAATCCTATAACATAGCCATTAATGAAATCAAGCTCATAAATCATTCTGACACAAAAATCAAATATAAACCTTATATACTTAAAACTTAATTTTTAAGTCACTCTAAAACTACCAAAACTCTTCTTAATTTTTTAAAACACTTAGGACTTGGTGATATTTTTAGGACATACAAATCTTCATTTAATTGTACTTCTTTTCTTTTATTTTTTTTCCTTGAGTCTGTATCTTTAGGATTTGTATCCTTTTAAACACTATTTGAGACTTAGATTTAGTTCACAAATAGTTCATAGTTTGTCAAAAAAGTATATTGCTTTAGATGTTTTAGGGTTCTCTAATGGGGTGTTCTAGTTTTAAATGATGACAGTGATTAGGTCATGATGATGATTGTGATAGTGATAATGATAATGATAAGCCTATATAACTAAATGTTTGGATTAACCTCATTGGAAATCCTGTGAGTAGAACTTCATTTCACTCTTTTAACTTTTCCATTCTTGTATGAGCATCCTACCCACCTACATGGGTATGTTAGCGATAGTCACATGTTCTTGTGCTTCATTCTTTATTGAAATCAGGAATTGCTGCTACATCTGTTTATCTCTTCTGCACCTTTCATCCCAAATGTCTTATTTATGCATCCAAGTAATTATGACTTAGCTTTCAAAACTAATTCTCTTATCTATATATATTGTTCTTGTTTTCAGGGATTCTGCGTTTTAGAACTACTTGATTAATTTTCCTTATTATCTTCACAAGTGTATTATAAATTAATTTTTCCATCCCTTTGTATGTATTTGTGTCTCTCTGTCATTAAACTTCCTAAAAATAACTGTATGTATGTTTAAGTGTGCAAGATAGATAATCACACTACTAAGTTTTTGTTAGTTCATCAGACAGAAGTTTGTACTGTCATTGTTTGATTGTCCACTTATTATGCTTTTATTTTGTAACTGGAACAACTGCTTCTAAGATAGCAATATGTAATTTATCAACTAGTGATTTCTTACTGTTGTTTTTTTGACTAGTCTCTTCTTACTTTTTTTTGAAATTCTGTATTATTTCTACCCTTTTTTCTATTTTGCTTTTTTCTAAATAAAAAAATAAAACATTGAAAAAGGAATAAGTCTTGTATTACAGCTATTGTTGCAATCTAAAAAAAAAAGTGATTCCACCCTCTCACCCCAAAAAAAATCAAAAGCGAGCTGTATCATTATTGTTATACAAGTTATTTCATCAGTGCAGTGTTTGCAAATGAAATTCTGAACTGATAAATGATACAGGTGTAGAGTTTGTGAAACACAAGTAGTAAAACTTAAAACTTGTAAAAAGGGTTTTGTAGGGAAAATTGAGTCCATATTCCACTTTTCCCAAAGCTCTATTTAGCAAGGCTTTATTTTATTACTATGCAATTCACCAAGCATGAGTAATTTCCCCATCAATTCTTTTATCCAGTGGCAACATAAACACTCACACTTGTGAAATAAAGGAGTTGGATTATTATAGTTGCTCCGTTCAAGCAGCTATCTTTAATGTTGTGTCAGCATTTCCATTATGTACCCAGTTTCTTGAAGTTTATAACTTGCAGTAAAATCTAACCCTTGGGTTGAATCTTTACTTACAGAAATATTTTTCAGTGGAACTTATGGAGACATAGCTGCAAGACACCCCATTTCTGTTAATAGAAGCCAGGTCATGAATCCTTTGCTGGCACATTGAACAGATTTATCCTGTAACTTCTCTACCTGAAGAAAATTATTTTTTATCAAAATGAGAGAAGTATTTCAGTTTGATTCCTGCAAAGTTATAAGTGCAATACCTATCCTATATAGGTATGAATTTTCTATGGCTTTTTTATACTTAAAGTTAACTCATCTTATTTTTCTTTAAAAATGACCTTGGTAAAGGGTAAACTATTTGGTTATATTACAGTGTAATTAAAAATAAGCTCATGTTTTATTTCTTTAAAATCTATTGAAATATTTTCTTTCCTGTGTCAGTCACTTAAAGCTAGCAAACTATTTAGATTATGTTTTACAATGTAGAGTAGTAATATAATTGATTATTAATGCATTACAATTCTAAGTATGGTATATGCATTAATACCATTAGCATGATATTTGTTAATAATTAATGTGGTACATAAATATAATAGCATACAGCGCTTAGCTTTTTACTGAAATTTAAAGGAATACAACACAATTTATGTAGAAATTAAACTGTCTTTGTTATCATATAAATGTGAAAAATTACACCAACTTAAGATTTTTAAAATATTATTTCATTTCTAATTTACACTTTTATACAAATATTTCAGCAGATTTATTGAATATGCTAACTTCTTAATTGAATAACAATAAGATAGAGGAATTAAAACCAATTTAATATTATTCTTGAACCAGAGATAGTCTAAATTAATAAACTGAACTCAATCAGATCTCCATTATAATCAAATCATCACAAACACTCATAAGATATACCTGCCAAATAATTCTTAATAAAAATATTAACATGATAAATACATAAAATCACAAAATGTAAAGAATCATGAAATGTATATACTTAGCATTGAAACATGCATGTACATTATAACATTAATTTTATCTAACTTTATTTATGTTTTTGGTACCACAAATCAAACTGAAAACCTTGTATTTGCCAGGTAGGTGTTTATGCTGCTGAGCTATATCCCGGACCTATAATATTAATTTTAATGTTATATTCAAACTCAATTTTGTGTTCAATAGACATGACCACATAGTTAAATAATTTCAAACTATTCATATTTCAGTTGACTACTGCAATGTATTCTCTTAATTTCTTCATAATTCAAGTATTACTAATCCAAATTATATTTGTTAGTTTTGTTTTCAAAAGATGTTCAATTTTTTTTATATATAAGATTTATATATATAATTAAAACGAAACTATAAAGTGTAATGTAAATGATGTAAATGTAGTTCTCATTCACCCATTTTTCCATATATAAGAGAAAAAGAGGTTTATTAGAAAAATATTTTAAAATGAAGGAAAATCTCTGTAAATTTGAAATAAAGTTTATGTAGAAATGATATTTTTATAATACCCATTTCCTAAGCCAATTCAGTATTTTGTAATCATTGCATAAAGGGAATAATGAATTGTAAACCACACTTTAAGTCACATATCTTTATGCCCAAAGTTCAATGAGAAATAAAAGATAAAATGTTATTAGAAAAGCATGTTTCAAAATAAAATATAATTAGCAGATGGCAATTTTTCTTTCCTTTCTTTACAAATTTCAAATTAATGTTTCTTCTAACTTCTAACAATATTGTTGCTTGGTTGAGTAGGTAGTTTTAGGAAAGTTCTTATTATGAATAACAGGTTTAACAGATTAAATTACACATACAAGAAAAAAATCAATAAAAGCCAGAGAGAAACAGTAGAATGCATACTTTACATGGTTCTGAATTTTCAAACTAAATAAGGGTTAGATCTTAGAACTATACAGTTAGAGTAAGCAGTTTACACTAGTAATAGAGAGCAATTTTAAAATTAGTTACTTGTTTAAGTTCACTAAAGTGTGAAATAGCTCTCAGGACTATCTTAAGTGAATGCAAGGGTTACATTCTTCATAATGGTCTTAAAACAATTTTGATTATCATGAAGGCCTCATAAAATATGATTTAATATGTTTGCTTATGGCAAACATTCAGTATTCACATTAGGATGGCTTACAATCTATCCAATTGAATAGTTTTATATCAATGCTCAGAATATCCATCACTGCATATTTCAACACAAAAAATGCCACAGAAATATTTGATAGGATATTTCAAATAAAAGAGAAAGCAAAAGTGAAGTATCAGTAATAGTGTTTTCTTAGAAAGGAGGTTGGTAGATGTGGGAGACAACTGGAGTGACTCCCCTTGAATGTAGAACAATTGTTGCAACTTTGATTATATTGAGACTGATTTCCTTATACTGATATGTACAGAACTGGCTATGGTATTTCCTTTTCTTTTCAATTGACTCAAAGTATTGCAAATAAGTTTAGCCGAGGTACTGGTATATAATCTCTAAAGCCATCAGACAATCTCATTTCCTCACTTAGTGTTCTATGTAAAAGATGTGAGCACAGTGGGATGGTAGAGTGATCAGAATGTCAACTGGGTATGAGCCTCAAGGTGAAGAGGCTATGACTGACTCTCCAGGGCACAAAAATTTACATATCAGAAACTAAAGCAACAGAAACTTTAATTATGAGAAACTAAAGCAACCTCTCAAAACAATTGTTACTACCTTAATTGAATTATGCAAATCAATCCTTCTGCATATCCTTATCTCTACATTTTGCAGAGGTGCTTTTCTCTCTATCTGGCTAGCCAGCTCAAGTTGCTCACATAATTCTCACCATCCTCACTGTCAACTCATCCTCAAACCATCCCGTTTTCCACAAGATAATGAATTCTGAGACATACCTAGGATCATGGCCTTTGTCTGCACATCCTCACAGAGATTAGATTTAGGACCTCTTGGCTGCCATTCACTTAGAATATATCTTAGTGTCTTTACTATTGCCATGGGTTACTTTGGAGGTGGTATATTGGAATTAAATTGCTGCAATTCCAGTAACGTCTTGGTGGGATTATAAACATAATTTTTTGGATTGTGAGGAACTAAAAAGGGATTTTGATACGTGGATAACAATATTTGGGATTACAATAGTAGACAATAATCAGCTGGCAAAGTCATAGGAGTTGAAATTTATATCCGGGATCCTTTCAGGGGAACAGCTGCACTTGGAGTTACTGCACTCTCCCCAGTGGGCCTCCTTCAATCTGGGCCAGCTCATAATATTAGGTATGTGATAGAGAGTTCCATTTTCTCTATGAAAGGACCTCACCTCTCATCATTATTAAATCTGAAGTGAGTGAGGCTGGCCTGTGGGTTTATGCTTCTGTCACTATACACTGTCTTTCCTTTCCAACTGCTACCCTTGCAGACTTTAAGTCCAAGAGTGTTATAGTAGCACAAACAGAATAATAAAAGCAGGTATGTATATTATTCTTTTCATTGATTGGGTCCTGACTAATACAATTTCAAATGAAAATTACAAAATAATGAAACCTTTACAATTTGTTTGTTGGTTTAATAAAGTGATAAAACTTATTTGTAATGTGATAATGAATTTTCAAACTTACAATACTGATAAAAAAGCCCATAATTTTTATAGAATATGTTTTTAAGCTATAATTAACAAATAATCATACATACTTATATTAATCACATGATGTTTTGATATATGTGTGTATTGTGAAGTAGCAAAGTCAAGTTAATGAACATATCTTTGACTTCATATACTAATTTTAGTGATGAAAACATTTTAGAAGTATTATGAGAAATTTTCAAGTATATAAAAATTATTAGTAAAGATAGTAATATATATAGCAATTCTCCCGAATTTATTTCATCTGTCTATTTGTAACTGTATACTTTCATCAACATTTTTTCATTCCTCTAGCCCTCAGCCCCTGGGAAATATCATTCTATTGTCCAGTTCTATGAATTAAACTTCTTTTTTTATTTTTATATTTGACATGTAGCTAAACTGCATTATTTGTCTTTCTTTCACCCACTTATTTCATGTTGTATGTCCTCCATGTTC
Source organism: Hydrochoerus hydrochaeris (assembly GCA_004027455.1). Classification (NCBI taxonomy): domain Eukaryota; kingdom Metazoa; phylum Chordata; class Mammalia; order Rodentia; family Hydrochaeridae; genus Hydrochoerus; species Hydrochoerus hydrochaeris. The sequence continues at coordinate 108,317 of PVLA01001577.1, read as the reverse complement.
ATCCATGCTTTCTCAAATGACAGAATTTCATTCATTTTTTACAGTTGAATAGTATTTCATTCTCTTACTGTATTTAACAAGTCATAATTAGTTAGCTAGGAATATTTTTGTTAAAACTGTAGAGCTCATACTCTGAAATTTATAAAACATTCCTAGAAGAATTCAGACCTAAAAAAGTGAAAAGGTATTCCTTATAAGTTATGTATTGCAATTTTTTTTTTTTTTGCCTTTTTGAGACAGGGTCTCACTATGTAGTTCAGGCTGGCCTTTGGCTCACTTTGTAGCCCAGGCTGGTCTTGAACTCACAAAGATCCTCCTGTCTCAGCCTCCCAAGTGCTGGGAATACAGGTGTGAGCCAACACGCTCAGCTAATTTAAATGTTCTAAACATGTGCAAATTTTTAAACCAAAGACTTCTAATAGTATCACACCTAAACTCCTGTCTCTGTTAAATAATCTCGATTTAAAATGGTTAAAGAACTCTCTATACACTAATGTCCTTTAAAAATATATCTTTGGCACATGTACATAACACATTTTATTTCTTTTTGTATTCCCTTCCCTTGTCCCTACCATCTCATATTGCTTGTTCTAAATTTGCCAAAACTGTATATCCCTACTTCCTATTGTCTACATTGTATTTTGCTCTTTGATTTCTTTATACCTTAGGTTTCTCAGCTAAGAGAAACACTATTCAATCTGCCATTCCCTTCCTTTTTTGTCTGGTGTACTTTGTGATTAATCTATATTCTTCAATTCATTACAAATCATTTAAAAGTACTAGAGTACATTCTAAAGGAAGCTATACATTTTCTACCAAATACTAGAAAAGATAATATATTTGTAGCAAAATAGGCTCAAAATACCAAATCTGAGAATTATACCAAAAACTCAATTTACAGCAGGAATTCTGGAAAATTGTAGCATTAGGGTTATGAGCCAGACAAACACAACCAAGACGTGCTTTTTCAGGAATGTCACTCCAAGAGGAAAGGGAAAATAAAAGTAAAGGCTATGACAAACATTTCTTTTTTATTGTAGTCAAGGTTCACAAGGAAAAAAATTTAATATATGATGAATAATTTACAGAATTGTTTTATAATAGTCACCCAAAGAGTCAAACATGATCTGTGTGACTCTACACTGCTAAAAAAAAAAGTCAAACATGAAAAAGTACAGGAAACCTGTCCACATACTAAAGACCCACAGAATCTAGCTGAGGGTCTAGATCCCATGGCAAAGTCCTGCATGAGTCCAGCTGAAGACCTAGAGTCCATGACAACACCCACCACAAGTCCAACAAGGAGGCCTAGAGCCCACTGCAATGACTCATTCAAGTCTGTTTCACAAATCTGCATTAGGAAGGCCCAAGGCTCTGTAGTGGAAGCTAGAAAGTCTGGTATAGATGAAGGATCTGTACAAGTAGTCTGAGGGTTCTGCACTGAAGCCAGGAAGTGATGCTCCAAGTAAGGACCAGAGCTCCCTCAAAGCAAACAACGATCATCCTCCTGGAGAAAGAAGTCCTGAACTCCTCTGACAATGAGAACAGCTGAGTTCATATCGGGAAGCCAACATGAAAAGCTTCTCCAGGAGATGGAGCAATAAACCACATTCCCTCCAAAACCAGTAAGCAATACTCAAAGTAAGGACCAGAGCTTCCCCCGAAAGTATTTCACCCATCCTCATTAACAGCAGGGTCCTGATCCTCTCCATTGATGAGAATAACTGAGTTCATAACAGGAAAGCCAGCATGACAAGCTCCTCTAGGAGAAATAACAGCACCAGTAGAACCAAAAACATCCTTTTTTCTCTGAAGTTCTGCTTTTCGTATTGTCTGCAACAGTCCTCATGTAGATCCACCTGATGTAGACCACTACAAAGCAACTCTGAGCAAGATTTAATATTAATCAATTCGCTTTCTATATTTACCTGTGAGTTTGTCTCAAGTCTAAACACTTTGTCTGCAGATGGGCAGCAGATTCATAGTAAGTTTACCTCTGTGAATCACTGGTCTTGACTGAGGCTTATAGTGGCCTATGATACAAGTGATGCTTCAAAAGCAAGATAAAGCCACACTTGAGAACATCTGACTCCAACCCTAATTAACTAGGGACTACAGCTGCAGGTGTCTTACTTTTGCTATCTCAGTCCTGCCATAAATGTCAACCTGGAGATAAGATAGTTCTCTGAAATTTGCATAATTTACTACTTGGAGAAGTCTTTGAACTGATTCCAAGGTCCTGCTAAGTTTCTGTGCTTTCATCAGTATCTCCTGCCTTTGTCCAAAAACATATATGGACTACTCTGAGAAATTTTTGTCTAAGTCCACAGCATCTCAAATTCTGCTAGTGGGTTTTGATTCTCCTGGAGCACTAAAATAATACCACTTGTCTCATTGATTTAAGTTTTCACTGTCTACTTATTTGGAGATTGCAGGTTTCATCAGTTCACAATACTCTCCTTAACCAGCATCACACTGATTCAGTTCAGCTGGGTGTTACAAGTTGACCATCAGTTGACCACCACACTTTCTTTCCTCCCTAACTCACCAACATTACTTTCCTGGACAGAATGTGTGTATGAGTAGAGTTTAAGGTTGTTGCTCCAATGATTGTCCATCTACATTATAGAAAGTATTTGGATGTAAGGAAGAAGCAGCTCAGAGTTGTTACCATTAGTAAAAGTCTTTCACGATAAGAAGATTTGATTTCTTAATTTCTTTTTCACAATCATACAGATTGAAATAAAACACAACATAAAACATCAAAGTATTTGTTCACTTTTAAAAATAAAGCATCTGAATTTAGTTCTGTCTGACAATCTTAGAGAATTTAACTGCTTCCTAGTAAATTCACTTTCTTTTTTTCTGAGATGACAAATCATATTTTCTTTTTTCTCACGAACTTCATCAGCCATCCCACTCACATACAATTAACTCAGAAACTTTTCACTAAGAACATATAAATAATCAGGAGCAAATGTCTGATCTCCATATCACCATATCCCGATGAACTCCATCTCACCAGTTTCAATTTTTTAAAATTCAATTTCTTGGAAGACTATCATGGTTGATTATACTTTCTTCTTTGGAAATATTCTTATCTCCCCTGGGGGGAGATTCTACATTGCTAGCTCTCTCTTTATAGCACTGAGTACTCCTTTTCAGTGTTTGCATGATTCCTTTCCCCTTATTCACCTGAAATATCATCTTCAATCTGAAACCTGATCTTGATTCCTGTCTGTATTCTCTCACATCCTAGGTAATCTTATCAACTATTATGTTTCAAAATTTCCCTGCTGAAGCTGCACACTTTAATTTTAAACCTGACCTCCAAAAGTGCTTTTTATACAAATGTCTACTCAACATCTCCCTAGTTAGATGTTTAAAAGGCATCTCAAGTATAATACTTATAAAACAAAATTATTTGCCCCACAACCCAAACAAATCTTTTTCTTCTTTTTTTCCTTCCTTTTTTATAGGCGGTAACAACATTTATGTGGAGTCAGATTGGCAGTCTGTTACTTTTCTCTCAGCAAATTCAAACCGTTTGAAGAATTCTGCTAATTCTAACTTTATTCGTAAAAAATCAAAGTAATTTTGATAGTACCACTCCGGCTTGTAACTATACAGTGATTTTTCTTTAGACATAGACATGGTGTTGATTTTCTATTGCTATATAATAAATTGCTATAAATTTAGTGGTTTAACCAGCAATCAGTTTATTTCAGTTTCTGTGGTTGAGGAATCCAGAAATATCAGTTTACTGATATTCTCTATTCAATGTCTCACAAAGTTATATAAAAAATTTTAGCCAGAATTATCACCTCTTCTCAGGCTCAGAATTCTCTCTCAAATTCACAAGAATTTGTGTTTAAAATTCATTTTCTCAAACCTATATAATTCATAGTAGCTATTTTATTTCAGTGCTGCTGAGAGGTCTTTGTTTTTTTATTTCCTTCCTCTGGGTCCTCTATTGAAAAGGTTTGACTTTTTAGGTGAGACACACTAAGGTTTATCTTATCTTGATGAACTCAAAGATACCTACTAGTTGCACTAATGTCATTTGAAAAAACTCCTTTCCCTTTTCCCACATAATGTAACACAGTGATGGTTGTGACATCGAAGTGCAGGAGACTATCGGAGATATGCCATAAACATTCAGGAATCTTGAAAGCCATCATAAAAATTCTGCACATTATAAATACAAAACACCTTGCTAAAGTTTTTGAAAAGACTTTCAGATTTACTTCTTGTCACTATTCTACAAGTTCTTTGCTCTATCATTGTTTTTTTAATTTAAAGGAAGCCATACACAAATTGGGCTCAATAATCTTAGAAAATATTTTCTCTGTTTAAAATTATTCTTCACACAATATTAACATATTTAAATTTTCTGTTCTCTATGTCACATTTCAAAGAGATCTTTGCTGATCAACAAATCAGGAAAATAAAAAAAAATATTTAAACCCTATTACTTCTTTTATTACATTATCATGTTTTTATGTAACTGTGACTAAAATTATATTACATTGTTTTATGTCATTCATTAACTAATAATGTATTATGCCACCTGCTCTGTACCATAGTCTCCATTATTGAAAGGCCTGTCCTAACTGCTGCTTATGGACATACTTGAAGCATAGATGGTATGGACAGACATGGGCAAAAAAAAAAAAGAAAAAAAAACTAGGTAGAAAAGGAAAGAGGAAATGAAAAGTGTGACAAAAAAAGAATTATTCTGAAGAGAATACATAATCATACAATTTTACATTTACATCCTTTCAATGGCTTCTCATTACTTAGAGAATAAATCCAAAAAAAAAAATACCAAAACCAAAAAACAAAGAAACAATTTTGTTTCTGCCTTAGTCACAAGATTTTTCTCTTGAAATTCTCTGATTTATATTTTGGAAATACACTGAATTTAAAAGAATTTCATACTGTAAATATTCTTCTTCCTTTGCTAATGCATTTACCCAGCCCTGTTAACCCATGCCTGATTCAGGGCAGCAAACCTCATTGGAGAAACCAATTAAGACAGAAGAGACAGAGAAAGACCTTTGTGTGAGAGGGGACAAGGGTCTTCACTGGCATGGTTTAAACCAAACTGATTTAAACCCCCAGATTTACTGAGGAACACTGAAGGCAATAGAACTCTGAGCACAGATTTTTTTTTTTTCTTTAGGTAGTCAGTCAGGCAAGCAAGGACAGTACCCAGTTTGACTGAATATTAACTTTTATCTGATTATCCCCTTTGGAATTTCCTTTTTTCCCCCCATAAAGTCCATCTTGTTCTGAATTTGTGAGACATTCCAGTTACTCAGGATTATCAGTCCTCCATCTCCTGAGTCAATCCGAGCAGACATTGACCCATTAGGTGTATTAAGGACCTCCACAAACCTGTACTAATAATTATTTGACTCATCTTCTCATTCTTTTATTATTTCCTTTGTTTAGTGTAGAAATCACTCTTCAAAGTCGAAGATCAGGAATTTACAATTTATGTATGTGAACTGTAATGTGTAACTATGATATACAAAGTATTTGTTGCTTAAAATATGCAAATTAAATCCTAAATGGATTGAAATTTTAAATTAATTAAAAATTTGGCAATAATTAAGCAACAATCATTACATTATCTGATTTCTGTAAAAATTATAGAGCTCTAGAAATAAAAATAAATGTATTACTATAGAAACCATCGCATAAACTGATGAAACAGAAGAAATCTTAGTAGTAATCCCATACATCTGGAACCTTTGGTTTAATTAAAGTATTAGGAGCATGCATTGGGAAAAAAACCCAAAACTGTGTTTACAGTAAAACATACTGGGAAAATTGAGCATATGTGTGCAGCTAAGAAACTAGACTCAAGCACAGTTCTGTAGTCTATAATAAAATTGTATTTGGTATTTTCTTGCTTCATGGTTTAATTCTTTCAGTCTACATGGCACTGGTTATATGTATTACCTAGTTTCTTCTTTTTTAAAATAAAATGCTTAAATAACTTTTATGTATTCTTTTTAGTTTTAAGGTTGAATATTACATACTAAAACACAAATTTCAAAATGAAAAAAGCACAATGCATTCTATAAATAACTGTAAAAATATGACATTGTGTCATTTTTGTAGAAATGTATTTATTAACCTAAATGCAAATTAAACTATACTTTACAGACCTGCAAAAATTAATATCTCTTTTTGTCCTAGAAATATTTTGCTTTAACATGTATTTCATTGAAAGTTTTCTTTAAAAACAATGCATATGTTTACCACTACTTATATATTTTAACTACTTTGTATTCCCATATAATATTGCTTGATAATGATCATTATTTTACAAAATTCAAATTATTAACAAGATAATATATAATAAGAAATTTACATAATTTGCAGAAATATTTCTGTATGTGAGCATTCCTCTTAACCTAAGATAGCACATCTAAAATTTTTTCTCTTATGGTTATCACATAAAATTTTATTGGTGATCTGATGTGCTTTTTCTCTTTTTCTTCCAGTGACATAAAATTAGGTTTAGAATTGTCCAAATTTTATAGGGTCAATATCATATATATATATATATATATATATATATATATATATATATAATGTTTTCTTGAAAATACTTGCTTTTTATTTGACTAATTTTAAAAAGCATTTTGTTAAATCAGAAATTTGTTGAAATGCATGTAAATATTAGATAAAATAATTCTCACAGAACAAAGTATTTTTTAAAAGAATTGAGAAAATTTCATTGTAGAATAGAGACTAACATAAATTTTGGGGAAGCACTTTAATAAGAAGAATTTCTGATGCAAATTTTGACTTATAAGAATAGACTTTATTTGTAGCTATAATAACAAATGCATAAAGAAATGACAAGATAGACAGCCTGTCTATAATAGTTGCTCCAGTCTGTACAAGATACATAGAAGACAGTGCATCTATTTTCTTGCTACTCTTAGTGGGATGAGCTGTGCAAGAGATCATGGCCTAAGGCCTGTCTATCTCTGTCACTTAATTGGAAAGTGAAATATATGAATTTTCAAGGTAACAAAGAATTCCAAATGATAATGTTGCACTTTAACACACACATTTACTGTATATCTTAAAAATGATTTGACTTAATTTTACCTATAAAGATTTTTCCTTGAAATAATCTGAATATTAATTTAATCAAAATTGTAAAATAAACTCACTCTAAATTAAATTCACTCTTTTTAAAGTTTTCTATTTTCCTCAGAGCTTCAAAAATATTAAGGCATACATTAATTTAAAAGGATCAAATTTCTATTGGCCATTAGTTGATATACACATGGATTCAAAATGAAATTAAATAAAGTCTCTATAAGGTTTAATACTACAAAGTAAAACATTGAAATTTAGAACTGAAGTTTCAGCAAAAAGTTTAAGATCTTAGTATTAAGAATAGCAATAACAACACAGTATATCTGCAAATATTATTATCACTTAAATCAACTTTTAAAATGCAAAATAAGTCAATACTTCTTTAGTAATAATCAGGTATGCTTACTTATAATGGTACATCTTTTTCTCAACATACAGAGTACACTTTTAGTGAATTTGAGTGAATTTCTTCTACCTATTCTTAAGGGATAGTAGACATCTAAAGCTTTAGGTGATGTTATAGTGTAAGTTGAATAGAAATAACATTGTTCTCTATTAAACTTATCTTATTTTTGATCAAATCAGAAATATCATTCTATACACAAATAAAAGTTCAGGGAGAAATGATCACACACATAAACACTCAAGCACATACTCACATATCTACACTTATTCATACAATTTACATGCTTCTTGCTTTCAAAAGTTTGACTTTATATCTAAGAATATTAATTCTTTTGCTAGGAAAAATAAAGGAAAAAGGGAGGCCATGGTTCAGGAGAAAAAGAGAATTCTTGGATCCATGTTCTAGAGTTACTGAAAAAATACACTACCTAGTACATAAGCGGGCCTACTTTTTGCAAAAGGAGTGGAAATTCATATACAGCAGCAAGAGAAAAAATGTAGTATGTAGCTATTGACACAGGTAGGTAGGCAACTTAGGTACTGGTGATCTGTGGTAGTGATGTTACAATTGGTTTTATTTTCCAAAGTGCAATATAAAAATAGTCATGATGTGAGGTTGAAGTTGAAATTGCAGAATTACAACATCAAAAACACAGGATTGTTATGAAATAGTTACACAGAAGAATATGACAGTAGATAGACTAGGAAAATATTTTACAACTGTTGGTAACCATCTTACACCCACATGTGGTTTGTGATCATGAATTTTAAATTATACCAGTGAGCAGATAAATGAGTTTTATTGAGCATTACTCATTGATAAAAAATGACTTGGACTGTCAAAATTTACCTAAATTTACCAAACTTATATTTCCCTCAAGAACTTGAAAGATGAAAAATCTGAAAATTATGCAAAGAAGCTAATAATTAAATATAAGATTTAACTTGCTTAGAAGAGTAGGTAGGGGCTACTGAACACATGGTTGATCCTGGAATATGGGTCAGAAAGGACATGGAAATTCTCTGTCTTTTCTGTACCTTTCATTATATATTCTTTAATATGTATCCTTTGTCAAGTCTTTATAGTGAACCAATCAATTCAGAAAAGCAAACAAATGTAGGCAAAAGAAAATAAGGTGAATATAACAGTAGGTTATAATTTAATTTCTGGTGGAAGTAAATGTGCAAAACTTTGTGATACTGTTCCTTATCTACATACCATGAGTGTCATAGCTGACACTTCTATGCAGCAAAAGACAAGCTAACAAAGAAACGAATCATTTCCACTTTTATTTAATCAAATTTTACTGAGTTACTTTATAAATTTATTTAATCAAATTTTCCATGATACATTCAGCAATGAAGTTCCAAAGATACAGAAAAGTTGTGCACATTTATTTTTTTACTGGATATAAAATAAACTGCCATAAACAAATATGATTAGACAAAATGTGCAAGACCCAATGTTAGTAGTCTAAGAGGGGAAATCCAACTAAACTTCTTTGTTCAGATTCTCCCTGGCCTCTTGCAATATTCTTTTCTTCTGGAGACAAGACAAGACCCCAAAAGAAAATGGTTTCATTATGTACTATCCAATAAGGACGAGGTTTCAGTTTTCATGATACACATTGAGAAACAGGAAATCTAGTTTTCATGGTTTGCTTTGGGGGGAAAAAGAAAAACAAGAGAAAGAAAGGGACCCAAATGCCAGGAAGAGACTTTTCTCTTCAAGCCCTTTTACTAAATTTGAGTCCAAAGTACTCAGTATTTTTGGGTATCATTTTCTGATTAAAAAGATTTCTAGAGTATATGAGCTGAAAGATAAATAGCAACTATTTTTAGAGTGAGATACTCCAAATTCATATTACAAAAGAAATCAAAATACATGCAAAGACATGTACATGGTACATGGACAAGGAGAAGTTGAATGATAAAATATGAAAGAAGAAACAAGTCAATAAAAAGAATTATCAACATGCATAGAATCACTGACTATTAAGACGGAAGTAATGCAGCATTAGAGAAAGTGAACAAATAGAAATGAGATCTAAACAATAACATTAACAGGAAGTAGTTGTAGATGAAACCTGATTATCTACTGGAACAGCGGAAAAGACAACAAGAAATGATTTAGAAGCAGTTATGAGTAGAAAACAAGATAAATTATTCCACATCAAACATATTGGTACAAATGACAAGGAATCAAACTTACCAATCAAATGAATTAACAGTAACTAGATCATCAGAAAATATCCAGTCTTCAGAGGACATCACAGGAGAATTTGATGAAGGAGAAAATATTCAGGTGACTTAAAATGAATTTCAAATCAGTTTCAATAGTTGAAAAAAAGAGAAACACAGAATTAGGAAAGATGTATAGACCACTATGAAAATTAAAATCTGGAAGATGAGAAAAAGAATCTTAAAATAACCTTAAACGTTACTTTTGGACAAAAGATTTTTCTAACGTCTATATGGCAGATAGTGCTGGAAAATCTGTTAGAGTAAGTAGGAAGAGAAAATTGAGATAATTCAAAGAGGAGTAGTTTCTGAGGTTTGCAAAATATTCATATGGGTTACCTGGAGTGGGGTATCAGTCACTGATTATGAGAGAAACAGATTTAATGCAAGATATAAAAATATGAATTTACAAGATTGGCTTACCAAGGGTGGCTAGAGAGTCAGGTGTATGAGTCCATACAAAAGGTCTGACTGTGCACTGCAGGTCTGAAGGATCGGGTTAAAGAACTGGAGCTCAGTGTAGTGTCCTGTGTGAGTCCTTGTAAGGAGGTTAAAGACTTTGAACTAAAAGGCTGAAGAGTCTGCAATGGAAGGCTAAAGAGTCTGTGCTGAAAGATGGAAGATGTCGTCCAGGATAGAGGAAGGTTTCCTCTGAAGAAACCAAAGTGAGTCTTCCTCCTGTTTTCCTTTGAATCCACTCAAGTGGCAAGCCTACTGTTTGGTATCATTCACATCAAGGGTGGGTCTTATGTTTTTAGTAAATCACTTCAGCCACACTCAGAACTACACTGATTCAATTTCACAGGTAGTGCTTTATCCTTAACTTCATCTTTTGAAACACTAGTACCTCTCAGTCTCAGAGAGGATGTAAGTCAAGAATGCATGCATCTTTCCGTAAGCATCTGAAATTCCCACTAAACTCCTAGCAATGTTTGCTAAGTGATAAGAGCATTTTGCAAGACCTGAGACAAAATGAAATCATTGCATCTCTTTGTACAAAAAGTTATTAGTGAAGGTACTATAGTTTGAAGCCTTTTTCTTTTCTTCTACATCTCTCTTTTACAATTTGAATGAGTTATTTGATGTTTAATAGTATAATACATAAAAAATTTTAAAATAAAAATTTTAAATAGTTTCACATGAATATCACTATTCTCCTTTGTGATGAATAGGACCAATTTAAAATGCAAACATATAAGAATCTAATTTCTTAAGTACTGAAATTACAAAATCTATATTTCACATCATGAATATTTATCTTTATTTTGTGTTTACCAGAGTGCTAAAGTCACTGTAAAAATTAAATCCATTTATATTTACTACTTGACACTTGCACATTCTATATGCTGAATAGCTCTTATATGAAATACTGAAGATAAGAAGTGTTTATGTTTCAGATAATTTTCTAGTTTGGGAATATTTTCTTATTTGTAATGAGATATGTTAGGTATGAGACCAGAATCTAAACACAAAATTTATTTTTCATAGGCAATCTGACACATAGATTGAAGAGTTCTATGGAATATTGTTAGTGTACCTGAAATGTGACTGAAGCATCATGTAGGGTCAATTGTGAAGTTTTCCACTTGTGGCATCATGTTGGTGCCTGAGAAGATTAAATTTGGGAGTTTTGATTCTAGAGTTTTCCAATTAGTGCTGTTCAACTTGTAAGACTGCTGTCTACGATTGGCTGACTGAAAAGTAGGGCAAGGCTAAAAGGACAAGAAAATGTGGGGCTGCTTTGTAATTCCCTTTCAACCCATGATGCTTTTCCTCATAAGGGTTAACTAATACAGGAAGTAATACTAAGGATAAGTGCTAGGTTCCTTTGGTCTTTGTGTTGCTTATGAAAGCAATGAATTTTTAATGCTGTTGAATGTTTTTGTTTGACTTGAATGTATAAACTCTACAAAAGATTAATTCCACTGTTTAATCAATAGTTAATTGTATGTATACATACCATCATTTATTTCCACTCTAAGTCACATTGAACACAAAATAGTATGATAGGTTCAATAAAAATAAATAAATAAAAAGAAGTTCTTAAGCTGCTTGCACAAGTGTTTACCCCAGTAAAATTCTACTTAAATTGTGGTTTTTTTCTTACACAGGTATACCAAGGGATAATTATTTCTAATGATATATATTCATACATTAGAAGGAATATTGTTTACTATGCAAATTAATTTAACTCATTTTATATAACAATTATTTTTGACTTACATTTGATATAGAAAATCAGTAAAATCAATGTAAGTGAAACATTCTTCTGGTTAAGCAAATCTAACTATATTTACTGATCAGTGAAATTCTCTGTGACTTTGGTGGCCACTTCTGAGCTTTCTATCTCTATTATTGTCTTTCATTCTCTTTTGCTTTCTGCTACATCCCAGAGTTATAAAAACCTGGGAAAGCACTGTTTAAAAAAAATGCTTCTATTTTTTGAGACAAGTAAACTATGTTTAAATTCTAAAGTTTGCTGGGTTAAAGATATTTAAATATTTTCACAAGTTCTCTGAAGTATTTTTTTAAAGAAAGATTTTTAAGTATGACTATTCATCTCTACACTTACAAACATTTCTTATAACAATTATTTCTAATTATATACAGATGGATAAAGACCCTACTAAGCTGTTATATAGAATACAATGTTGTTACAAAATACAAATTTTCTGGGAATAACTCATAATGACTTTCAGTCTTTTCGTTACTATTGTGATAATACACAAAAGTGTTTACTTCATTTTGTTGCATTAATTTTATTTCATTTAATTTTTAAAGCTATTTTCCTCTTTTCTTCTTTGGCTTACATTTTTGGAGCAACATTCTATTATTAGATTCATTTTGCACGTACAGAAAAGCAAAGAACATCTTTCCTTAGCATAGGTATACATTCATCAATTTAAATGGCAATTCCATTGGAAATCAATAACAAAGAACACAAAAACTTCAAAACTTGTCAACTAAATTGTTTGTAGAGTTTGAACTTAGAAAATCAACTAATTGTGATCACTGTCTCAAGTGAATGCATTGTGTTATGTACAATTCCCAATGTAATTTGCATGTGATGAGAGCCTAAAATTTTTCTTTATTTTTCTATTCCATATTTCTCCACATGATTCATTTTTTATCAACTAATAGGTAGGTAATAGTAACCACAGTGTTAGAAAAAGAATTTCTCTAGTAGAATAATCTACATTCCCTGGTAGAGTAGCACATTATAAGTTTGAAAAATATCGCATATCAATTTTATCACACAATCACCAATACTTGGAAACATATTAGTTCAACATTATTATAAAGAAGCAAAAGAAAAAGAATAATAAGTAGGTAAAACAGGAAAACTGGAATTTTTTCTAAAAATAACAAAATAATAATAAATATGAAACCCTAAAATCATATTTCATAATTTTATGTGTTCATAATATTTTCAATTAACATTTTTGGAATAAATAAAAGAGTTAATGAAACAGGTTAATATAATTGTTTTTTGTAGAAAAACAAGGAATAAGAATCCCTCTGATAACCTGTATAAATGTCCATGCAAAACTATTAACCAAATGTAATTTGTAGTGGTACTTTCAGATAGTTTTTGGGATTCTAAAGTTCAAATTAGAATTTACTCCAATTTGATACAGGTTTGATATACAGGTATGCACTGAAACTGAAACAATAAACAATAATAAATTATTACATGTGTGTCATCATAGCTAAGAAATCACATATATATTTTATCTTAAAGGAAAGTGAAATATTATAATCAGACATGCAAACCTACTTGACGTATAGGTTTACTGCACCTATAGTTGTATATTAACTCCATATTGTCTTCTCTGATGTTAATGAGCACATTGAATGTGACTTCTTATGTAACTATTCCTCTAGATATTTATTTCCTTATATGACACCTTAAGGTCATACTGTTATGCTCATTCAGTCCTTAATGGAGTTAATTTACTCTCACTGGAATATGATAAATAACTTTGAAGTACAATGATCACTAAGTTAAACCATTTTCTCTCAAAACTATTATGTTAAATTACTTTTCACTTTTGATTAATCACTAAAATACTTATTAAACAATTGTCTTCATGACATAAGGAACTGTTAATATAGTAAAATAAGTGAAATCATTCCTTTTTTGTCACTTTCTGCCCTCCAAAAAGAAAAGATATATCACAGATATGTAAAGTTATACCTATTTACACCCAGAACATAGTCTTTAAGTTATGGTTTCATGACATTCTTTTTCTCTTAGAGGTTATGAACACTCAACTGATTCTTAATATAAATCACTTACATTGGAAAGATAATTAATTCATTAATATATAATTAGAAGGCATTTAATTTACTTATTTTATTTGTGTGTATCTTTATTCTATAAATATGTTTAAGTTTTTTTATTTTTTTATTTAAAGAAAAACATTTGAAACAGAAAGAGGGTAGAAACAATACAAAATCTCAAAAACAAAACAAAACAAAAAAACAAAAATAGTAACCAGTAAGAAATCGCTAGTTGATAATTACATACTTTCTTCTTAGATGCAGTTGTTCAAGTTACAAAAGTAAAGCCCACAAAATGAACATCCAAACAGTGAGACTGCAGTCAGTTTTGTTCATTCATCCAACTAAAACTTTAGCAACATGGTTATTAATTCCACACACTCAAGCATACATGCAGTTATATCCTTTAGAATACTCTCTTTTCCTTTTTATTCTTTACAATAACTATAATCCATTCTCATAAACTACTTAGAAGTTCTACACATGTGTAAGTCTCTACACATGTACCTAGCCTTTCTGTATTAGAGGGAGAAACAAATCAAAACAAGTCAGCAATACAAATTCCTAGAGAAACACAAAATGAAAAGAACATACAAAAACACAACACTAGGTAATCTACGGTAGTCACTATGATGTCTCTTGTTATTTTCAATAAAATTGTGTATATTGTCAAATATAGTATAAACTTAGCATTGCATTGCACTATTAATAATATCTAAACATTGGAGACATTATAGGACTTCAAAGGTAGTTAACAATCCAACCAGAATGGGTATCCTATTGAATCCTGTCATCTTCACAATAGTTGCCCCTACTCTCAGACTCAACACTCTCAAGCATATCAGATTCAAATAAAATCAGTCAAGATAAAACAGTGATATAACCAATTTTCACTGTCTTATCTCTGCCATGCCATTTTTCTGTTGTTATTTGTTTACTTTTCTCCTTCATTCCACTGTCTGCCCATTTCTTTGAGGCCTTTCTGCCATTATTCCTGGAACCCTGGTGATTTTCTTCTCTCTCTCTAGAATGTCCTTCAGTATTCTTTGCAAGGTTGGTTTGGTGGTCATAAACTCTCCCAGTTCCTCTTTGTCATGGAAGTATCTTGTCTCTCCATTAATTTTGAGAGACAGTTTTGCAGGGTACATCATTCTGGGTTGGAGGTTATTTTCTTTCAGGGCTTGGAATATTTCACTCCAAGCTCTTCTTGATTTGATGGCTTGCATTGAAAAGTCTGCTGTGATTTTGATGAGTTTTTCTTTATAGGTAATCTATTTCTTTTCTCCGACCACTTTTAATATTCTGTTCTTGTGATGGATTTCTGGGATCCTGATTATTATATGTCTGTGTGGTAGATCTGTTTTGGTTTGTAGCTGGCTGGGGTTCTGTATGACTCATTTATCTGAACTTTACTTCTGTTACTTATGTTTGGGAAGTTTTCCTTAATTATTTCTGTGAATAGACTTTTTATTTTATTTGTATTTGTTGCTGCATCTTCATTCACATATTTTATTCTTAGGTTATAAATCCTCTTGTCATCTTCTAGCCTTTGTATCATTGCTTCCTGGTTCCTTGTTATTTTTAAGAGATCCTTCCTTTCACGATCATAATTTGAAAATCTATCTTCAAGTTTTGAAAGTTTGTCTTTAGTTTCTGTTAAAAGGTTTTGCCAGGTTTCAATGGAGTTTTTAATTTCCTGATATTCTTTTTGGATCTGTTTCATATATTCTAGGTTTTGTTTATATTCTTCATCAAAGGCTTCTCTTCTTTCTCTGGGTTCCTCTATTCTTTCATTTGTGTCTACTTGAGGATTATCCAGGACTTCTTTTATTGGTCTTCTTATATCTTGCTTCACCTGAGTTAGAATTTCAGATTTAAATTCAACGATGAGGTCACGGATGTATTTCTTTATTTCCAATGAGGCTGTCTCTGACATTACAGGTTTGCTGCTTTCAACCTCCTCTGCATTTACCTCTGTTGAACTTACTTTCCCTGGTTCCGCAGTTGGGGACCTTTTGCTCTTTCTCTGTCTTGTCATGTTTTCGGCCCCCTTCAGACGGGTGGGTGGTGGAGGTCTCTGGGCCTTTTGTTTTGCTTACAGTTTTTCTGCAGTGCACTTGCTAGGGAAGTACCACCCCCCAGTCTGCTGCAGATCTGCAAGTTGCAGGCTGAGAGCTGGCTCCTCCCCCTACGCTAGTCAACCAGTTTATGCTTCAACAAGTTTGTGTGTTCCCTGGGGATGCCACTGGCCCAGAAAAGCCTCTTCCTGGCAATTGGGTTTCAACCAGGGGTGAGGCCCTGCCGGAGCAGATCCCACCAATCTGCTTTGGACTAGGAGTCATCTGGTGACACTGCCTTGGGCTTTGATTCAAGCCAGACCTGCCCAACTCCAAAATGTCACCCAGCCAGTCCTCCCAATCTGGAAAATCCAGTACCCATCACTCATCAAAGTTCATGAAGCTTGACTGGCTGTTTTCACTCCTGCCGCGGTGCCTCCTCCAACCGAGGGTCTGGAGCTCACCAACCTCCGCTCTCAGCAAGGCTGTGATCTCAGCTCGATCGTGAGTCACCTGACTCTAAGAAGTGCCAGTACAGCCATCAGGGCTTGCCCAGCTCCAGCCCTCTGTCCATGATTCTTCTTCTTTTTTTTTTCTTTTTCCTCAGTTTCTTCCTGGGTTGTGAGAATTCCTCTCCCTTTGTCTGGCTTTCTCCATGTTGCCAGATTCCAGCATCTGAGTTGTTTTTTTTTATTTATTTACTTTTCTCAGAGAGGCTTTCTTATTGTGCTGCCACTCAGTTGGCCATCTTGCAATCCAATATGTTTAAGTTTAACAATTAATATCTTTCAATTCAATTGCTTCAAATGTTAGATTTATAAATACTGGTGGCATATTTTGAATAATGTATAGCTTTTAAAGTTTAATTTGGATTCTACTGTTTGTCCGAAATGTTTTGTGTGACAATATTGGTAATGGTTAATTATATAAATTTTTATTACTTACAATTAGTGAATTTTAAGTTTTGGTTCCCTTTTATACATGAACAATATTTTTCAGGAACTTATGTTGTTGAATTTTGGTCGTACTTATCAGAATCCAATGTCTTCATTAATAAATCTGGAAAAGGATAAAGGGGAATTGTATAGATTTAAAGAGCTTGTGTAGAAATAATAAAATGTTATGAGTTAAAAATATAACCAGGTTAAACAGAAAAATATTTTAAAAATTTAGTAGAATCTAAAAACTATGTATGTCTATCAAATGGAAAGAACAACAATATCTCTATAGATTCTTTTGGATGATCTATTTACATCTCTGTCATATTTAAATTGCAAAAATCAAACAAACTAACAAAATCCAAAAGCAATAAGTATACACCAGCAGGGAAAATTTTCATTTGGCAGAAAATATGAGAAGATAAAAGCAACATATTTGAATTGTACCCCAAGGATCTTTCAGGACTATTGCACTCTTTTTAAAATGTTCTCTGCCTCAGTTTCTAATCGGTTGAAACTCAAATGAGAGAATGTTGAAGAGTCAGAATTCAGCAGCACAGTACCAGAACATTTAGGTTTCATTTTGGATTTTATACCTTCAATTTTCAATTCTCATGAGAAGGAAAGAATTGTGCATATGTTGTCTCTGAACATAGGAACCCATGACTTAACAATGACTATAGGAGGATTTGAATATTGAAATATATTAAGACAATTTCATTACAAATATTTTTTATCTAAAACTACTATATAGTAATCACTCAATTCATTAAGTATCTATGGACATGTAAGTAGATATGTCACTATTGTGAAAGAAGTTAGGAAAGAGATTCTGGGAGCAACAAGACCTAATCAAAATTGATTAGGCCTTTAATCAAATATTCAATCCTGTAATTATTAAATAAGGAATTTTGGGTTTTCATCATAAATCTGAGATAATCTGTAAAGCTTTCACAGTAGATTCTCTATCTTAATGCCCCCTACATAGGAAAAAGTTTATTTTGAAAAGTCAGTTAAATGTTTCTATCTACAGTAAACTATTATTACTTAAACTAATTTTTAATGAACATATGGCATATTATCAAGGGTGTAGTTTATTTTACATAAGGAAAGGAGAAATCCTGCATATCAGCAGATAAAACACATATTGAGTGTTACTGCTTCATAAGAACAAATTCACACTAAAAAGGAGATGAAGGTGACTTAATAGCAAAGCCAGATGTACCCTATAGTGAAAAATCACTGCTATCCAACAAACACTATAATTTAATATCAACAAATAGTCAGATAAATGTTTGACATACTACTTTTAATTCATTATAAATGTTATTTAAAGAACTAAATTTTCTCTATCCATAAAAAAAAATTGTGAGCAAGAACATAGCACAGAGCAGAAGTCTGAAGTCTTCTGTATAGCTTGTCTAGTACATATCTTAATTTTGGCATTGTTGGGGAAAGAGTGTAGTGCTAAGGACACTTTTTCAAATTAAGTCAATATAGATTCAGAAAATTATTTTTAATCACTTTTTCCACAGAAAGAAAAAGTATCTATAGATAAAGTGGATGTGCCCTTTGTTTCCAAATAAACATCAATCTCAACCACTCTTACAAAACACTAGTAATTTCCTGTAACTGTTTACATTTAAAATTTAAATAATATGAAATTAATTAATGGAATTTGTTAATATCATTAAAATGAATTGAATTTTAAATGTGAATACATCATTGTTCTACATTCCAGAGCCTTCATTCCTTTTGTTTCCTCTCTGTAGAACACTTTTTGTCAATATTTGTAAAACTGGATCTTTTTTCTATTTTAGTGCTCAATATTAATATCTGTCTTTCAGAGGACTCTTTTGAATCATTTCAGTTAAAACATTCCTACTCTAATTTGCTTCACATAAGACTTTTTAAGGCAGTTTTTAAAAGATTTCTGCTTTCTATTTTGCACATGATAGACACTAAATGAATGCTTATTGATGGGTGAATGAACAAATAAGTATAAATTTAAAAAGAATGAGCTTGTACTTGGGTAAGGGGAAATTATT
The DNA here is from genome assembly GCA_004027455.1 of Hydrochoerus hydrochaeris. Taxonomy (NCBI): domain Eukaryota; kingdom Metazoa; phylum Chordata; class Mammalia; order Rodentia; family Hydrochaeridae; genus Hydrochoerus; species Hydrochoerus hydrochaeris. Next base: position 89,216 of record PVLA01001577.1, on the reverse strand, counting down.
CAACAAAATTACAGTAAGAGGAAACCCTGAAATGATAACATTTGCAAACATTTAGTAGATAAGATAGAAATTTTTTTATGGGACTAATATGGGATAATGGGAAAAAGGTGAATGGTAACCTGGTAGAGTAGGTGAAAAGATATTTTCTTTTCTCGAGTTACCAGATTCTTGGGCAGGACTTTTAAGAAAGCTAGAGCTAGCCAGAGTTACAAACCATGGGGAGAAGAAATTTAACTAGATTTGTCTGATGCAGAAACAGATACATTTAGCAAAATTTCACTGAGTGAAAACAACTAATAATTTATGAGGAATACAATGAGAATTAGGTAAGGCTATATCTGACATTGTTGTAGATAAATGATAGACACTTCTTACTTCTTAACTAACTCATATGGAAAATGATGTATCTCTGATTATGACATTTACCACAACACAAAACTTTGGGATTGTCTTAACAATTGCTACTTTTCAAGAGAAAAGGTCTCATGTAAAACTAAACATTACCAAAATTAATAATTCAAAGCAGTTTATTGTCATGTTTTATGTGATATTTTGTGCAAGATGATTATACATAAAAATCCACTTATGTATCTATTTTTTAAAATTTATTTTGCTTAAGATATTGGTAGTAATCCTAAACCAATGTTGTCTGATCAGCATTTCTTTACTTTTCTAATTGTGGAGATGTGCCCCTGTATTTCAGAGTGCTTACCATTCCTATCTCGTAGTAGGCCAGAATTTCCTGCCAATGAAAACTTCTTCCCCACACATTTCCAACTATCTCTTAGGAGAGCTTCTCTAAGTGATAGGAAAACTGACTCTCTACATGATGAAAAGTGAGCCTAGACCCTTATCTCTCACCATGCACTAAACTAAAATAGAAATGGATAAAATATCTAAATATAAAAAACAGAAACACTATCTGCTGGAAGATGGATAAGTAAAACTCTCAAAGACATAGATGTAGGCAAAAACATTGTGAAAACAACTCTCATAGCACAGGAAATATTTAAAAATTCACCAACTTGGACCATATAATATTAGAAAACTTTTTCACAATGAAAGAAACCACTAACAGAGAAAAGAGACAGTCCACACAATGGAAAACAACAACAATAACAACAACAGCAACAATAAATCCACTTTTACCAGCAACTCCTCAGATAGAGCCTTTGCTTTTAATGTGTACTTTTCTATCATCATTCTGGTCTTGCAAATTCTGACCAGAATCTCCCATTAAGCTTATCATGTTCTAAAATTTCTTTAACCAGCATCTCTAAGCCTTTGTAAATTTTTCCCACAAATCAGTTCCAAAGGCTTCTAAACCACATAGGCAGGTACAGTTACAACAACAGTTCCAGTACTGGTAAGAATTTTCTCTTTTAGTCACTTTTCCAGTTAGTGGGACAAACCAATGGGCATCTGGAATTTAAAAGAAGAGTGGTTTATTTGGCACACAAGTTTCAGAGGGCTCACTATATATGGTCAGGAGTCTCCAAGGTAACAAATGGCATGAACAACATGAAGAAATAAAACTGTTCATGATGTGAATAGAGAGGAAAGAGAGGAGCCAGAAACAAGAATATATACTTCCCAGCCATGCTCCATGGGGCCCACTCTTTGTGACCATGCCCCATCTCTGAACATGGAACTTTTGGGACACATTTTAGGTTTAATCCATAATTTATGGTATATATAAATCATTTTATTGCTAGAAAAAATCTATGACTGATGGTACCAAAAAAAAAAAAAAAACACAAATTTCACTTACAGTCTAATCAATCTACTGCTCTAACATGTGACAGAGAATTTCAATTATTTCTAGTAAGGATCAATTTTTGTTTCTTAATTTAGTAACAGAATCTGAAGTTTATTTGTATCTCTTCTAGCTCAACTCAAAAGGAGAATAGCATCAACCTTATAGTAACAATGTGAAATTTGATTCATTTTTTAAAATATGACATTATATTTATACAATCAGGACTACATTTTCTCTGATTTCTTCTCATTAAAAGATAGTAATGCTGCTACCTAGAACTCCAAGTAAAATGTTGTGAGAATTAGAGACAATTGTACAGCTTAATTCCTTGACAACTCTGTATAAATAAACTTCCCTGAAGTTCAAAAGTTCTCTTCTCCAGATTATTATATAAATGAAAAGTAACTTTTTGAGACAAATTTCAATACTTTCTATAAATGTATTAGCAAAGCTTTCTTCTTACCAATAATTACATATATCCAAGGATAATGCTTACAAGAAACATTACCACACTGGGTGGAGTGTGTGTGTGTGGAGGTGCAGTATATATGTATATTTGTATTTGAATGCACATGTGTGGTGAAATAATATGTGACAACCAATTGAAGAATGGAGAACAAAATAATTTTATCTATATTTCCAATTGTAATAAATTCATTTTATGTTTATTGTTTGTCAGAATGAATGTGAAATAAGTGTCATAACATATAAGAATGTTACTACATCTAATGTTGTTTAAAATAGAATAGAGAAAAAAAGTAAAAGAGGGTTAAGAAAAAGTATAGTATGTTGGAAAAGTGATAGGAATGTGGAAGTTTTTGTGGAACATATTTCCAAGTGTTACCATAGAGTCTGAAATGATTGTCATAATAAATCAACCTCAAGAAAAATGAGGACTTATATAAAGAAAACTTAAATGTATATTATTTCTTTCCATGCCAGAGAACTCATACTAACTTTTTTCAGGTCTCTGTCACATGATGGGCTTTTACCTTAGTACTTAAAGGGCATCAGTTTCAGGCACTTTTATAGATGTCAAAATCTACATATATTCAAATCTTTTATATAAATGATATAATGTTTGCATATAACTTACACACATTCCACTGTATAACTTAAATCACTTGTAGGTTACTTACAATACCTATTATAATGCAAATAGTATGTAACTCATTCTTTCAGGTTATATTTAAGAAGCAATGCTAAGAAAAAATACGTGTTCATGTTCAATATGGGTTTGACTTAAAACCAACATGTTCGATTTGTGATTGTGAATCTTATAGATACAGAAGATTAATTTAAATCAGTTGTTTTTATGCTTCCTAGTAACCTTAGTAGATATAGATAAGCCTAAAATAACTGTATCCCATGAACTGGATATCCTGCAAGATTTTTGAATTCTCATATAATGCAAAAAAGGGCATTTTACATGCTTTTTCATAATAGTCAAGTAGAATGTATGTTTGAATATGCAAGTTAATCTACACTTTTAAAACAGAATGTATGCAGATTCATAATGTCCAATCCTGCTTTCCAAAAGAAAAATATCAATGAAATGCTCCATCATATTCAAAATTAATTTCACAATTTTCAGTTTTACGCTCAAGACACTTTATTACAACTTTAAGAGATCAAAGACCTAGAAACAGTCTTACAAGTCATACATATTGGAAAAATCAATTGAATTGAATTATAATGAGAAATATAGCCTTAGTAGTTTTTTTTCTTAACATATTAAATATGTCACATTGCTTTCAAGATGCAGAAAACCACACACCAAAGATTTATGTCTTCCTTCCTCAATGTAAAGTTATTTCTGGAAAGTGATTGTCCAGTCAGTGTCACATTTTTCACCCCATTGAGAGAAATACAAGTTTTGAACTCAAAATTAAGCCAGTGAATGAAAAGATAAAGACATGAAATGAACAATTAGAATTCTAGAAACTGGAGAAAAAGATATTGGAAAGACAATATCTAAAGTTAGAACTTTAATTGATTCCATACGTAGATTTTCTAATTCATTGTGCATGCTTTATAAAGAAAATGAGGTTAAAAAGATAAAGAGAAAAAGAAAGCAAGGTGATAAAGGTGGAAAAATTTAATGAATATCTATCTCCCTTTGGAAAAAATAGGAAACATGTCATTTACAATTTGTTACTTTCTCTTGTTATATGAAATTAGAATAACTAATGTATTAGATATGAAACATATCTGAGTTTTAGATAAGAAAAAACATTTAATGCAATGTTTCCTTTAAATGTTTCAGTTGTATGAAACAACTGCTCTTAGAAAAATAATAGAAAACTGTTCTTAAAAGTTGAACATTTTTTCTACCTCTTTTCTCCCAAGCAAAAGAAAAAAAAATTGTTTTCTCTTTCCTGGTCCTTCTTTCTCTCAATTCTCAAGTAAGTCCTACAATTTTTCCATAAATCTCTTATTATTTTAATCAAGTGCAATCTTCAATAAGACTTTAATGAGTAAGAACCTATAGAACTAACTTGAAATACTAGAATAGGAGCAAAAATGCTGGTATTTCTAAACCATGTTTGGCCTTTGATAACTATGGAGTGATCTATTATGTGAGTAATCTATACCAACTCTCACAAAACTATAATGTTTAGTTTAGGAAAAGTAGTGATGAAAGCAATGGAAGAATATTTCCCTGACTTTCGAATGCAAATTGGTAGATTAATACTTGATAGAGTTTGTTATGAGAATAACAAGAAAAAATCATGCACCTGTATTTATTCTGTTAATAGAAAGAAGGGAAAATACTACAAGTTTTTGTATACAGACATGGCAGCTATCAAAGAAAGAAATGAAAGAAAGAAAAGGAAACCATCCATGTTACATGTGTTAGGACAGTAAAACATAAAAAGAGTAAGCCACATGTATAGAAGACTGAAGATTGAGCTCTGTACATTCCCTGAAATAAGATACCATTTGGATATCCAACCTGAAATGTTTGAAAAATTACATATGAATCTCTAGAATAATAAGGGGAAAGCATTTTCTTATCATCTGATCTGATGTTTTTTGAATGCTATCAGAATAAAACTATAGTATTTCTTTATTTTAGATGATGCTTTTTTGTTTTTATTTCTCTCTGTTTTTTTCTCTCCCTTTGTAGTCAGTATACCAATAACAACAATAATCTAATTTATGTATAAAAATTCAAAGCAAGAATTTTAATAGTTTCATATATATGTATTATCATTGCTCAAATAATTTAATGCAATATTAGGCATTAGTTTAGCTTTTATTAATAAGTATCACCAATCATTCATTTCAATTTTTCTCACTTTATTTTGTAAGTACAATTAAAATTTTATAATTTTTAGTTACATTAGATCTTCCTTTCTCAAATAATAGAAACCGAATGTATATATTTGCTCTTTTTTCTATTTATTCAATTTCATTTGAGAGTTATGGTTGGAATATAGAAGAATTTTTGCAAGGTTAATATAATTCCTTTCTAATTGCAACTTTAAGTTATTTAGAGAATCACATAACTAGTAAAAAGCCAAGGTCTGACAGATTTTAAATCAAAGGTATTTAAAAATATTTTATCTCATCCATGAACATGTTTCTCACCACTTATCCAACAATCTGCTGCATGCTATTTTTCTTACTTTCATTTTTTGACAGATTTTTTATATTCTCAATGAAATTCAACAAGGTTGAGATTGAAAAATATCTCTTCTCTTATTAGCTAACAATTTTTCCAACTAGAAAAAGGCAGAGTTGTGCTTAAAATGTTAACTAATATTATAGCACACCTATTATGTGCATATATACAACATTCGAAAAACAGATAATCAAAGTTGCAATAACTTGTAAAAGGAAGTCAAATGAATCAATTTCATATAAAATAACATTTAAAATATTGAAGAGTAATGAATCTCCTTTATAAGATTTTGAAACATCTTTTTATTTTGATAACTGTTTATATGTTATAACACTTCAGATAAAGCTTATGTGATGGCACCTATATATCTTGATAATTCCAATTTAAAATAGAAGAGATGCAATGAATTACTAGAATAAAGAATACCATTTTTGAGATAGCAATCTATTTTCTAGATGAAAAATATAACTGAAACTATATATTTGACATGAGTATATATCAAAATCTTTCCTCATATGTGGTTGAAGTCTGAGTTGTTACTTGTAAGCCTGAATATAGTGCAAGAAAAACTCAGTAAAAAGTGTAACACTGTACTTGTTATCACCCTTTTTCTTTAATAAGTATTGATTTTGAAATATTGGTAAAGATTACAGCTTGTAGGAATGAAATTATTGCCCCAAATCCAGTACACAAATAGTTTCTTATTTGTAAGTTAATTTACGAGCTATAATTTACTAAGTTGACTTAATATAATTAAAGAAAATGTAAGTGGCTTTGATTATTAAAGAAAATGAAAGTGGCTTTAGTTATTGATCATTGTTATATCTAACATGATAAAGACATATCAAAACATGGTGGGGACAATGTGATCAAGGAAAATGAATTTTATGACACAAAATTGGTTACAATTAGGTCAAATTGTATTATAGAGCATTTTACACACCTGTGTTAATTTCAAAAACAAATGTCTACTAGTTACTACATTTCTGTACAGGCAGTTTTTCTTAATTTTCAATGCCTTAGTCATAAAATATACTCAGAAAATTGCAAAGGATATAAAATCTGGAATAAATTTCATTGATAATGGTATAATAAAATGACTTCAATATTATGTTTTAAAATAAAACCTTTGAGTAATGAATGCAACTATTTTTATAACTTCATGTGATTTCTATTGAGTTACCATAATAAAAGTATTTAATATGTGTATCTATGTTTGGTAAGATGATTTCTTTCACATAGGCTAAATTTTGTTTGAAAAGAAAGAATTTTTTAATGTAAATGAGTAAGAAAGCATTCTTTGTTATACATGGATCAAAAGAAGAGCAAATTAAATGAGCTAGATAAACACCTTTTGATAGTTCATAATTTTTAATAATTAAAACATTATCCATAGTCTCCAAAATGAGGGCTGTCATAAGTAGGCAGTGGAGATTTCTATATTGTGGTACAAATTTTATAGTTTCTCTTTCCTGTTTTAATCCTGCTTAGATTGAACAAATGCTAAATCACAGTAACAGATCTTATGTCTTTTCCTGAGTGACTTTTTCAAGGGAACAAATACAATCACAATGAGGAATATATTGAAAACACTAGAGCAACAATTTAGAATTGCTTTTTAGCAATTAGAAGACATTTCGATGTTCAATTTTATTGTATTAATTTTAGGTAAATAATTCTTCAAATGCAAAATAGTCTTCCAGAAAACCAAAGAGATCAAGAGAAAAAAAGTTTATGTGTACTCCACAGGTTAGATATAAAATATATATTCAAAAAAGAAATAGTTTCTATATTTATGACTACTGTTTTATCCAATGAATAGTGTAAACCAGATGTCAGTGTACTTTGGAAGATGGATAGGGCAAGACAGGATTTGAGTGGTTAAAGCATATTGCATTGTACGATAGCTGATGTCACACAAGGCAAATTTTGTCTTGTTTTAATTCTTATGCTGTAAATCTGGGTCTGGTAATTGTTATTTACAATAGGTCTAGAATTCTAAGCAAAATAAAATTCTCATGATTATATATATATATATATATATATATATATATATATATATATTATATATATACACATACATATAATATATATACATATATATTTATATAAATTTATTTAGGTGTAAGATATAGTGATATAGGCCATGAGCTCATTGATAATGAATGAGCAATACAGGATAAGTCATTTTTAATAGAAAAACACATAAAACAAGATTCTATATTGTTTGGCTGATGAGAAAGTGATTTAAACCTCACAGGAGTTTAAAATTGTGCCGTTTGTAAGAGCAATGGTTCATTAGCTACTAAGTCAGTATTAAGAAAATGTCTGTGGAATATAATTCTTATAAATCACAATAATCTATTATATGTAAATAAAATTCTCAATTTTGGCTCTTGGCTAGCAAAGTAAAAAATATTTATTGCTTTACCCTTTATAGATATATTTGTCAAAACTTGGCCTATGTTGTACAAAGTTTAGAATATAGTATATGAATACATTTTCTGTATATGTAAAAATATATACCTATATTATACCAACAGTATTCATTCATATTTTTAGTGCATTTGATTGATATAATACTATTTCTTATAGTGAATGTATCTCACCTGAATTCTACTGCACTGTCATGTATTATTACCAGTTTGGTGGCACATTGTTAGTCATAAAAATCTTCCCAATTAAATAGCAAAGAAAAATCAGTTTGCAGACCACTGTACAGATGAAATATTAATTTTCTTTTGAAAGTGTTTTAAAATGTCTACACTGCTTCATTAATTATTTTATTTAACTGACATTAACTTACCAGCACTAACACTCAGTCAGGAGAAAGAAAATTCCCTTTTAAGTTTACTCAGTTATTTCAGGTTTAACTGGATGCTGTATGATTAGTCTAGGCACTGGAAGACAGTGTAATAAAGTAACATTTTGTTACTTATGGTACCAGACAGTTACAATATCAATAATAGGATTTTATGACTGCATTAGAGATGTAATTAGAAAAGATTAGGGTCAAATCTTCAATTTTTTTTCTAGAAAATTGAAAATAAAAAGATATGATAGTTGTTTATTCCAAAATATGCGATCTTGAAGGAGCTCATGTAAAATGATGGGTGTGTTTCTGCCTGATACAAAGTTAAGGTATCATTCTATGCTTCAAGAGACAGTTTTAAGAAAAAGGTCAGTAGTTGAAAGATATTTATAGAAAGAAATTTGAAAATTGATTCTTCAGTTAAGATCACTTGGGAAGCACAAAGAAAGTAAAAGAAGTTTGGGTTAAATATTATAAAACAGCATTCCTTGCAAAGTAAACAAAAAGTACATAATCTATAAAACGAACAGAGGAAATTCCACAGATTAGAGAAGAAAGTAATTTAGAATGTAAGCATCAATTGATAACTCTCCAATTAATTTATTTGAGTTAATACAAATTCATTAATGAACTTGGGGAGAATAGATTTTGTTTTAATTGAGAATTTTAAAATAGAATAAACTTCAATATATCAAAAGTGAGTTAATAGTGGGAAAATAAGAGATGCATTTTTTGTAAAATGGAAACTAGACATAAAATGGTAGGTATACAAAGCACATATTAGATATAAAACAAAAAAGACTTAATGATTGTTTTTCATTTTTTGTGAAGAATTTTGCTTTATTTTAATTATTTGCTTTTAATTTACATACATCATTTTCTCACATCATGTCTTAATCCACTGGGCCAGGAAATGCACTCATATATTTATAGAGTTATCATTTTGTACTCTACAGTGAACACAATGAGCAGAACTAAAGGAGTGCAAAGAATAAAAATATTTGAGGTTTCTACTCATGTAAGTTGTCTGAAACAGTCAAAATATTTGCTATAACATTAGAAATCTGTACCTAAAAATAAAAGTGATACATCAAGAGTTTTTTGCACATTTAGCAGGGAAATATCAGAAACACATACTGTATACTCTTTTTATGATAACTAAAAAATTTTAGACATTGTTCTGTTTAAATTCAAATAATAAATAAAATAAGTGAAAAAACCAGGTGTGGTGGTTCACTCCTGTAATCCTACCATTCAGGGGTCTGAGCAGGAGGATTGCTGTGAGTTTGAAACCAGCTGGGCTACAAAGTGAGCTCAAAGCCAACCTAAACTGAATAGTGAGACTGTCTCAAAAAGACAGAAGAAGAAGAAAGAAGAAGAAGGAGAAGGAGAAGGAGAAGGAGAAGGAGAAGAAGAAGAAGAAGAAGAAGAAGAAGAAGAAGAAGAAGAAGAAGAAGAAGAAGAAGAAGAAAGAAGAAGAAGAAAAGAAGAAGAAGAAAGAAATACCTGATAGACAAATTTATTTTTTTCAAGTTAGTTAAAACTTGTGGAAGTTGGTTAGTTTAAAACATTATTTTGTCTATGATGAAAATGAGTTTTGTACTCTGTTGTTTCTTGTGAACTTTTGCATTCATCTTAATTCTCAGTTTATGTCATCCTACTGCAGGAAAGTGGAAATATTTTGTACTCTATGATGTCTTATTGCCACACCTGAACACAATGAAGAGGACACTTGATTCCTGTGTTGTTTTTTTCTTTTGTTTCTGATTTCCTCTTTTTTTTTGAAAGTGATTCCTAACAAACAGTTATAAAAGATTATTGGAATTCTCTCCAATCATTCAATTTTTATTACACACCTTGTAGCATCTGATGAGGCAGAGTAGATGGGTATGAGCACCTGAGCCCAAGTGGTTGAGATCAGAATAGAGAAAGTTGAGAGAACATGGAGTAAAAGCAAGGAAAAATGTTCAGTGAAATCCAAGTGTTCTTGATGAACAACAAAACTTTCAGAGACTGATTTTATTCATTGTAACACCTCTAGTTTTGAATTGAAATTTAGATGTATTATCCAGTAATTTCAATAATTAATAACTAAGCATTTAGCAATTGATCACAATGTTCTGTGTGTTCCTTACTAAATTCACTCATTATGAATCTGATTTTGCTTAATTTATTCTCTAACATTTCATTAAAATAAATTAAAATTATTGTGTTCTCATTAAAATCAAATGAGAAATGTTATCATGAGATTTAGAAAAGAACATTTTAAATTTCTGTAACACTTTTATTTGTTAATATTTTCATGTCATTTTCCTTAATGCTACTATATTACTAAAAATATTTTCCTATTTACTATTTTATATATCTTGCATAGAGAGATAAAATACCATCCCATTGGATTAAAGTTTTCTTTTCTTTTAAAGGTTTTATAAATTCTAAAAATTTAAATGGATTTTCCCTCAATAAAAAACACTGATACATTTTTTGTATTCTATTAAATAAATTCTCCTCATATTTAATTTCATTATATTTTTAGTTCTGCACCCATATTTTTAAAAAACCAGAATTTATAAAATTTATTTTCTGTTGGAACTGTAAGGAATTTGTGTTAGTCTATCATTGTGAAAAACACTTAAGAAAATAAATTTCAATGGAAAGATTCATTCCAGGTTGTGATGTTCGAGGTTTCACTCCATGTAGAAACATCATAACCAAAGAGCATAGTGAAGAAAAGCTGCTCACCTTCATGGCAGTCCAAGAGGAGAGCTAAGGAGACAGAAAGAAGAGACTAAGAGAAAAGAGAAAGATACACACACACACACACAGAGAGAGAGAGAGAGAGAGAGAGAGAGAGAGAGAGAGAGAGAGATGTTGCTCAGTAAAGACTTTCCTTACATCACTTGTGGCTATTCAGCATGGTATTTCTGAATGACTATCTTATCCATGGAATAATGTTGGCAAAAGCTTTCAAAATTGAAGCCGCTCTCTTGCCACTACTTCAAGTCATAATTTCAATCACATCAGCCTTGTAGAACTGTTCAAAATATTCTATTCTTTGGTATCTTCTTTAATGTGAGCCACAAAGATTGTTATATTTGGACAGTTATTTGGACACTTGATCTTTCATGATCTTCACTTGAGACAGTTTTCTTCAGTTTTGCAACAATTCTATCTACCTTGAGTGGGTCTGGCCTCACCCATCTGGTTTACAGGCGGATGTTATGAACTCAAAGTTCCAGGGCATTTGGTAAGATCTCTCATTACCACAAAGTCTGTGAGCAACTTGCATTGTACACAGTGACTTCTGACACTGTTGTTACTTATTTCATTTCTAAGACCACTGAGGCAGTGACTCCACTGGTGTTTAGGCTGCTTAGGATACACTTAATGGGGCTTTATGGTACTCTGAGTTAGACATGAGGGAGGTGAGAAAATAGATATAAACATTGCTGCCTCCACAGTATCCACCTGAGATCAACTTCATTGTTTTGATAAAAAGGCTGTTAAAATGTATATATGTTATAAAAAGAAATTCTACTATAATTATCATTATATATACAAATTAACTTTAGACATCATTGGCTTAAGCACAACAGACAAAATTATGAGGATTATAGATGAAAATTTAAAGAAAAATTCTCATGAATTAGGGTTCAAAATATTTATTAGATGAATATCAGAAATCAACAGCCTTGAAATGACACATATAATGGACTTCATAACTACCAATAACTTTTTATCAAAGTCAGTAAATAAATAATACATACACCTGGAGAAAATATTATCAAAGCATACAGCTATAATGTCCATTCAGAATTTATTATAAGAGAGAAAAATCCCAGTAAAAGAGACAAAAAATTGAAGTCATTTAAGAAAAAATAAAAGAACAGGCACTAAGTACAGAAAATTGAACTCAATGTCACTAATTATGGAAAATAAAATTGAAAATCAGAAACACACCGGTACACATACACTGAAATGACTATCATTAAAAAAAACTCAGCACACCAAATTTGCTTAGAACTTGGTGTAAAATAATCCAAACATTAATCTAAAGGAACAATCCAAAAATTGTTAAAGGAAGTGTATCATGTTATAATCTCTTTGAACAATGTTCTTAAAAGACATGTTAAATACTCAAAACTAGGAATACATACACTTCAAGTTCTAAGTATAAACCAAATAGAATTTAAAATTTCTGTAGAATAATCATACAATTATTGTAGATGTTTTATTGATGACACCAAAAATTAGTGAAATTAGTGAAGAAAACCCAGTGTTATCAATAATATAGTAAAATATTTGTTGTTTTGTTTTAGTATGATGGGATTCTACTCAGAGAAAATGTGTTCTACAGTGGAAAAGTTATAGCAATGATAGTAGAAATTGACTGCAAAGAAGTATAAAGAAAATTTTTGAATATTCTTGTAGTATTCTGTATTCTAAGGAATTGTGTTACAAGGATGTATTGGTCAGGCATTACTTGCCGGAACAACATATCCAGCATCAACTTCGTGTAGGAAAGATTATAATTTAGCTCTCAGCTTTAGAGAATTTAGTCTGCAGTCCACCAGCTCCAAAGTGGAAATACCATGGTAGAGGGTATAGTGGAGCAAAACTACTCACTTCGCAGTGGGAGGAAAACAGAACAGGGGAATGGCACCAGTGAGAAATTAAACCCTCCTGTGACACAGCCCCTAATACCCAGCCAGACACATTCAGAAGTGTAATTTATTAAGCCCTTATAGGACTCTCAAGCTAATCACCCTAAAAATTAACTGTCGCAACAGGTTTAATTATTTTTCAAGGGGTAGGGAATGTACACTTAAGATCTGTACATTTCCTGGCATGTAAATTCTGTAGCAAACAAATCACATCAAAATATTACTTCATTTTAGTCACTGATGGATGTACTAAAGGTTTTAGTATGAAATATGTTGAGCCATATGATTTACTTTGAAATTTATCAATAAATGCAACAATTTGAAAATCCATAAAGAGATGTGATAAGATAAATATAGTAAAATGTGAGGGAAAGTATTGTGTAGTAAATATTATAAACTGAATATTTTCCCCAAAGCTGTGCACATTGAAGCCCTTTTCCTCAGTGTGACTATTTAGAAATGGGAGTTCAAAGGAGGTGATAAATGAGGTCATAATGATGTAGTGAAACTATGATAGGGCTAGTACTTTTATAAAAAGCAAAAAATATAACTCTTTCTCATTGTCTCACTCTCTATTTCTCTTCTCTTCTCTTTGCTTTTGCCATGTGAGGACATAGACTGCAAAAATGGCAAACAAAAAAGACAGCCTTCACCAGGAGCTAAATTTGCTGACCGCGTTCTTAGATGCCCCTAGCCACCAGAACCGCAGAACTACACGACTATGGTATTTTATTTTGACAGCTGAAACAAACTGGTAGTGAGTACAGGGGAGTTCTCTGTAAAATTATCTTATCACTCCTGTGTTTCAAAATTTTATATAATAAAAAATTTCATCTTTTCTGTACCATCCTCACTGCCAAGCTTATTTCTGTTGGGAGATTATACATTTGGCTTCAGGATTCTCACATACAACTTTTTTGGCCAATGAAATTTGAGAAGAAATGTTTCACTTTCAAGTAGACACTTTAAAAGCCAACTGTAATTCTGCCATCACATTTCCCCCTCTTTCTTGAGAACAGAATTCTTTGACAGTCACTACTCCTACATGCTTTCTAGAATAAAAATATAACAGAGCCATGTACAAAAGATATACTGATTTCATGATAATCTTTGTGTTTTGTAAGCTTTTGAGAATCTGGGACTTAATATCAATAAAAACCCCTGAATCTAGCACACCAAATTCATAATGAATGGAGTAAAAAGAGATGGAAGCACCAATAATCATACTCGTCATAAATACAATTTTATAATTGGTTATTGAGGTATAAGTTGTCAAAATATGGATTTTATTCCCCCTATTTGGTAAGTTCAGGGTATATTTTATATAACTATGTCATATATGGTGAAGAAATTTAACTAATTCATTAATAGGTATATTTTTACACTTAAACATATAATATTAGAAAAACTATTTTGCAAATTCATTATTGTATCTGTAAGTTGAATATTTCTGTGTATCAATGAAATGATATCATTGACTTGGTAATTTTGGTATGTTGTATGAAAACATGGATTTGAGTATAAACAGAAATGGTTGCTATATAAACTCATGAGGATACAGCAAATCAACAAAAGAAGAGAAAAAAATTCATACATATCCCAGAACTAAAGCATGATTAACTTTGATGAAAATGAACCAGGAGACATGATATTGAAAATTCAAAATAGCAGGCAATGATTTCGTTGACAAGAAGAGATTTAACATAATATAAAATTATACCAGCCCACAAAGTACTTATTTTACAATATAATGTTATAATAGTAATTTATGTTTTGCTTTTTTTTGTTTTTTTGGTTCAGACAGTTGAATTCACAACTGTACACTTGCCAGGAAGGTTCTGTGCTGATGAGCTATATACCTGGATCATAAGTTATGTTTTAAATAACAAAAAAACCACTTTTCTATAAAAGTATAACAATACCAGAAGACATACAAAGATAAGAAAGCAAAGATCAATAAAAATTCAGAGGGAAAAAAATCATGGAGGTAGAACAAAGAAATAGTATGTACCCACTAGATTTTGCATTTAAGAAACTTACCTAAGATTTGGACTTAACATTTCATGTAATACTTTGACACCTCTCTATAAGGCATATCAATATTACTGTATATTTCCATGCCTCAAATGTGTTTCCTAATACTGCACTGTGATATATAAATCCTCCATTTTTCAAGTCAAAACTTAGATGGTAACAATTACATATGTTAGTTCCTTGCTATCTTCTGTATTACTTCACACCAAGTTTTAGCACCAGAATAAAATTAAATCTTCCATTTTACTCACCATCACTTTTATCAAGTTAGTATAAACTGATGTCATCCATATTACTTTATTGAAACCCTCCAAACTTTTTTGTAATTTAATTATTAAAATTTTTATGTATCAATTTTGAAAGTAAATATAAAAGACATTAATGATCTCGATGTCAAAATTCTTCAAAAGATTACCATTACACCAAGAATAAAATCACTTTCTTTGGACTACAAAGCCATTTAATGGGTATTTCTGTTTTTATCAAATATTTCATGATTATCTTTTGATTCAGTCTTCCCCCTTTACCAAGTTTTTCTTTAAAAACCTTAAATTCTGTTCCTTGACTCTTCAGATAATATTCATCCTATAAATGTTCTTTCATCAATACATTAACTATGGGAGATTGCCTTAGAGCTCAGATTAAATATTAATTCTTCAGCCTGACTTCCCTAACACCTTATCTTCAATAAGTATGCATTTTTACATTATCTCATTTCTTGTTATATTAAAATAATACAGTCAGTTCAATGTTACCACTTGTCTGTTTGTCATCCCCCTGCCATAACACTGACATGTGCATTTCTATCAGCTCTTATAGATATGAGCTTTTACAGATGTAAATTTTGCTTAAAGAAAGTAAAGTTTATTTAGTAAAATTTTATATTTCATGGTTAGAGTGTAAGAAACTTTCAGCAGATAACATAAAAGAATAGAGTAGAAGATAGACAACAGGAAAGTTGACAATTATGAAATAGTTGTTGAGCATTACCAGGAAAGTTGGAAATTATGAAACAGATGTTGAGAATGATAGTTGCTAGGTATTTTTGAGGTAATATCATGACTGGCTAATTACATATGGTTGTATTAGTTATTTTTCTGTGATTGGGACAAAATACGATTCACTCACCATGTAAGGGAGATGAAATTTATTTTAGCTCACAGTTTTAATATAGTCAGTCTATTTTTGGCCTGCTCCCAGGCAGCAAAATGGAGTCAGGAAGATAAGTCTTTTGCAAATGGGAAGGACAGCAAGAGATGTAGGGTGGAGGGTTGAGGGAGAGAAGGAGAACATGGAAAAAATTGGGATATTTTATCATGTGCAACCATCCATAACAGATGTAATCATTTTATATCCAGAGATGGGGGTATTAACAAGAATTAAGATGGGTTAAGAATATATAACTACTCACTAAGGTGAATGTGAACATTCCATACCTAAAAATATGTACTCATAAAATTAAATTATAAAAAATAAAAATAATATCCAGAGAAAAGTTGTTCATCACATAGTGGCCAGGAAATGGACCAGCGGAAGCAGCCAGGAATAAGAATATACCCTTCCAAGTTACAGTCCCAATACCTACCACTTTCCATGTTTCCTCACTTATCAATGTCTTTTGAGGGGGCATTTTAGATTTAAAATATATTGGTATGTACAATAACCATTGCTATGGTACTCTTTTCTTCAGCTGAAACTAGCTGTAGCATTATAAGAATAAGGTGAAAACAAGAAGAATATGGTAAAAAGCTGTGAGGTGCACCAAGCTACATTCATTGCTTAGATCTGTATACCACTAACTAGTAGATAATTCAGAAATATATTGTCTCACAGTTCTGAAAGCTAGAAGTCAAGATTAAGTTTGATTTGTGGTTGGTTCACTTTGAAAAACAGAAATTATCTTTTTACTAGCTTCATCTACCTTCTGTTGGTTTACTGTTAGTCTTTGTCACCATTTTGTTATTTTTTGAAGATACTGTGGAAACAACATCCTAATATTTGCCTTCATCTCCATACGTGTGAAGTGTCTGTGTCCAAATAAACCCTTCCCCTTCCTGCTATGTAGTCCAGGCCAGCCCTGAGCTCAGTCTGTAGCACAAACTGGACTCAACCTCACAGCAGTCCTCTTATTTTACCCTCTCAAGTACTAAGATTACAAGCATGTTCCAACAAGTTCCTCCTTCTTGTAAGGACAACAGTCATAGTGTATTAAGATATACTCTTGTAACTTTATTTTTACAAATTACATATTTAGTTCATATTTTGACATAACCCCACATTCTAAACTATTGATTTTGACACTTCAAAATATTCAGTGGGAGAGGAAACATAATTGCAACCACAACAAGTCAGTACATTTTTAGTTGTACAAAGCAAAGAAGAAAGGGAAAAAGAAACTAAAATTCTTGTGTGAAAGGATTATAGGAGGGATTTCATCTGTGTAAGCACAGAATCTGAAGTGTATGAGAACAAACAAAAAATATAAGGTTAAGTTGTTAGATGTATTTCTCTGTTAGCTGAACCAAAAATAGAGGTCACTTTAATTTTTGCTCCTCTCTTAGAGATCATTTTTCTTTTTTGCCTGGCATTCAGTATGTTATAAACTGGTATATCTTTGTTACCACTAGATATTTTTTGTTTTATTTGTTCAGGTAAGAAGGCAAATCTGGCCCAGTATAATGTATCCTAACAAGAATATGAAAACACATTTTAAAATTATAACTATTAACCCTGAAATTTCAGAAGACTGAGCTTTGTGTATGATTTGTTAATGTTTTGAAAATGCTGTGATTATGTTCAATGAAGTATATTTGGATACAGTGGATCCTTGGTTAACAAACTTCATTTGGCTCACAATTCTGGAAGAGATGGTCATTTTAATGTTTGTGTAGGAAGGATGGCTGTGGTCATGTTCATCACTGGATGAAGAGTTTGTGAACAGAAAATCATTTTTCCCCCAAATGCTTCTGTTTCTGAAGCAAATTATAGGCAAACAAAAGTGTTCACAAACCAAGATAAAAATGTTTCTCTCTTAGCTGATTTCCAGTATATGGAGTATAGAATAAAAGATCCATGAAATAGTCACTGATTGTTGAAATAGACATGTTTATTCACTTTATTAACATGCATTTATTATGAGCCAGGTCTGTGCTATATTCTGGAGAACCTAAAACCAAAAGAACTAGGATGTTTTCTCTGGAAATCCCTAATATATTAGGAAAAATGTTATCTAAAGAACATTTACTAATCATAAATATGGTCACCTCAAATATATTTCAGTATAGAAAGATATGGCAAAAATATTTCATTAGCAGCTCAACCATCAGTTCTACTTATTTCATTAATAATAGCACTCAGTATTTGTTCATGTTTAGTGCTCCCAGAGATTAAAATCTCTCCATTCCTTGATGCAAATGTACTCCTCTTCCATAGAGTGAACTTGAGAGATATGCAGATAAACAAAGCCTAAAAATTAGTATAGAAGTACATTGCTGTTGGAGCTTCAGAAAAAAAAAATACTGTATACAAGTAGCAGGGCATGGTGGCACAGACTTGCAATTCCAGCACTTTGGGAGGTTGACGCAAGAATAGGAATTTCAAACCCAACATGGACAACTTAATTAATTCATCAGACCCTGTCTCTAACTAACTATGGGTATGGTGGTGCATGCCTTTAATCCCAGGACTTGGGAGGCTGAGGCAGGAGGATCATTTCAAATTTGAGACTAGCCTGTGTGACAAAGTGAGTTCAAGGCCAGCCTGAACTGCATAGTGAGACCCTGTCTCAAAAAGACCAAAAAAAAAAAAAAAAAAGTCAGTGGATTCTGCCCTTGCTAATAACTAACTAACTAAATAAATACGACTGGGAATGTAGCATAATGTGAATCCCCAGATTCAGTCACTAGGACTTCTATGCTATATTGTTGACTAGCTTAA
This sequence comes from Hydrochoerus hydrochaeris, assembly GCA_004027455.1. Classification (NCBI taxonomy): domain Eukaryota; kingdom Metazoa; phylum Chordata; class Mammalia; order Rodentia; family Hydrochaeridae; genus Hydrochoerus; species Hydrochoerus hydrochaeris. Next base: position 70,383 of record PVLA01001577.1, on the reverse strand, counting down.
AATTCTTTAGTTTTTATTTTATTCTATGATTTGACTTTTTAAAAAGGACCTCTCTCTTCTGTGACGTATATAGAATTCAGTTTTCCAAAATACTTACAATATGCGAAACTTGATGGTGCATTCCTATAATCTCAGGTCTCCAGAGGTTGAGACAGGAGGAAAACCCCCCTGAGTTCAAGGTCAGACTAGTCTAACATAGTGACTTTAAGGTCAGCCTGTATTACAGAGTGAGGCCCTGTCTCAACAAGCAAAAGCAAACAAACAAACAAAATTCTTACCAATTGTTTGAATTTTATAAAAACTTTTTATAAAAGTTAATATTTATTTAAAATGTTAACATGAATGTACAGGTTTTAGAATTTAAATTCAATGTGATTATATGCAATTAATTATATCTGTACCTAATATGAGTGTAGAGTTACAAATGATGAAGCATATTATTTTACCTACATGTCCCTAAGTTGCTTCAGTTTAAAATCATGATTTATTCCCACATCCTTTTTCCTTTCCTTTGTTCTGTGTCATTATGCATACACCTCTCTCTCCCAGTCACTAGCTCCAGAAAATTAGAAGTCATTATAGGTATTCTTTTCTATTTCACTGTAAAATTTCAACCAATCTGGCATATTCTATAAGTTTTAATATCTGAATATCTCTCACATCTTCCCTTTTATTCTTTTCTCATAGTTATCAGTTACATCATGTGCATATAGCTTTTCACATGTGTCATTGTAATAACTTCCTAAAGTATTCCCTTACCTTCAGTTTATTTTCTTTCATTTGTCTTCTAAATAATGACATTTCCTTCAATATGTTGATTGGTGAGTCTTTCATTAACAATCCATTGATAACATTTTAAAAATATTTCTGAAAACTTTCATATTGCAGTTATTTTTTAAACATTCTGGCCCTCCCCTAAAATTTTACCTTTTTCTAGCACACTGAACTGCAATGAAAGGCAATACTGAATTCTTAAATTACATCAGGATATTTTCACTTTATCAAGTTTGTACATTCTGTTCTTTCAGTGCTGAATGATTTTCTAAGCTCTATATATAGCTGTTCCCTTCTGATACTTCATAACTGAGCTCCAAAAGAAATATTTTGGTGAGCTTTTCTTTGACCTCTTAATAGGGAAGAAAACTTATTTTGTTAACATAACGACTTCTATCCATAATTCCTTGCATTATTCAACGTTTGTGCCTGCTGTCCAACACACTACTCAGAACACAGAAGGCACACAATTAGTCCACATTGACAATAGGGATAAATGGTTTCTTCCTTGATTTATTTTTATCTTTGTGTGTGTCACATACACTGCTATTTTAAAAAGCAATTTATAGCTACTGCTTTTACGCATCTGTAGTTCAAACTTGCTCACATAGGAAAATTCTTCCCAACCTGTGTTGAAGGTAAATATAAAATAAAACAAGTAGGACAAAACTCATTCTGTAATTTTGACTACTTTTGCTTATAAGATTTTTTATAAAAATCTTTCCTTTTACATTATCAAAATGTTTTTTATTTCTGAAAATAGAATATCTTTCTTAATAACTTATTTTAAAATGTACATATTTTTAGATGCGTTTCAAAGCATGTTGAGAAAATCATCGTGATATAACACCATTTTAATATATATTCATATCTAATAGTATCAGAGACCTATAAAGAAATGTGATACTTTTTCATATAAATAATGCAAATATTTTTTTTAATCTGCTACTTAAGATACAGAAAAAAATGTTTTTTCTATTTGCTATCAGTTACTATTCTTGATGTGAAGATTTATATTATAAAGAGAAAAGTTAATATTGGTGGCTGGATTTTCTTCTCTAAATAAAATCATGAAACATTTACTATTTCTGATTAATTTCATATAAGCATGAAGCCATGGCAATGAAAATACAATATCATTTTATTAATTTTGTGAGGTTAATCTGTATGACATTTTTATCTATGTGTTACATATGTCACATTTTTCATACTAATATGAATCACATAGTTAATGTGGCCTTACATATCAGAAATATTTTAGCTGTGACTGCTGATAAATAGTCATCATCTATTGTCATTATTATATTTTCAATGGTCAACACATTAGACCAAGTTTTTATGTAATTGGAAGTCATTGAAGTCTGCATCACAAAATGAAATTTAATTGTATAAGAAAAAAATTTTCAAAAAGAAGTAATGAAGTGTGTGAAATTCAACATGACAAACTCAAATTGATAGAATTTAGAAGCAAAATATAATTTCCATATGATATGAAAAGATACATAGGTCAAAGCAGAATAGAAATGTACTTGCAAAAGGTAAAAATTTTAATATTGTGGAGAAAAATTTTCATTAGTCATAAAAAATTTTAATTTTGTGACCACAGTCCCTAATTTCAAGTGTTATGATGATTACATTAAAGAATAATTCGATAGCTGTTAAATCATGACGTCTAGGTATGTCTGTGAGGGGGCTTCAAAGGAGAATGACATTCCAATCAGTGTCTTGAGTGAAGAAGACACACCACACCTCATTCAGTGTGAGTGTTTACAATCCAATCAACTGCGGGCCTGAGAGAATGGAAAGAGCTGCAGGGCAGGTTCATGCTTACCCTTTTTTGCAGATGGGACGTGCATCTTCTGCCCTTGAACATGAGAATTTCAGTTTTCCTCTTGTTGACTTCCATAATTTGCCTTCGTGGGTTTTGAGGTTTTTACAGTTTCAACCTCATGGTGAAAATTACATCATCAATTCTCCTAGGTCTCAAAATGTTCGGACAACTACTGTCTTCTCTGGTTCTCCATCTTACAAGCATACTGTAGCGCTATTCTCAGCCTCTATAAACAGATGAGAAAATTCTGTTATTATATCTTCACTCTCTGAAAGGGAGAGAAGATGAGGGAGTGGAGGAAGAGGAGGAGGAAAATGAGGGTACAGAAATTTAAGACTAAACTTTTTAATTGTTCCTTTATAGTTAAAAGTGTACAAATATATTTTACTAGGTTTTAGTAACAGTATTTAAAAATTAATTTTAAGCATATGGACACTAACAAATTTAAATCAGTAGTGAACAAAATTTTCAATAGCATGATGAAAATTTAGTTTTTACACATTATAAAAAAATCTTGCATTAGTTCTGTTTTTTTTTTTTTTTGTAAAAATGATCATTTTCTGCAGTTATTCTCCATTTCTGGGTATACAGACAAAAAAGTTAAAGAAGGAAATAACTTGGTTGGAAACCACACAGAGCATTTGTTATTTTAGTTTCCACACTCTTAAAGTATTACATTTTGAGGAAGTATAATCTTCAGCATAAAGCTTTCTTCTTGACATCCTTTAGGTTTGTCTAGTTTAAAAATAGGCTAATAGCTTTCTGTCATTAAAGCAAGTATTAATTGAGTTCTTATTATGTATTGACAATTCTCTGAGGGTATGAGAATAAAGAAACACAGCTTCTGAAATTAAAGCACTTATAATTTGGGGCTATTGTATCTAAAAATGTAACAGAAGAACAGAAGTTATCTCTAAATCTTACTGAATTCTGAAAAAAAAACTTTTTGCAAATAAGATAAATCTAAAACCTACTTTTATTCAAAACACAAGAATTTACCATAGAGAGGAAATCATTTTGACGCAAATGACTTTTGAAAGTTTAATGTGTTGATTGTTTGATTGTTGCAGCACAAACAGACAATAACAAGCAAAGGACTGGAAACCTGGAGCAGGGCCATTGCAGGAAGAGTGCATTCAATTCAGTTTGAAATTTGCCTCAGATCCATTAGATTGTATAAAAATGTAAGCTTATTTTTGTAAAATAATAAGTATGACTTTTGCCCTTGTGAAGTGTATTTTAACACAATAGAAAAATACGCATTTTACGCCTGATCTGGCATGGAGCTTCTAAACCTGTGAGGAATCCTTGCTAATTTCACATTGTTTCTTTAAGACCACATTGTGACAGAGTGATGAATCTGTGGTAGAACATTAACTTTCTACCCTGCAAGCTACACAAAACAGCCATACACTCATACACAAGAACCGTACATGCATCCCAGACATCCAACCACTTGTGTCTTAAACAGTAGCACATATTCACCTCTACCAATATAAGTTGAAAGACTCAGTTAAGCATAAAAGTAGTTTACTCTGTTCCCTGTAATCACTAGCCCTATGTAGCCTATATATTTGTTAATTTTGTGGGGATAGGCTTTTCTTAACAACATCAAGAGCATTGAACCTTGTCCAGCAACATGTTAATCTGTCTTCAAATGAAATGTGGTTACTTACAAAACTGAAACACATGGATCATGAAACCACCAAGAACTCATGAAACCTTTCCTGAGATGATGCTTCCAGAACTCTTCCTCAGATTTAAATTAAATATACAGTATTAGCCTTTTACACTGAGAGTGCAGTCCTTCCTCAGATTTGGAACTGCTTTCTTGCTGTCTATCAAAGAATTCCTGTTTTTTCTTTTCCTTGATCATTGGCAAATTCTTTATACCACCTGTGGCACTGGCCTCTCAAGCAACATTCTTCCCATGGTAAAATTCTTGCAGCTAGAAACATTTTGAAAATTTTATTTTCGTATTTGGTGTTTGACCAAATAGTTCCTAAAGACTATTAGAATCTTTGTAATTTCATGTTAGAAGCTTTTCACACAAAGTTCCTTGCTGGAGACCACTATGAAGTGGCTCTGAATAGGATTTAAAATTAACTAATTGGCTTTCTATGTTTATCTGTGAGTCTGTCCTAGGCCTCGGCCCCTTGCTTAAGGTGATGGGAACTGATTCATACTAAGTGAACCTCTATGAATCACTGGTCCTGGCTGAGGCCTGTAGTGGCCTGTGAGGCTAGAGATACCTCAAAGGACAAGATAAGGCCACAGCTGAAGACACCTTGGCTTCAACACTAATTAAGTAAATAGAGACTGCAGCTGAAGGAATTTCACTTCTGCTGTCTCATTCCTACCGTAAATGTCATCCTGGAGATAAGAAGGTTCTCCTACATTGGCATAATTTACTACTTGGAGATGTCTTTGGAGTGACTCCCAAGGTCCTGCTCATTTTCCCACACTTTGTTGTTGGACCTAATAAAAATGGGTGGTCCAGTGTTTTAGCCCAATGAGTCTCGAGCTCAGCTAAAAGGTTTTGACCCTCTTGGAACCCTAAAATCATACCACTTGTCTCATTTTATTGAAGCCTTCACCATACACTCATTTAGGAGATTGAGAATGTAGGTCAGGACCTGGTAGTTCCTAAATGTCTTTTGATCTAATAAAGAAACCTTGTAAGCTTCTAGATCACCTCAGGGTGGGGATTTGTTGCCAGAAAAAAAATAGCTTGTAACTTCCCAGTCACATCCACAGAATTTTGGGAAATATATGTGTGGTGGAAATGAGGCAGAAGATTAAGCTTTGTAAAACTCCAGGAGACTGAGGCATTAAGATCCCAAGATCATGCCCAGAGTGGGCAAATTAGTGCCCTGGATTCAATCCCTCAAATCCTATACTAGAGGTTAAGTATGAGCTTGAGAAATAAGACTCATTTTGTTTCCAGATTGTAGAGCACACAGTGGTCCCTGGAGAGTGTTATACTCAGAGAGAGCATGGAAGCTTTGAGCTCCTTCCCATTTATTTTGTCTTATGTATCTCTCCATTTGCCACTTCTTCCATGTCCTTTGTAATACAGTTTATGATTAATGTGTTTCTGTGACTTCTCTCAACTATCTGAGCAAAGTAATCAAACTTGAATAGGGGTATAGGGAACCTTAATTTAGAATTTGTTAGTAAGAAATACCATCCATCATTTTATACTTGGCATCAAATCTAGGGGACATAGTGTGGGACAAACCTCTTAGCTTGTGGGATCTAATGTGTTCACTCAGTTGTTTTGGAATTGAAATGAATCATAGAGCATGCAGTTGGTGTCTACTGACACAGGAAATTAAGGTGTGGCAACGATGGCTAGGGAAGTAAGTGTGACCTGTTAACTGTAGGATCTTGGAATGCATTCAAAAAACAGTTCCCTAAGTCATGCATGTGGACTTCTTATAAGAAATTGGGCAGATTTTCAATAGGATGGCTTAGACCAGAGGTGTAGATCTCAGTATCTCTTCTCAGGACCCTTATGTAGAAGTTCTCTTGAGAGGTTAATTGCATATAAGGACACAGATGCCAAAAAGAGCTTACTGTCATGACTTTCCTCATGATAGCCCACATTGTGTCATCCAAGCTGTTCCTTTATATTGCTTTTTCCTCTTTTGTTTTGCCCAACCTTACTCTTCAGAGCCAGTTTTTTCCTTAGTCTTCACCTTTACTCTTTTGAATAAACTTCATCACATCATCTCATTAAATTCTTTGTTCAAGCAAAGAAGAATTTGAAATCCAACACCAAAATGATGTACAAGCCCCACAAAATACAGTAATATTTATTTGGTGAGCCACTTTTAGTTATGTACTTCTGAAGTGAGTATGTAGTGAGCCCCTTTTAGGAAACAACCCAATAATATTATTTGGCATAGCCTAAAGCCTCATGGGTGCACTTTTTTTTTCTCTCTAAAATGGCATGTTTTTTTTCTTTCTCCTTCTTTCCCTCATATTTTGCCTAAGCCAAAAATTCAGGGTACACTTTATCTGGCATGTAGAGAATCATTTGCTTATTTTCTGGCCATGGAGGATGGAGAAAGAATGTAATGCTTTTATTTTTTTTCTTTCAGGTGAAGAAATAGACTTTTTTTTTCTTTCCTGTTATATATCTTGTCATCTACATATCTGTTTACTTCCCTGTTTTTTAGAAATTAGCCTTGTCTCTACCACTCCAGGTTTGTAATGGCTTTCCTTCTTAGTTTGTGTTTCACTGTAATCTTTGGATTAAAGGTGTAGTGCTGTGATAAAGAATGTAATACTAGGATTAAGAGTGCCCTACTGTAGGTGTAGGTGACACCAGTGAATATCTTTAGATCCTGCATGGAATCATACAGCTAGATATGGACTTATATCCACTAACATCTTTTTCTTTCTTTTTTTTCAGGTTTTATGATCTAAGCTTTTAAATTTGGAGTACAAGAGAGAGTAACCTAAATTTTCAGCTATTTTAACTGACATGCTAAACTGAATAAAATAATTTGTCCACTTTAAAAGGAAATGTGAACATGTTGGAACTTTGGGCACTGGGAAAACAGGTGGCCTACTTGCCGCCCTGGTAGGCAGCTGGGGGCCTAGCAAACCACTGGCACACCAGGGTGAGAACTATCAGCGATTCCTGAGCTCTGCAGCATGTTGGAACTTTGGACGCTGGGAGAACAGGCAGCCTACTCGCTGCCCTGTTAGGCAGCTCAGGGCCTAGCAAGCCACCGGTGCACCAGGGTGAGAGCTATCAGTGATTCCTGAGCTCTGCATCGTGTTGGGACTTTGGGCACTGGCAGAACAGTCAGCCTACTCACTGCCCTGGTAAGCAGCTGGGGGCCTAGCAAGCCACTAGCACATCAGGATGAGAACTATCAGCAATTCCTGAGCTCTGCATCATGTTGGGACTTTGGGCGCTGGCAGAACAGGCAGCCTACTCGCTGCCCTGGTAAACAGCTGGGGGCCTGCTGGTGCATGGACTAAGGATCTGACATTGATCCATCCCCCTGACCCCCTTTAGCAAGTCGACACTGGTGGTCTGAGTATATCTTGGGAGGATGAATGTATGCAGAATGGCAAGTAAGGGGTATTTCCTTCTACCATCTCTTTGAAGGCAAATATTTATATTTTTATCACTGTTCTGCTCAGTTTTGATTAATGGTACTGCTCTATTCAATATTCTGTTTTTATAAGTTTGATATTTCCTTCTATTTTGCTCTACCTGATTGAAAGTACAGCTAATGTGAAAAGAATATGATGTACTATTGTGACTATTGTTCGTGTCCTGGTGACCTGGCATGAGATCCTGTGCTAGTTTCACTGCACTGTGGTCACATGGGTTTGTTCTGTCTTGTTCTGCTGTATTTTGCTACCTTCAAAAAAAAAAGAAGTAGATAACAAAGTACTAAATACCTCCAAAAAACTCCCAACTCCACCAAAGCTGATCCATGGATCATGGATAAAGAGAAATTCAAAAACAAGGCAACAGAATTATATAAGGTATTTAAAAAGTAAATAACAATAACAAAACAAGTCAGTAAGCTATTGAGAAACCTGAAACAGGATATAACTAAACAGATAATTTACTTAAAAAGTAAAAGTAAGAAAAGGAAGTGCTCTAGAAGATATGGCTGCATGTATGTTTAAGTGTGTAGGATTGATAACCATGTTGCTAAGTTGTTACTGGATCATTGAACTTCTTTGCAGTCTCACTGTTTGAATGTCCACTTTGTATGCTTTAATTTTGTAACTTGAACAACTATGTCAAGACAACTATGTCAAGACAATATGTAATTTAAAAAAAAAGAATGACTACAGTAAATAATTACAATAACTACAGTAAAACTGCCTTCAGCCATTCCCCTCTGTAAAATATGAGGTTAGCAGAATAAGGGATTAGAGTGGATGTAAAATAATCTGGTCTTTATTAAAATCACCTAGAAAAACCGATAGAGGCATTCTTAGATCTATAAGATTGTTTTGGTGAACCTAAGTCTCTTCATTTAAAATATTAGGAATTTGATTTTATGGCTTCTCTTGCTCTGCTTGTATAAAGTGAGTTGTGATGCAATATCATCAAGCTATACATAAAACATGTTGGCTCTAAAATCTTCAGTGCATTTCTAAACTCTCTGCAGTATAGGACACTGATATTCCCACAAGGAACACCTGTGGTGATTGAAGGGAAGTTGTAAAAGTAACCTTAAAATCTATTTTAACTTTATTTTGAATATAAAAGAATTAATGACAAAATGTTCTAAAATCAGTTCTGCTATTTGCTATGCAGTTGATCTAAAAGTGTGTTATGATAAAACCCAAGAATTAGAAAAGATTATGTGGGGATGGGCCTGGTCTCAAAGATGAAGTCATTCTATAACTTGAAGCTCATTAAAACCTGTGGGCCTTCAGGGTCTCTTCGGAGCACCATAGAGAAACACTCCTGGGAATCACTTCTCTCTGAGACCCAGAAAATAGATATCTTTGACTTCTTTATGTGGTGAAATTTTAGAAGGTCTAATAGTATAATGTTTGGAAAAACTGAGTAATACATTTATTATAGTGTGTTTATTATTTTCATTAAAATACTCATTTACACATAATGTATGAAATATTGCATCAGTTTTACAAATATATGTATTATACATGCACTTATATATGGGGTTAAAATTTAAAATGTTTTTTGCAGATACCTACTGGACTAGAACACTTTTGTATGTTGTTTGCATAATATTAAATGTTCATAATTACAGTTTAAAAAAATAAATAAAAGGAAATGCCCAAGGCTTTTGCTGGGGCAACATCCAGAAGGGTCAGCTGAAGCCAGTTTTGGCTAACCTGCTTCCTCCATGTCCTATACCCCATCCGGGTTTATAGATTGCTGACTGGGTTTTTCTTGGGGAGGTATTTTAAAACCTTTGCCTGATGATCTGAGCACAACAAATACACAACATGTGAAATTTAGTTAAAGAGACTGGGAGTATATGAAATCAGAACAAACTCTATTTTTAGAATTTTTACTACCAGAGTAAGTGCAAAGAGATAATTTTCCCAATTGGTTCCATTCTTGGTAAGTAATCAAGAGACTCAAAACTTAGCTGACCCTTCAAGGGGCTCAGAGTATAAGTAAAATCATCAAGGGAATTGACATGCAAACTGAGTCATGAAAGGGATCAAAGGGCTAAGGGAATTTAGCTTGGAAATACCATTCTTGCTTCATGAGGGTTAAAGGACTCAGCAATACCAAGCAGCTTGTCCTCCTTCTCCCTAATGAGATAATGAGCCCCAATATGGAGACAAAAGCTCCCATGGAAATTTCATTCATGTTTACTAGTGCCAGCAGTCACCTGAATAGGGATATCATTCTAGTCCATAGGGTCTCATTAGGGCCACTTTGTGGTACAGTCCATTCTCCTCCTTCTGCATGTGATGCCATTTTAAGGAATCAAGACCTGGTTGTTTCCTGATTTCTATAGGCCTCAAATTGAAACAGTGGGAAACCACTTGGATCTCACCAACACATAGGTTTCATGGACTTCATCACTAACATATTCTTGAGAGTGTGAAAGTTTTGTTCTTGACAAAGCAGGAACAGCTTATCTACTTTGCAAGAGTTTGGTTTCTTCATGAACTGAAAGTGGTGAAGGATGGGTACAGGGTGATATTTTACACTATGAGACTACTTTCTAGTTATAGCATTTCTATTTAAAACATGCAAGATAGAAAAAAATGCCTTATATTCAGGTTTTTGTGACTCTCTATCAAAGGGAATGCTTGGGAACAGTGGTATTTAGAAGGTCCCTGAGGAGGAGACAGATGATATTCTGAATGACCATATCCTAAAAACACACATGTCTCTCAGAGGAATATAGATCTCTCTGATCTGTTTGGCAACACTGAGAGATCTCTTCTACTTTTGCCTTATGGTCTACAGGTCAATAAATCAGACCTCTTTTTCAGGTACAAGAGGCTTAGAACTATGCACATCAACAATGTACTTTAAAAAAAGAAAGAAATCACTTTGGAAATTACATTCCCACTTTAACAGAAGCAAAATGTGACTATAATACTAGTGAGGCACAAAAAATGATATCTAATATGCTAGATCCTCTTACCATGGAAATGAAGAGGTGCCGGTGGTTGTAAGACTAAAAATCCTCAGCCGATTTCCTAGCTGAAATAACTTTCCAAGAAAGAGGCATGTAAAGGCCTCCATTCCTCATAGAAAAGTTTCTCAAGCTTGGCCTTCTGATCCTTGTCAGCCTCTTTGTGATACTCCATCCTCCCTGTAGTGATGCTCTCTGCAGAATATCATATAATACAAGACCTCCACTTCATTAAAATGGCTATCATTCCAATCTATCCTCTGGTGACAAATCCATATACAATTCTCTCCCAAATTCCAGAGTGCTTATTGGTTCTCAGTATTAGACTTGAAAGACATGTATTTTTTCCCATTTCCATACATCCAGACTCTCAATTTCTCCTTGACTTTCAAGGAGATGATATTCTAGTTACAGCCTCAGATATTCAGCATAGATTACAAAAACTTCTAATGGGGCCAAAGACACCCATGATCCAATTGCTGGACACAGCATTTTTTCCCCCCTGTGTTTAACAATCAGGACCCAGAAGAGGGACTGAATAATGTAAAAAAACATTGTAACTGTGACAATTGGAAATGCTTTATTAATCCAAATTGTCTAAGGGAAAATCCAAAGTACACTATGGTTTCTGTTTCAAGTGTAAGGAGGAAACCAAGAAATGGAGAAAGGGGATAGAATGGGGAGAGAAGGGGGTGAAATGACGAATGTAATAAGATGTTCCATCAGAACTGTATAAAGAAATTATGTACATGTAAAAAATTTCTAGGTTGAATGTAATCATTATATACTGCAAACATGTACCAATAAAATAAAATTTAAAAATAATTTTAGAACACATTAGTGAGAGGCACAAATAGATTTCATTCAACACAATTAAGTGCACACTTGGACAAAATGTACAGTTGTCAAAGAGGAGCATTCCATCTTATAGTACTAGGATTGTTATTTATATCTTTGAGGATGGAAATGTGTAATTTACAAATCTGTGGAAAGGATGGGTTCAATTTACAAGTTAGAGACAATGGCAAATTTATAGGCAAAAGGCCCATTTTGAAGAAGAAAAGCTTGGTTCTACAGTCCAATGTATAATATATTTAGAGATGGATGATCAATAATGTTTTGCCTAAAAACATTCTTTGGAACTTTCATTTTGTTTCTCTATCTTAAGATCATTTTTCTATCTTTTACCTTATCAGTGAAGTTAATGTATAGACTTACACTACATTTAAGGGTTTCAGGTATGATTACCTTGGAAGAAGGGGGAAAAATTTTAGAAAGAAAATATATACAGTACAAATATGGGTAGTATTGCATAAATCTTTTGTTCTGAATTTGTAGTCATTTTAAAAGTACAATTTTAAAATTATTATATTCCTGATTTCATTTTTAACCTCTTTACATTTTGTTATTTGTTGCAGTTAGTCAAGAAAATCCTCCAAATATCTAGTGTCAGAATTATTAAATATCTAGTGCCAAAATAATTCAGTGATTTGTGAGAAGAAAAAAAAATGTTTATTTATTTATTTATTAATCTTTAGTTGGAAGAATGTCTTAAAAAGGATTTCACGGAAAGCTGATTAGAATCATGGCAGACTTTTCAGCATAAACCCTTAAGTCAAGAAGAGCTTGGAGTGAGATATTTCAAGCCCTGAAGGAGAACAACCTTCAACCCAGACTGATGTACCCAGCAAAACTTTCATTCAAATTTAATGGAGAAACAAGACACTTCCATGACAAAGAACAACTGAAGAAATTAATGTCCACCAAACCAACCCTAGAAAGAATACTGAAGGACATACCAGACAGAGATAAAAATGACCACAATCCCCAAAACAACAACAGAAAGAAATGACCAGGTAGGATAAGCAGTTAAATAAGAGGAAAATAAAAAAGAAACAACTGAAACATAACATGGCAAAGTCGAGCCAGTACATATCAGTGCTATCCATAAATGTAAATGGCCTCAATTCACCTATAAAAAGAAATAGATTGACAAAATGGATCAACAAACAGGACCTCACAATATGCTGTATACAACAAACACATCTGACCCAAAAGGAAACTCATAGATTAAAAGTCAAAGGATGGAAAACAGTATTCCATGCAACAGGAACCCAGAAAAAAGCAGGGGTAGCTATTCTATTTGCAGACAATGTGAACTTCAAACCTAAAATGATTAAAAGAGATAGAGAAGGTCACTACATACTTGTTAGTAGAAAAATTCAAGAGGAAGGACTAATAATTATAAATATATATGTACCAAATACAGGAACACCCAACTATATAAGACAGATACTAATGGACATGAAAAAACAAATACACAAGAACACAATTATAACAGGAGATCTTAACAGCCCATTGTCACAAAGAGATAGATCAACTAGACAAAAAGTCAGCAAAGAAAGTAACAGAACTGAATCATACCTGTGAGCAATTGGACTTAGTAGATGTTTACAGAGTGTTCCACCCAAACATATCAGAATACATATTCTTCTCAGCTGCACATGGGACATTCTCCAAGATAGACCATATATTATCCCACAAAACATTCTTAAGTAAATGTAGAGGTATTGAAATCATACCATGCATAATATCTGACCATAGTGCACTGAAATTGGACATTAGTGGCAAAAGAAATTGTAAAACCTGCATAAATGCATGGAAACTAAATAACAGCTTTTTGAACAACCAGTGGGCTACAGACGAAATTAAAGAAGAAATAAAACAATACCTACAATTCAATGAAAATACAGAAACAGCATACTGTAATCTGTGGGATGCAATGAAAGCAGTCTTAAGAGGGAAATATATAGCAATAAACTGTCATATCAAGAAAACAGAATGAGCACAAATAAACAACCTAATGCTCCATCTCAAGCTTCTAGAAAAAGAAGAGCAAGCTAAACCCAAAGCTCATAGAAGAGAGGAAATTGTAAAGATTAGAGTAGAAATCAATGCAATTGAAACTAAAAAAACAATGCAAAGAATTAATGAATCAAAAAGCTGTTTTTTTGAGAGAATAAACCAAATTGACCAACCACTAGCTAACCTTATCAAAAGAAAGAAAGAAAATACCCAAATTCATGCAATAAGAACTGAAAAGGGAGAAATTACTACAGATCCCATGGAAATTCAAAAGATCATGAATGCCTACTTTGAAAATCTCTACTCACATAGAGTGGAAAACACAGAGGAAGTGGACTGATTTCTAGAAGCATATGACCTATCAAAGCTCAACCAAGAAGATATAGCAATTTTGAACAACCCAATGTCAGCTATTGAAATTGAAATTAAAAACTTGCTAACAAAGAAAAGTCCAGGTCCTGATGGATTCACAGCTGAATTCTAAAAGAAATTTAGAGATGATTTGATGCCAATACTCCTTAAACTCTTGTATGAAATTGAGAAGAAAGCAATCCTTCCTAAATCATTCCTGGAGGCAAGTATTACTCTGACACCAAAACCAGAGAATGATCCAACCAAAAAAGAGAACTATAGGCCAATCTCACTAATCAACATTGATGCAAAGATTTGAAACAAAATACTGGCAAATAGAATGCAGCAAATCATCAAGAAGATTATACATCATGACCAAGTGGGGTTCATTCCAGGAATGCAGGGATGGTTTAACATACACAAATCAATAAATGTAATACACCACATCAACAGAGCCAAAAACAAAAACCACATGGTCATCTCAATAGATGCAGAAAAAGCTTTTGACAAAGCCCAACACATGTTCATGATAAAAACCCTTAAGTAACTCAGAATACACGGTGTCTACCTCAACCTTATAAAGGCCATCTATGACAAACCAACAGCCAACATTATACTAAATGGACAAAAACTGAAAGCTTTCACTTTAAAATCAGGAACAAGACAAGGATGTCTACTCTCACCACTCCTTTTCAACACAGTTCTGGAAACACTAGCCAGGGCAATCAGACAAGAGAGAGAAATAAAAGGAATAAAGATAGGAAAGGAAGAAGTTAAATTATCGCTATTTGCAGATGACATGATACTCTATATAGAAGACCCAAAAAACTCCATTAAAAGACTACTAGAGGTAATAAGTTCAGTAGTGTAGCTGGATACAAAGTCAATGCTTAAAAATCAATAGCATTCCTGTACACAAACAAAAAACTCACTGAGAGAGAAATTATGGAAATATCGCCCTTTACAATAACATCTAAAAAAATGAAATACTAACCTAACTAAAAACATAAAAGATCTATATGCTGAACATTATACTATGCTGAAAAAGGAGATTGAAGAGCATATTAGAAAATGAAAGGACATTCCTTGCTCTTGGTTAGGAAGAACCAACATTGTGAAAATGGCTATACTCCCAAAACTGTTATACAGATTTAATGCAATCCCAATCAAAATACCATTGACATACCTCACAGATCTAGAGAAAACACTACTAAAATTCATGTGGAAACAGAAGAAATCAATAGCAAAGGCAATTCTAGGCAAAAAAAGCAAGGCAGGAGGCATGTCAATTCCTGACTTGAAACATTACTACAAAGCCACAGTGATAAAATCAGCTTGGTACTGGCAAAGAAAAGACCTGAAGATCAATGGAACAGATTAGATGATGCAAGCACAACTACAAAGACACTCAGCCATCTGATATTTGACAAAGGGGCTAAATATGTCCACTGGAAGAAGGATAGTCTCTTTAATAAATGGTGTTGGAAAAATTGGCTCTCTACATGCTGAAGACTGAAACTAGATCTATGCATATCACCATGCACAAAACTGAAGTCTAAATGGATCAAAGACCTCAATATTAAAACAGAAACACTAAATCTACTGGAAGACAAGGTAGGTAGAAGTCTTGGAGACATAGGGGTAGGCATAGAATTCATGAACAAAACACAAACTGCATAGGAAACCCTTCAAAGAATCAACAAATGGGATCTCACATTATTGAAAAGTTTCTGCACTTCAAAGGAAATCACCAACAGAGTGAAAAGAAAACCAACAGAGTGGGAAAGAATTTTAAGTAGCAACCCCTCAGACAACGGACTTGTATCCAGAATATATAAAGAATTGAAAAACATCAAGCCCCCCAATTCAAAGACCCTCTCCAAAAATGGGCATCTGAGATGAACACACAGTTCTCAGAGAAAGATATACAAATGGCAAATAAATATATGAAGAAGTGTTTGCCATCACTGGTCATTCAAGAAATGCAAATTAAAAAAGCTTTGAGATTCCAGTTTACTCTGGAAAGAATAGCTGCCATCAAGAAATCAATTGATAACAAATGTTGGTGAGGCTGCAGGGAAAAAGGAACACTGCTCCACTGTTGGTGGGAATGTAAACTGGTGCAACCATTATGGAAATCCATATGGAGAATTCTCAGAAGCCTAGGATTGGAAGTTCCATTCAATCCAGCTATCCCCCTCCTGGGTATTTTCCCCAAAGAAATGAAAAGTTCAAATCACAGTGATATATGTGCACCCATGTTCATAGCTGCACAATTTGTGATAACTAAATCCTGGAAACAATGAAGATGCCCATCAACTGCAGAGTGGATGAAAAATATGTGGCATTTTTATACAATGGAATATTACTCAGGTATAAAAAGGATGTTCTTGAGGCCTTCATAGGCAAATGGAGACAACTTGAGACTATCCTCATTAGTGAAATAAATAAGAATCATATTTATAAATATCATATTGTGTGTCTAGTGTAAAAAGTAAATAAGATCTACAAGTGTAATAAAACCAAAATGTGTAATTGCTATTGTATAAAAGAGAGGAAAAGAAAGTACTTTAAGGAATATAACTGCATGTAAATTTGAGTGTGTAAAATAGATGACCATATTGCTGAATCTTTGTTGGATCTTTGGGCAAAACTGTTTGTAGTCTGACTGTTTGAATATTTACTATATACCCTTTAACTTTTTAACTTGAACAACTACATCCAGGAGGACAGTACGTAATTTATAAATTACTGATTTCTTAGTGGGGCTTTTTCTCATTCTCTTTTTTCTTTTTTTCTCTTAGAATTCTGTATTGTTGCTATCCTTTTTTCTGTTTTGTTTTTTTTCTTCTCTTTAAATAAAATTTTAAAAATGTATAATTGCTATTGTAAAAAAAGATGAAATAGGAAGCACTATAAAAGATATAGCTGCATGTATGTTTAGATGTGTGGGATAGATGACCATATTTCTAGGTTCTTGTTGGACTGTTGAAAAGATCTGTTTGTACTCTCACTGCTTTAGTGTCCACTTTGTGTGTTCTAATTCTGTAACTTGAATAACTATTTCTAAAAGAACAATATGTAATGTATCAACTAATGATTTCTTACTGTTTATCTTCTTTTCTTGAAATTCTGTAATATTTCTACCTTTTTCCTGTTTTTTTCTCTTTAAATAAAAAAATGTATAATTGCTATTGTAAAAAAGAGAAAATAGGAAGTGCTATAAAAGATATAACTGCATGTATATATATATATATGTGTGCAGGATTGTTACCCATATTTCTTAGTTCTTGTTTGATTGTTGAACAGATCTGTTTCCAGTCTCACTGCTTGAGTGTCCATTTTGTGTGCTTTAATTTTGTAACTTAAACAACTATTTCTAAAAGAGCAATATGTAATTTATCAGCTAGTGATTTCTTACTGTTTGTTTTTTGAAATTCTGTAATATTTCTCTCCTTTTTCTGTTTTATCCCTTTAAATAAAATATTTTTTAAAAAAAGATTGAAAGACAAAAAGAACAATGGTGAAACCAATTGCAGTCAGACAAGAAAATGAATTAAGATCAAATCTAAGACCGAAAGGAGAGACAAATAGGAAGAAGGGACTGGAAAAATTTAAGTATAGATGTCAGCATCTTACAAGCACTATTAAAGTCATTTTCAAAAAATATTAATTAAATGTATTACTTAAAGATATTTAATACTAAAGACTTAATATTAAAATATTATTAATATTGAATCTATAAGGAAAATAGAATTAGAAAGCATGGACATCTTGGAGGGGGAGTTACAATTTTAAATTTTAATTAAGGTCTGAATCCCTGGAATCTAGCAACTGCTAAGAAATTCTCCCACTGTTGTGGGAGCTTACTGCAATAAGCTAATACATAATATAGATAGTATAATGTTTTATAACAATATTGTTTATTGCAAAACCATATGCAGACCAATTAAATCACTATTCTTTCACCTAACAAATGGTTTAAAACACTGTTAACTATCCTTAACAATCAGAAAAAAATACAGCTTTGATAAATGACTTGAATGCACTTTTGACAAGACTTCTTCACCTTAATCCGCTGAACCTTAACCCATGCTCATTCTGAGCTAGCAGGAACCATAAAAGCATCTCTTAATGGGCTCTTCCTAGAATAGGTTTGTTACCTGGTTTTGGGATGCTGAGGTCTCCTGGAGGTGGTAACTAAGTTCTTTCTGTGCAAAGAATTGCTGAAGACAAGCACATGGTAGTAAAATTTTGTTAGAGGCAGGAAAAGAAATATGTTCTACAGAGTGAGTTTAGACCAAGTAAAAATAAGAAAAGAAGTATACCCTACAGTATGAGGTTGGGCCAACATGCCAGAGAGAACACAGTGACAAAAACTCTTTTTGTATCACTAATCCTCAGGCTGATGTCAGGTCTAGGTCATCCTAACAAAAACCTCTGCAAGTTCTCACAGGAAGAACACAGTGCAGGGCTTTGGGAACTGTTCTGCACATGTGTCTTGAGATTTTTTCACACCTACTTCCTCAGTCAGCTTTGCCACTCCCTAATCTCCTGTCTCAGGCTGCAACAAAGAAAAATTTCTGATGAATAATTGTGTAATTATTTTCAGATTTTTTATTCTTCCTATTGAAGAAAAGTCTTTTTTTATCTGGTATTTGAGATAATTTAGATTAAAGTACTCCTGCTATGGTCTCCTTTCTACTATTAGAATAGTCCATATAACTATTTTGCTTTTACTATGATTTCTTATTTATATTTTGTTGTTGTTGTTGCCTATGATGTTGGTTCTGGGGATGGAACCCAAGGTTTCATATATGATAGGCAGTTCTTCTACTGATATAGGTTAATGAAACTCCCAATCTATTAGATGTCCCAGTATGAATTTGTGTTCTCTAAAATTGAAGAATGAATTTTAGGAACAATAGAGATTAAGAGTGAACTATATTTATTGATAGGGAAAAAATCTTCTGTCTGGGAGAGAAACAGAAGGGGTCCCACACAGGTTACCATAGATTCTGTCTTTTCTTAGTACTTTTATAGAGTCAAACCATTAGGTGAGATGGATCCAAGATGAGGAAAACCTGGTAACTCACAAGGTAGGCATAAGGTGGGACAGAACTGTGGTTAATAACTACAGTTAATAACTATGGTTAATAAATATGGTTAATAACCAATCACTCAGATAAAGTTGATTAAATTGGGGACAAATGGGAAGCAAATCAAGTAGCAAGTTGCATGTTTAAAGACCAATGACTTCCCTGGTTGGGATGGTGACTCCTGGCTTTCTTAGGGTGATGGAGAACTATTTAGAATACCAGTCCTTAGAATGTAGGTGCATTTGTTTGATATTTTGTCTTGAAGCCTGGCCCACAGCAGGAGGTGTCTGTCCCCTCCACAGTTGCAAGGTATCTGGGCTTCTGCCCTGCCTTCTTTGAAGACCTAGCCCTGTCTGGCTGCCTTCATCATCTCAGGTAAATATTTTCATAAAGCAAGAAAGAAAAGGTAACTTGCTCATAAGCATACTTTAATACTTTAATTGAAGAAAGTATAATGATGAAAATTATGCTATATTAAAATACTCTAAGACATTGGTGCTTATTTTATGTTCCAGCATAAGACTGTACAGCAAAAGGATCTAAGTAAATTATTTCTCATAAACTCCCAGTAGTCCTTGTTAGTTCCCTGATTCAGATTCAGATTCAAACAGTGGGAACTCACTTGAAAGGGTAACAACTCTCTTCTCTTCACTGGGATAAAATCTATTTAACCTGGACTGACTATCTAACCAGGTGTGAGCCCTCACTGAGGTGCAAATTCAGTTCTGAACAATAGAATGGCTAACAACTCAACCCCGGGGAAGTTAACAACTGATCAAAAATGAGCCATTAGGTTTAGTTTTTTTAAAAAATATGTTTAAAAAAAACAAACAAGTTTTCAGGAATAAAAAGGTATTACTGGGATGATTTACAAGGAATATTGCCTGTGGACATATTTGTGTTATTATGGCTTAATATAGTAAGAATTTTGATTATACTCTATGAAAGGATTTGGCCTAAAAGACTCACACACCCCAGTGGCAATTAAATCCTCTAAAACACCATATATATCTGAACTGAAGCACTTTAACTTCTTTATAGCATAGTTTTCTGTTTAAATTGTTGCCTTTCTAGGGACTTCTTTCATATAAAGTGATTGCAAAAGAATATTTCATTATTGAGCAATATATATGTTTTACCCTTCAAATCTTTTTCCCCTGGCTTCTAAGGAGCTTGTTGCCATAAAATCTGTCTTGTTAGGAATGATAAGCTGTTTGTCATTGTTTGCTATACTTGTTTTCTGGTTGCATATAATTGTCAACGTATACGTTAAAATGCCATTGGAAGTACAAAGGTCCATCATGTTTCATTGTGTAGTACAGCAACATGGCATCAGTATACAGATGTGAAACACATTTTGCATAGCCTTTAAAATGGACTAATTAAAATACTAATTATATCAAAATTATTTATTATGATAGAGCTCATAGTAATTGTTTGAACTGTCCTGACAGCTGAATGTGAATGGGAAAACTATTTAAATATGTCATATTCTCAATGTCTATATGTTTTTCAGTGAGATGGGTTCATGAACAACAACCTAGGAATCCACACAGCCAAATTGATAAATTTGAAATTTAATTAGCTGAGTTCAGGACCACTGGTATGTTTCAGAGTCCCAAACTGGAAAGTTAAAGAACTTTTAAAATAGCAAAAAAAAGACATCTTGTTGGAAACAATTAAGGTAGAATCTTACATTAATTTTTGGTTGACACCTGTGTCCTGCTTCTTTTGTTGAGCAGGTTAATTTTCCTCTTGTAGGTACAGCTCATTCTGCTTTTCTCATGGAATTGTACTCTGAGTAGTTTTCCATTCTCCTGAGTCAAATACAGGGCATTAGTTACATGCAGGGCTCAAGATGGCATCAGTTATGCCAAGCTATCACATTCAGTAAAAACAATTTTCTTGTGAGAATATTTTTAAAAATTTTTTCTGAATAAAAAACTTAATTAACAAAATGACTCTAAATTCATTTCTATTTAAAAGATTTAAAATTGTCTATAAGTTGTAATGTTATTGCTCATTTCAAGTGAAAGACCATTAAAAAGTGGCAAACTTGCATAGTCAAGAGTTTTTTATCTTCTCATTCAACATGCAGTTAGTCTCTTTTAATAATTATATAAAATTTATGAGCAAGATAACATAACTGGTAATACAATGATAATCCATTTAAAGTTGCACAATTTATGCAATGTATTACATAGCTGTTTGAAAAATAATTTCAGTAGAAAAATGTCTCAAATTTGTGGAGAAATGAATTAGTCAAAAGCTAGGAGCTTGAGCTGCTGGAAGTTCAGATTAAAAGAGTTTACTATGATACCAGCAGAAAAAGAATTGAAGAACCAATCATAAATTTGTGATCTAATATGTTCATTTTGGCTAAACTATCATATGTACCCACTGTAATCCTCTACTCAAACACAGAAATCCTTAATATAGAGACAAATGATATGTTTAATTACTGTGCTACTAAATTTGATAAATAACAATAATGGTAAATAGAAATGATATTAAGACATAAGATATTATGGAAAGTTTCTAACTATAAAATATAAAAATATTTTCTCATTCTGCATATAAAAAGTCAGATCTTAATAATATTAAATCATTTTTAAGCTTGTAAGTAAGTATGAGGACTGAATTTTTAACCATTATTGTACCTATTGATTTTGGCTCCTAATAATTACATTTTGACTCTTGCTGGACAGCAGAAATTCAATAATTCAATATCCAGACATCCCAACTGGGTGTCATCTTGCTTCCACAGGTAACCTGTTGCTCATAAAACCATGATGACTTAGGAAACTATATACTTTCTCAATTCACTGCAATTTGGCAGGTATAATTATTTCACTAATCCTAGCACCAATATTTAACTAAACAAATCATCTAAATGGATTTCTCAATCATAGTCATCTTAAGAATCAGGCTGACAGTTTAGCTTAGTGGCATAAGAGCCTGCCCTGGCAAGCATGAGGTGGTGAGTTTGATCACATGGATGAATCTTTTAATGCAAATTCTTAAAAGATAATTTTGTTTTAGATTTGTATTTATAAGTATGAATATTTAAGACAACAGAGGTCTATAGTTATACAGGTGATCTGCAAGTGACATAATATGAAATGTAACCACTATAATGATTTTAAATAGTCACTAGCAGTTTCTCGTTTTCCATACACATTATTCCAAACCTGATTTATCTTGAAACCTTGCATTTGTGAAAATCACCATAAAATAAATTATATAACAATATTCATTTCCTATGCAATGCTGAATTTAATTCCTTACAATTACCTTTTGATGACATTAGTGGAAGAAAATAGTGTTTACAAGATTTCTTGTCTTGATGTATTTCCCAACTAGAATATATTTCTGCTACTATCAATCTTTAAAGTAGCTTTATTGCTTTCCAGCATGATTGGTGATATTTCAGATGGTAAGCACAATAAGCCCTGTAGTTCTGCAAGGACAACTATAGTGTATGTAATAAATAAACAATGCAACTATGCTTAAAGACATAGTCTTTGCTGCCATTTTTATTTCATGATAACCCAGACCTCTGTAACTGACACAGAGGAATATAGTTATTTTTTTTTCTTCTGCTCTCTAGTTGTGTATGACACTTGTCAGTTTAGACTCTATCTAAATAATCAAAGAAAAATCAAAGCAAACCAAAGGAAAAACACCCTTTCTACCCCAACCTTTACTCTTTTAAAATGGAATGGCATTCATGAGAAGAGTGGTTTTACACCTCAGAAATACAGGAACATGATTACTCCTCACACTGTACTCAAAAAGTCTGCAAGGAATTGCTCTGGAAATGGTATAAGTGATGCTTAATTGAAATAATTGCAGAGCTGGCGCTTTATAATAGTAGCTACTAGTAAGCCTCCCTGATTATTTTCTCCCTAACATTTGCCACACGTTCAGGATTTTTTAAAATGTAGATTCTATTCACTCCAAATAGCTTTCTGATAAATAATTATATTTACTATTTTACTTCTGTGTATTTTTATCATTACTTAATACATCCAAATTCAAGGATAGAGCTTCTAACCAACATTTTGACTGAAAGTACTTCTATTATTTGAAGAATTGCCCAGGATCAAATTAGAAGTTTTAAGCAAATAATATTTTCTTTGAAATAAAAAATATTATCATTAAACTTTTTCAGTTTTAATTTTCATACTGAAATTCAGTAAATTAAAAATTTCAAAGAGATATTTTAGAATTATGTAACATTGCCCATTATTTTATAATTTAGAGATTGTCAAACTTTTATACATACTTCAGACATCCACAAGATTCTTTTGAATATCTTATCATAGTTTCTTCTTGTATAACTTTTTAATTTCCAAGCACATTTGACTCTTAGTGATGGTATCTTTCCCTATTAATGCTCAATTTATTTAAATCTGAGAAACGAAATATTTTGTTCAAATGCTCTAACTCTAATGTTAACTAATATGATAATGAATAGCTTTAAAAGGCACTAATTTCTTTCACTGCCTGCAGTTTAACAATTAAATAGTTGGAATATGTTCCAGTAGGTTACCAATAACTAGAGAAACTCATTACTGTGTTTTATCTACATATTCACAAATTTTACTTGTCTTTTGTATGCTCTTTGATTTTTATAGAATACATCTTTTGGTCTGCAGATATGATTGCTTTATCTCATTCATTGTATAAAATCTTCTCTCTTAATCCTTGTTTCTTTCTGTACTAGTAATGATGACAATGTCCTGTGTTCTATTTGCCTTTATTCTTTACTTAATTCCACCATGAGATATAGTTAAATCCTATGGTTTTAAATACATTTCCTCCTGCATTCCAGACAGACTCTCATATCCAATTACCTATACAGTGGCTTTTTCTACCTTACTATGGCTTTTTCATGAATTGTTACTGCCAAAACATATTGAAAATTAGTTGTTCACGTAGTGGTATTGAGATACCATAGAACCCTGAAAGGTATTAAGTCATAGAGACACCATTCTTAGGGAAATGGTTAATATAGTTCTTGAAAATATATGTTAGTTATTTCAAGTGTAGGCTATTCTGAAGCATATGACCTCCCTTCTTTGTACTTCCTCACATGCCTTCTCTTGTAAGTCCTTGTATGAAATTTGAAGAGATGGGGTACCATGATCCTGGACTCAAGAACTGTTAACTAAATAAGCTTACTCTTTGCACATTACGCAGTCTCAGGCATTTTGTTGCTGCAACAAAACCAGCCAAAAAAAACAAGAAAAATGTTAAATAAATGCACCAAATTGTAGCCTCAAGTTTCCTCATCTCATCCTGCTCCTTCAATTATGCTTCTCCAGTTTTTTTCTACTCATTTATGTAAATACTTGAACATATTCTGGAGATTAATGCTGCCCTTGTTACTTATTTCACTTATTCCAATTCATTATTTTATCCCAATAAAAATAACATTTAGAAGATATTTTGAACTCAGTTACTCGTTAATACTCTTGTTACCCAGGCTAAGGCATGATTACTTTATTTGGAGATTCCTGAAAATGTTCTAAAACTTGCTTCTACTTCCTATTTCTATGTCCTTAATGATACTTTCATCAGAGAAGATGAAATATAATTGAAAATGAAAATCTGATCAATTTCTCCTCTGTTCAAACCATTCCAACTCACTGATATAGCTACCTGAACTGGCTCTTGACTATCACATCCTTGTCAGAAGATCCATCAGTTCAGTTATATGACACACAAGTTGCTCCTCTTCCCTTTCAAAACATTTTCTTTCTTTCCTTTTTTTTGGTAAGTTTTATTTTATTTTATTTTTTATTTTAAAAAAGGGTAAACCTAAACATAAAAAAACAGAACAAAGCAGGTCAGAAGCAAAAAATGTAAGTGACACAAATTTCAACAGGAGATCTACAGTGGCTATAATGTCTCTTATTTTCTTCTAAATAGTAGTCTATATCTTCACACACAACAAATACATACAAAACAAAATAGCATAAAACTGATCAAAACAGAGTAATGAAAGAACTAAGGCTGATATTTTACATAGTGATCTTCAAGAATTCCTCAGGTCACTTGACACAAACATGCAAAATTGTTCCAATTCTATAAATATTAATTGCTTAGTTTTACAAATTTAGAGAATTTGTAGCACAATCATCTTAGCTATCCTAATTGTGTTTAAACAAATTTAGATATTTTTTCTTTTCAATTTTTATTTTTCCTCCTTTTCTCTGAGATATTATTTTTCCCCTTTGAGCAGATTTTTATACTTTCACTGAATATATTGAGTTTTTTGTATATTATGTACACTTACCATTTTTATACTAGGGAGCAATATGTATTTGCATCTCAATTTGCATCCACTTACTCATAAATATCTCAATGTGATCATTCTTTATAGCTCCATTGTATAAAAATATCACATTTTTTAAAAAAATTTTATTTAAAGAGAAAAAACGTAAAACAAAAAAAAGAGTAGCAACAATACAGTATTCCAAAGGAAAAAAAAAAACACTAAGAAATCACTATTTGATAAATTACATACTGTCATCTTGGAAATAGTCGTTCAAGTTACAAAATTAAAACATGCAAAGTAGACATTCAAACAGTGAAATTGC
This sequence comes from Hydrochoerus hydrochaeris, assembly GCA_004027455.1. Taxonomy (NCBI): domain Eukaryota; kingdom Metazoa; phylum Chordata; class Mammalia; order Rodentia; family Hydrochaeridae; genus Hydrochoerus; species Hydrochoerus hydrochaeris. Next base: position 44,738 of record PVLA01001577.1, on the reverse strand, counting down.
AAACAGTTATGCTCAATGCTCTAAAAAAACTTAGTAATATGGTCATCTATCTTACACACTTAAACATACATGCAGTTATATCCTTTAGAGCACTTTCTTTTCCTTCTTTTTTATAATAGCAATTACACATTTCGGGTTTTATTACTCCTACATTTCTTATTACTTTTTACAGTAGAGACACAATGTGATATTTATAAATATTCTTATTTATTTCACTAATGAAGATAGTCTCAAGTTATCTTCTCTCAAGGCCTCAAGATCATACATTTTATAGCTGAGTAATATTCCATTATATAAAAATACCACATCTTTTTCATCCACTCAGTGGTTGATGTGCATCTTGGTTGTTTCCAAGATTTAGCTAGTACAAATTGTGCTGCTATGAACATGGGTGCACATATATCACTGTGATATGAACTTTTCAGTTTTTCTGGGAAAATACACAGTAGAGGAATAGCAGGGTTGAATGGAACTTACAATCCTAGTCTGAGGATTTTCCATACTGGTTTCCATAGTAGTTGCACCAGTCTACACTCCCTCCAACAGTGGAGCAGTGTTCCTTTTTCCTTGCAACCTCGCCAACATGTGTTATCAGTTGCTTTCTTGATGGCAGCTATTCTTTCCAGAGTGAGATGAAATCTCAATGTTGTTTTAATTTTCATTTCTTGAATGACCAATGATGGTGAACATTTCTTCATGTATTTATTTGCCATTTGTATATCTTCCTCTGAGAACTGTGTTTTCCTCTCAGATACCCATCACATCTTTTTTGTCCATTCCTCAGTTGATGGGCATTTAGGCTGTTTCCAAGATCTACCTATTACAAATTGTGCTGGTATAAACATGGGCGCACATGTATAACTGTGATATGATACTTTAAATTCTCCTGGAAATAATGCCAAGAAGTGGAATAGCTGAGTCAAATGGGACTTCCAATCCCAGCTTTTTGAGGAACCTCCAGACTGACCTGCACAGTGGTTGCACCAGTCTGCACTCCCACAAATAGTGTGGAAGAGTTCCTCTTTCCCCGCAGCCTCTCAGCATTTGTTGTTGGTGATTTTCTTCATCCTGGCCATTCTTTCTGGACTGAGATGAAATCTCAGTGTGGCTTTAATTGGCATTTCTCTAATGACCAATGATGCTGAACATTTTTCATTTATTTATTTGCCATTTGTATTTCTTTATCTGAGAACTGTGTATTCATCTCAGGATGTCCATTTTTGGATTGGGTCTTTGAATTTTGGGGGTCTGATTTTTTAATTTTTTTTTCAAATGTTCTAGACAGAAGTCCTTTGTCTGAGATACAGTTGACTAAGATATTTTCAAAATTCATAGGTTTCCTTTTTACTCTGTTGGAAATTTCTTTTGACATGCAATAACTTTTTAATAAGATGAGATCCCAGTTATTGATTCTAGAAAGTATTCCTCATCCAGTTTGATTGTTGTTTACAAATTCTCTACCTATCTCTGTGTCTTCAAGATTTCTACCTACTTTTTTTTCCAGCAGATTTAGTGTTTCTGTTTTAATATTTATATTTTTGATACACTTTGACTTTAGCTTAGTACATGGTCATATGCAAGGGTCTAGCTTTAGTTTTCAGCATATGGAGAGCCAGTTTTTCCAGCACCATTTATTAAAGAGAGTATCTTTCCTCCAGTGAATGTGTTTGCCTGGGTGTGGCTGAGTGTGTTTGTAGTTGCAGTTGTACCTTCTAATCTATTCCATTGATCTTCAGGTCTGTTTTTATTCTAGTACCATGCTGACTATATTACAGTAGCTTTGTAGTATAACTTCACATCAGAAATTGTGATGCCTCCTACCTTGCCTTTGTTGCTCAGAATTGTCTTTGCTATTCTAGGTCATTTCTAGTTCCAGGTGAATTTTAGGAATGATTTCTCCATGTTTGTGAGGTATACTAGGGTTTTTTTTTTTTTTTTCATTTTTGGTACCAGGGATCGAACTCCCAACCTTGCACTTGTCAGGCAAGTGCTTATGCTGCTGAGCTAAATCCCCAGCCATACCAGTGGTATTTTGATGGGATTACATTAAATATGTATAACAATTTTGGAAGAATGACCATTTTCACAATAGTTGTTCTTGCTATCCATGAACAGGAAATATCTTTCCATTTTCTGAGATCCTCTCCAATTTCTTTTTTCAGGGTATTATAATTTTGCCAAAATAGGTCTTTTACATCTTTTTTTTAGATTGATTCCTAAGTATTTCATTTTTTTTGGATGCTATTCAAAAGGATGTGGTTTCTCTTATTTCTTACTGAATTTGTTGTTTGTGTATAGGAATGCTACTGATTTTTTACTGTTGACTTTGTATTCAGCTACATTACTGAATAAGTTTATTATACCTAGGAGTCTTTCTATGGAATTTTTGGAGACTTCCATGTAGATATCATGTCATCTGCAAATAATGATAATTTAACTTCTTCTTTTGCTATGCTTACTCTTTTTATTTCTATCTCTTGTCTAATTACTCTGGCAAGTATTTTCAGAACTATATTGAATAGGAGTGGAGATAATGGACATCCTTGTCTTGTTCCTGATTTCAGAGTAAAGGCTTTCAGTTTTTGGCCATTTAATATGATGCTGGCTGTCGGTTTGTCATAGATGGCTTTTATCATATGGAGGTAAAGACCATCTATTTCAATTTTCTGTAAGGTTCTTTTTTTATTTTAAAGAGAATAAAACAAAAGAGGACAGATCTGAGCAGATCAGAACAGAACAATGTAAGCAACACAGCACTTCACAACAAGACAACTGACATTAACAGTAGCTATTTTAATGTCTCTTTCTTTGAAATAGTTGATCTTAGCTTGATGTCTAACATAACAAAGTAGAATAAACAACTCAAGAGAATGGAAGTATTCCAAGACATTCTGAACCAAATAACCAAAGATGAACAATGGCTGCTATATTATCTCATTTTCCATAAAAATTTTGTTTTAACTATCATACATATTAAAATCCAGTAAGACACAATGTGATAGAACCAATGGTAACAGAAAAACAAAAGCATGGTAGGACTTCAGAGCAAGATGATATTAAATGAACACTGGCTACCATATAGTCTTGTCTTCAAAGTAACTATTCATATGATCACATATATTAAGATCAAACAAAACAGAATAAAACCATTCGAACCAATGAATGAAGACATAACACATCAAAGCACTATAATGGTGAACCATGATTTCCATAAAATCTTCTGTACTCTTACCATTTCTTACACTAAGGAGACTATCTAGTATTTTTACAAGTGATTTTGATTTACTCCACTTATGAGTATAGATTCAAGATGCATTCATTTATTTATAAATATCTCAATGTGATCATTCTTTATAGCTGAGTAGTATTCCATTGTATAAAAGTACAACAATTTTTTTATCCTTTCCTCAGTTGATGGGCACTTAGGTTGTTTCCAAGATCTGGCTATTACAAATTGTGCTGCTATAAACACGGGTGTGCATATATCACTGTGGTAAGATGTTTTCAGATCTAGGAATATGCCTAAGGGTGGAATAGCTGGGTCAAATGGAACTTCCAACTCCAGCTTTTTGAGGAATCTCCAGAATGACCTCCACAGTGTTTGCACCAGTCTACATTCCCACCAACCCTGCAGAAGAGTTCCTTTTTCCCCACAGCCTCTCCAGCATTTTGTTGATCCTGGACATTCTTTCTGGAGTGAGATGGTATCTCAGTGTGGTTGTAATTTGCATTTGTCTAATGAACAATGATGATGAACATTTTTTCATATATTTATTTGCCATTCATATTTCTTCATCTGAGAACTGTGTGTTCATCTCGGATGCCCATTTTTGGATTGGGTCTTTGAATTTGGGGGATCTGATTTTTTTTTAATTCTTTATAACTTCTAGACAGAAGTTCTTTGTCTGAGGGACAGTTCACTAAGATTTTTTTCCCAGTTTGTAGGTTTTTGTTTACTCTGCTGGAGATTTCTTTGGATATGCAGAAACTTTTTAATAAAATATGATCCCAGTTATTGATTCTGGGAAGTATTTCCATGCAGTTTGGTTCTCATTCACGAATTCTCTACCTACCCCTAGGTCTTCAAGATTTTTACCTACTTTGTCTTGCAACAGATTTAGTGTTTCTGTTTTAATATTTAGATCTTTGATCCATTTGGATTTTAGTTTAGTACATGGTAATAGGCATGGGTCTAATTTTAGTTTTTGGCATATGGATAGCCAATTTTCCAGCACCATTTATTAAAGAGACTGTCATTCTTCCAGTGAACATACTTGGCCCCCTTATCAAATATAAGGGGTTGAGTGTGTTTGTAGTTGTATCTTCTAATTTATTTCATTGATCTTCAGGTCTGTTTTTATTCCAATACCATGTTGATTTTATTACAGTAGCTTTGTAGTATAACTTCAAGTCAGGGATTGTGATGCCTCCTGCTTGGCTTTGCTGCTTAGAATTGCCTTTGCTATTCTAGGTCTCTTCTGGTTCCAGATGAATTTTAGGAGTGATTTCTCTAGATCTATGAGATATGTTAGTGATATTTTCATTAGGATTGCATTGAATGTGTATAACAATTTTGGGAGAATGACCATTTTTATAATATTTATTCTTCCTATCCATGAACAAGGGATGTCTTTCCATTTTCTGAGGTTCTCTTCAATTTCTTTTTTCAGGGTATTATAATTTTCCCTGTGCAAATCTTTTACATCTTTTGTTAAATTAATTCCTAAGTATTTCATTTTTTTTGGATGCTAGTGTGAAGGGTCTGGCTTCTCTTATTTCTCTCTCGGTGATTTTGTTGTTAGTGTACAAGAATGCTATTGATTTTTGAGTATTGACTTTGTATCCAGCTACTTTGCTGAATTTATTTATTATATATAGGAGACTTTCAATGGAGGTTTAGGGGTCTTCTATGTAGAATATCATGTCATCTGCAAATAATGATACTTTAACTTCTTCTTTTCCTATCTTTACTGCTTTTATTTCCCTCTGTTGTCTAATTGTTCTGGCTAGTATTTCCAGTACTATATTGAATAGGCATGGTGATAATGGACATCCTTGTCTTGTGCCTGATTTTAAGGTAAAGGCTTTCAGTTTTGGGCCATTTAATATGACACTGGCTGCTGGTTTGTCATAGATGACCTTTATCATATTGAGGTAAAGAGCATCTATTCCAATTCTCTGTAAGGTTCTTGTCATGAATGGGTGTTGGATCTTATCAAAAGCTTTTTCTGCATCTATAGAAATGATCATGTGATTCTTGCTTTTGGCTTATTGATATGGTGGATTACATTTATTGATTTATGTGTGTTGAAACATCCCTGTATGCCTTGGATGAATCCCACATTGTTATAGTGTATAATCTTCTCGATGATTTGCTGCATCCTGTTTGCCAATATTTTGTTGAGAATTTTTGCATCTATGTTCATTAGGGAGATTGGCCTGTAGTTCTCTTTTTTAGTTGGGTCTTTCTTAGGTTTTGGTACTAGAGTGATATTTGCTTCCAGGAATGACTTAGGGAGAATTACTTCCCTTTCAATTTCATTGAAGAGTTTGAGGAGTGTTGGCAATAAGTCTTCTTTGTATTTCTTGTAGAATTCCGCAGTGAATCCGTCTTGGCCTGGGCTCTTCTTTGTTGGTAGGAACTTGATTACATTTTCACTTTCATTAATAGAAACTGGGGTATTCAGCAGTTTTACATCTTCTTGATCCAGATTTGGTGGTTCATATGTTTCTAGGAATCTGTCCATTTATTCTTTGTTATCGAACCTATGAGAGTAGAGGTTTTTGAAATAGTTATTGATGATCTTCTCTATTTCCACAGCGTTGGAAGTGATTTCTCCTTTTTCATTCTGTATTGCATAAATTTGAGTCTTTTCCTTCCTTTTTTAAATTAGGTTGGCTAGGGGCTTGTCAATTTTATTTATTCTTTCAAAGAACTAACTCTTTGATTCATTGATTCTTTGAATTGTTTTCTTAGTCTCTATTTCATTAATTCCTGCTCTGATTTTTATAATTTCCTCCCTTCTTTTGGCTTTGGGCTTGGCTTGCTCTTCTTTTTCTAGATGTTTCAGGTGTAATATCAGGTTGCTGATTTGTGTTCATTCTGTTTTCCTTATGTGGGAACTCAGTGCAATAAATTTTCCTCTGAGGACTGCTTTCATTGCATCCCACAGGTTCTGGTAAGTTCTATTTGTATTTTCATTTACTTGTAGATATTATTTAATTTCTTCTTTAATTTCCTCTGTGACCCACTGATTGGTCAAGAGTGTATTATTTAATTTCCATGTGTTTGTGTGGTTTTTGTAGTTACTTTTATCATTAATTTCCAGTTTCATGGCACTATGATAACATGCATGGGATAATTTCAATTCTTTTGCATTTACTTAAATTTGTTTTGTGGGTTAGTATATGATCTATTTTAGAGAATGTCGTACTGGTGAGAAGAATGTATATCCTGATGTTGTTGGATGGAACACTCTGTATATGTCTATCAAATCCATCTGTTCACAGGTGTGATTCAGTTCTGTTATTTCTTTGGTGATTTTCTGTCTAATTGATCTATCCCTTTGTGTCATTGGTGTGTTAAAGTCCCTTGTTATAATTGTGTAATTGCCTATTTGATTTTTCATTTCTGTTAATACTTGCTTTGTATAGTTGGGTGCTCTGGAATTTGGTGCATATATATTTAACATTGTTATCTCTTCCTTTTGCAGTTTTCCCCAACTAGTATGTAGTGACCTTCTTTATCTCTTCAAACCATTCTTGGTTTGAAGTTCACATGGTCTGCACACAGAATAGCCATCCCTGCTTTTTTTTTTTTTTTTTGAGTTCCTGGTTCATGGAATATTGTTTTCCATCCTTTGACTTTCAGTCTATGAGTTTCCTTTTGGGTTAGATGGGTTTCTTGTAGACAACATATGGTTGTATACTGTTTCTTGATCCATTCTGCCAGTCTGTTTCTTTTAATTGGTGAATTGAGTCCATTTACATTAATGGTTATAACTGTCATATATTAGTTTATTGTTGACATGTTAATTTTTGATGTTGTATCTTAGCTTTCCATTCTGTTTAGTTATCTGTCTTGCTTTTGTTTTTTTCCTATGTGTATATAGAATGTCTTTCAGTATTCTTTGTAGGTTTGGTTTGGTGATCATGAAGTTCTTCAGTTGTTCTTTGTCATGGAAGTACCTTATTTCTCCATCCATTTTGAAGGACAGCTTTGCAGGATACATCAGTCTGGGTTGGAAGTCGTTTTCTTTAAGGATCTGAAAAACCTCACTCCATGCTCTTCTTGACTTCATTGTTTGTGTTGAGAAGTCTGCTGTGATTCTGATAGTTTTTCCTTTATAGGTGACCTGTCTTTTCTCTCTAACAGCTTTTAATATTCTGTTCTTATGTTGGATTTCTGGGATGGTGATTATTATATATCTGGGTGTAGTATATATCTGGGTATTATATATCTGGCTATTTGGAGTTCTATATGCTTCACTAATCTATGTCAGTTTCCATATTCATGTTTGGGAAGTTTTCAGCTATTACTTCTGTAAATAGCCTCTTGATATCATTTGTATTTTCCCCTTCTTTTTCTTTTATCCCTATTAATCTTATATTGTTTTTCTTTGCATCATCTTGCAGCTGTTGAATTGTTATTTCCTGATTTCTTGTTATCGTTAGAAGATCTTTCCTTTCCTGTTCACTAGCTACAATCTTATCTTCAAGGTCTGAGATTCTATCTTCACTTTTGTTGAGGCAGTTTTTGCAACTTTCATTAGAGTTTTTGATTTCCTGTATATCTCTTTGAATCTGTTTAATGTTTTCTGTTTGTCTCTTAAACTGTTCATTTAGGGATTCTATCATTTTGCTTTGTTCCTCTAATTTTTTAGCTGCATCTTCGTTGGATGCATTCAGTATTTCTTTTACTACTTTTATCATTTCTTCTTTTACCTGGTAGAATATTTCTGATTTGAGTTCCCTCATAGCTTCCTGTACTTGCTTCTTTATTTCAGTTTGTATCATTTCATACATTTCAGGTGTATGTATAGTATTTTCTTCTATGGCTCCTATTTCTTGGGATGGGCTGGAGGTTTGCAATTGCATTTTAGTCTTTCATTTTGTCATTTTCTTGTATTTCTGTGTTTCCAGCAATTTTCCAAAGCTTTCCCTCATGACGTGGCACCAGCTGGTCTCCCCCTTCAGCAGGACTGCTCCCCTGGTTGAATGAAGGTTGCTGGGCACAGTCCACTCAAGACCTCAGAACCTCTGGAGCCCAGTCTAATGAACCAAGCAGGTTTGCAGGCACCCAGCCTCTGTGATCAATGGTCCCAAACCCTTCTGGGCTTGTCCTGGTGAGCTGCAACTCACCTCATGGTGTGGAGCTGCCCCCTTTGGTGGGCCTGGCTCTTCTGGTTGAATGAAGGTCACTAGGTGCAGTCCACTCAAACCTGCAAAACCTCTGGAGCTCAGTCCAGTGAGCCAAGGGGGCTTGGCAGGCACCCAGCTGCCAGGATCGATGGTCCCAAACCCATCCGGGTCTGCATTGGTGATCTAGAACTCACCTCGCAGTGCACAGCACTGGCTTGGCTCTTTTGTAAGGTTCTTACCATGAATGAGTTTTGGACCTTATCAAAAGCTTTTTCTGCATCTATAGAAAGATCATATGGTCTCATTTTTGGTTCTATTGATATGGTGGATTATATTTATTGATTTGCATATGTTGATCCATCCCTGCATTCCTGGTATGAATTCCACTTGGTCATGGTGTATAATCTTTTTTAAGATTTGCTGCATTCTGTTTGCCAATATTTTATTGAGAATTTTTGCAGCTATGTTCATTAGGAAGATTGGCTTGTAGTTCTTTTTGGTTGGGTCTTTCTCTGAGTTTGGTATTAGAGCAATACTTACTTCCAAGAATGAATTAGGGAGATTTGTTTCCCTTGCAATTTCACTGAGGAGTTTGAAGAGTGTCAGCATTAAGTCTTCTTTGAATTTCTTGTAAAATTCTGCAGTGAATCCATCTGGACCAGGGCTTTTCTTTGTTGCTAAGATTTTAATTATATTTTCAATTTAATTAATTGAAATTGGGATATTCAGAAGTTTTACATCTTCTTGATCCAGCTTTGGTAATTCATACATTTCTAGGAATCTGTCCATTTCTTTTGTGTTATCAAGCCTATGAGAGTAGAAGTTTTCATAATATGTATTGAAGATCTTCTATATTTCCACAGGGTCTGTAGTGATTTTTCATTCCTTATTGCATGAATTTGAGTTTTTTTCTTCCCTTTTTAAAATAAAGTTGGCTAAGGGGCTTATCAATTTTATTTATTCTTTCAAAGAACCAAATCTTTGATTCACTGATTCTTTGTAACGTCTTCTGAGACTTTATTGCATTGATTTCTGCTTTGATTTTTATAATTTCTTCCCTTGTTTTGGCTTTGGGCTTGACTTGCTCTTCTTTTTCTAGACGTTTGAGGTGTGGCTAGCAAGTTTTTTATTTGTGTTCCTTGTATTTTCCTGATGTGAGAATTCATTGCAAAAAGTTTTCCTCTGATGGCTGCTTTCATTGCATCCCACAGGTTCTGGAAAGTTGTATTTATATTTTCATTTCTTTGTAGATACTGTTTAATTCCTTCTTTAATTTTCTTTGTGGCCCACTGATTGCTCAGGAGTGTATTATTCAATTTCCATGTGTTTGTGGGGTTTTTGTACTTTCTTCTGTCAGGAATTTGTAGTTTCATGGCACTATGATCTGATAACATACATGGAATAATTTCAATTCTTTTGCATTTACTAAACATGTTCTGTGGGCTAATATGTGGTCTATTTTAGAGGATGTGCCATATGCTGCTGAGAAGAATGTATATTCTGATGTTGTTTGGTGGAACCCTCTGTATATGTCCTCTAAGACCATTTGTTCACCGGTGTGATTCTGTTCAGTTATTTCTTTGTTGATTTTCTGTCTAGTTGATCTGTCTCAGTGTCAATAGGTGTTAAGGTCTGCCATTATAATTGTGTTATTGCTTATTTGATTTTTCCTTTCTGTTATTATTTGTTTTATGTAGCTAGGTGCTCCCAAATTTGGTGCATATATATTTAAGACTTCCTCTTGAAGTTTTCCCCTAACCAGTATGTAGTGACTTTCTTGGTCTCTTTTTATTATTCTGGCTTGAAGTTCAAACTAACTGTAAACAGAATAGCTATCGCTGCCTTTTTTGGGAGGAATTCCTGTTGCATGGAGTATTGTTTTCCACCCTGTGACTTTCAATTTATGAGTTTCCTTTTAGATGGGTTAGATGGGTTTCTTGCAAACAGCATATGGTTGTGTACTGTTTCTTGATCCATTCAGCCAGTCTGTTTCTTTTAATTGGTGAATTGTGGCCATTTACATTAATGGTTACAACTGAAATATATTGGTTTATTTTTGACATGTTATCTTTCTGCTTTGTTTCTTTACCTTTTCATTCTGCTTAATTGTTTGCCTTGTTTAGTCTATCTGGAATGTCTTTTAGTATTCTTTGCAGGGTAGGTTTGGTGGTCCTGAAGTTCTTCAGCTGTTCTTTGTTGTGGAAGTATCTTATTTCTCCATCCATTTTGAAGGACAGTTTTGCAGGGTACATCAGTCTGGGTTGGAAGTCATTTTCCTTTAGGACCTGAAATACCTCACACCATTCTTTTCTTGACTTCATTGTTTGTGTTGAGAAGTCTGTTGTGGTTCTGATAGGCTTCCCTTTATTGGTGATCTTTCTTTTCTCTCTATCAGCTTTTAATATTCTGTTCTTATGTTGGATTTCTGGGATGTTGATTATTATATGTCTGTATGTAGTTTTATTTTGACTATGGCTATTTGGTGTTCTGTACACTTCGCATCCATATGTCAGCTTCTGTTCTCATGTTTGGGAAATTTTTAGCTATTCTGTAAATGGCTTCTTGATATCATTTGTGTTATCACCTTCTTTTTCATTTATACCTATTGATCTTATGTTGTTTTTCTTTTCATCATCTTGCAGTTGTTTTATCGTTATTTGCTGATTTCTTGTTATTTTTAAAAGATCTTTCCTTTGCTGTTCACTAACTGCAATCTTATCTTTGAGGTCTAAAATCCTATCTTCACTCTCATTGAGGTGGTTTTGCCAACTTTCAATGGAATTTTTGATTTCCTATATTTTTTTTGAATTTGTTTCATACATTCAGTTTGTTTTTTATTTTCTTCATTCAGAGTTTCTATCTTTTTGTATTGGTCTTCTAATTTTTTAACTATGTCTTCCTTAGATGTGTCCAGCATTTCTTTCATTTCACTTATCATTTCTTCTTTTACCTGGGAGATTTTTTCTGATTTGACTTCTTTTATAGCTTCCTGGAATTGTTTCTTTACTTCAATTGTTATCATTTCAGGAGTTTCACGTGTATGGCTTACATTTTGTTTATGTTCATGTTCCTAAGCTTGCTTGGATGGGCTAGAGGTTCAAGATTGCATTTTGCTCTTTCATTTTATCATTTTCCTATATTCCCTTAGGGAAGCTGAATGCAAGGTCTCAGCTATTTCTTGGGGAGAGGATATCTATCCCTATTTCAGGGAGTTTCCCTAGTTGAGTGGAGGTCCTTAGACAGACTTTACCATGTGGCTTCCAGCCACTTGGTATTTCCAGTATCCTAGAGATGCACCAAAGCTTCCCCTGCAAAGCAATGTGTGCACTTTCAGCTTGCAAGGCAGAATGCAGACAGCTTGGGAGTTGCTGGGAATGGCCTGGATAGGCCTAGAGGGACATCCTGTCATGTCGTCTGGTGATGTGGGAGGTGGGGCAGGGTCTTACCAGTCTTCCAGCAAAGTGCCAAAGTTTCCTTGGAATGGAGAGCACTGCGTCCACTTTTGGCTTGCTAGGTGGAATGTGGGCAGCTCAGCAGTCACTGGGTGGGGACCGGATAGGCCTAGAGGGACCTCCTGGTGCATCCTCTGATGATGTGGGAAGTGGGGCAGGGTCTTCTTAGTCTCCCAGTGAAGTGCCAAATCTTCCTCATGGGCTGGAGAGCTCTGCATACAATTTTAGCTTGCCAGGCAGAATGAAAGCAGCTCAGGAGTCTCCGTGTAATTTTTATTTTAAAGACAACAAAACCAAGGAAAATAAAACAGAATAAAGCAAATCAAAACAAAACAGTGTAAGTGGTACTGGACTTCAAGACAAGATAATTGGAAATCAACAATGGTTACTCTAATGTCTCTTGTCTTCAAAATAGCTGCCAATACCTTTAGACATAGTAAAAATCAAACAAAAGAGAACAGGATAGAACCAATAAAAACAAAACAATGAATGGAATAAAGGATTTTAAACAAGATAATAGTAAATACAAAATTGCTGCCATAATATAGCTTGTTATTTTAGTAACAGCTGCCCATGTCATTGGATAAAATAAAATCAAACAAGACACAATGGAATAAATCCCATCCTCCACAAACAATGTAAGTCATACAGGACTTCAAAACAACAAACTAGGGAATTAATAATAGCTACCAACTTCAGAAGGAGATCTTCAATAAATGCTACACTGTGTATTATTATCCTCTAAATAGATGATTAGAATATTGGCTGTAGGCCTGCAAAGTCAGTGTAACATTTAATACTACAAGTATTTAGTTGTATTTTACCTCAATAGCTATCACAGCCTATTATTCTCCAGATCAGCTGGTTGCTTATGATGGGGCAGGGTGTCTGTGGGGGTATTGGGTCATCTCATCTCCTATCCCCCATGTGGTCTGCACATGGTGCCGATTCACAGGGAGAGCTTGCTCCGTGTTTTCTTGTTTTCTTCCTCTGCAGGCTGTAAGTAGTGCCAAATCATTGGAAAAGGCTGGCATCTTCTTGAGGAAGAGAATTGAGCCCAGGAGGTCCAGTAATTAATGAAAGCTTGTGTGAAGAAAAAAATTTACTGTCAAAAAAAGGAAACCTCACTCCAACCAATAATGCTTATTAAAATATACATAAACCAAGGAAAATTTGACTCCAAAATTCTCTGAACTATACAACATCAAAAATTCATTTCAAGCCAGTAATAGGATAGTAGTATTGTGACTAGAAGATAACTTTATCTTCACTTGTAGATATTTCCTTTGAGGATTGAGTTTGAATTTTTTCAAACTAAGTTTATTGTGAACATCTACCTTTATGTATTGGCTTGGAATATTTTAATGTCATTCTATAGAAATTGTAGCTAAATCTTGCACAGACTTAGATAAGTTGATCCAGTAAGTACTAGTACTGCATTTTTCCAGATGAATATGTGGAGGTTCAATGAGATTCAACTCCAGTCTGAGTATCAAGTACAATTTTAAATTTACTTCCCTCTCCCATAAGCTTTCTCTTTCGGGCTATAATAGCTTTCCATATCTGAGTATTAGTTCTAATCCAGTTTCCCAGCTCCCTCCTACATTGAGCACATCAGTGACACCTGTACCCTCCACATTCACAACACAGTGTACACCTTTTAGATTTGTCTATCTTGTGTGTTGGTTGTTTTTTTGAGGCAGGATCTCTCTGTATTTCCATGATTGTCTTAAACTTGTTCCACCTGCCTTGACCTCATCAGTGTTGGGATTATAGGTGTGTACCACCATGGTGGGATTAAAGTTGACCTTCATGTGCTGGTAGTCAAAGGCATCTCTGACTCAATGCTTTGCTGCAGCTGACTTCTGAATAGGAATCCTACTTCCACTCTCTACTCCAAAAGATCCTGTACCCATATGAACAGCTGGATGATCTTTTTCTTTAAACTTAAAGACTTCCCACTGGTCACTTCCCACTCACTGTATAATCCACATGGGATTTAGCTCATCAGCCCTGCACATTGTTGCTGTGCCTGGGCTTTCAGACCTCTCTGCCACCTTTTCCCTTTTCTTCTTCAGCCCTGATCATGGGCTTTATTTGTGCTCTTTAGACAGATTCATGGAATTTCTTCACACTTTGGTAGTAACAAGAGTTCCTTGGTCCAGATTATTTATATTTGTTTTCTACCAGTAAACATTTAGGTTGTTTTGAATATTTTGCTATTGCACCTTGAGACTGTATTCTTAAGTAGGACAAATCCACATTGTAAATACTGTATTCTTTCATGTGCAAAACTAAAAGAGTAAACAGGGATTAAAATGTATAATAGATACTGTGAAATATGAAGAAAATGTTCAAATGGGAAGGGAAACAGTAGGGGGAGGGGGAAAGAAAAGAAAGGAAAAGGAAAAAATGATAAAATAAGGAAATGGTGGAATCAAAGGCTTGGTAAATGTTGGTGGAGAGACACTGAAGGGAAGGTGTTGGAATGCAAAACAAAAAAGAATCAAGTTATAGCGTGTACAGGTACAAATTCCCTATGACAAATGTAGTCGTTATGTAAACCTAAGGCACGTCAATAAAAATTATTTTATTTGAAAAAAAGAAGTGGTGACATGAATCTGTAAACAGCATTAAATATTCAGTCTATTCACAGGAAGACTTAAAAGAGTGACCCACAGAGATAAGAAGAGATGGTACAATATGCCTGATAGGGGAACAGCTGGATCTTTCTGGGTGGTTCTTCCTGAGATTTTTTTTTTACCTGACTGATACTATTGAGGTTGCCAACTCAAATTCTATTACATCAGGGAAATATTTGCATACAATGTTTACTAGTTAGGAAAACATTTGATATCAAATTAAAAATGAACTCAATTATCTGAGGCTTAAGGGGAAGGCAAGGAAAATCTTTTCATGAAATGGAAATTCTGATAACAATGAGTTTCTGAGTTTGCCAATATAGGCCCATATTCTCTTTTTATTCTCCATTCTTATTGCATTATTTTCCATCAGCATTCACTTTTATTTTATATGGAAAGATATGTCAAAGTTTAAAGTATGGGAAAATCAAAGTTTATAAGTGAATTCTATTTATATTACATAAAAATATTTTCTCTCTATCTGCCTGCCTATCTATCTATCTAATGGATCATAACTCTTGTAGATAGAGAAAGACAGAATGAAAGAGAAAGGAAAAAAAGAGGAAAATAGAAGAGGAGAAAAGAAAAGTGGCAGTGCAAAAGCAAGAAAGAAAATGAATACTTATTTTTGTCATATTCTTTACTAAATCAATGCAAGAGATTTATTTAATGAGAATGGTTTCTAAGAAAAATCTTAATTTTAGTTTATGTAACCTTCTCCTATTGCATCATTTTCCATGAGCATGTATAATTTTTGATAAGTAATATTTTTATTTTGATTACATATTTATTGCGTTACTGTTACTCATACATGCTTTCTTTATTATGCTCCATAGAATTTATAATATTTTCTTAACACTGGAGGAAATTTGGTAGCTTAACTAATTAGCAAATACATAATGCTTAGACTATAATTTACATAGATTACTTTACTCTTATCCAGATGTCAAAATAGAACACTTCACATTTATTGATGCTATCTAAATAAAGTTCAAAAGCGATGACTTAGTAAAACATTTTACTAACGTCATGCTTTTGAAATCCCACTTTCAAGCAATATATTCTGTTTAACAAATAAATTTATATTTATATGTGTGAGGAATTTATTCTTTAAGAATTCTATATTCTTTTAAAATTTTTACAACCATTTTTACAACCATTTTCATTGTATCATTTTGTATTTAGGGATAATGAAGGTAAATAAAAAATAATAAAAATTTCATTTGGATTTAAATCTTAGCTCTCTCTTAAGTTGACCATTTGAAATTAAATATGGATATATCACTGAGATTCTGTTACCATATCAATAACTATATCTTTAATTATATCTATATATCTTTATATGTATCTATATCATCTATCTATATCCATCCATCTATATTTATATCAAAATAGAGAGAAAAAAGAAATAACCTAGTGTACTGATACACCCTAATCATGATTTTGCTTTCCGTGGATTCACTTAAGCAATGGTGGTGCAAATATTAAATGGAAAGTTCTAGAAATAAAAGTTTTAAAATGAGTACCATTCTGAGCAGCATAATAGAATCCTGTATCATTCTACTCTGTCCTTCCCAGGATGCAAATTATTCCTTTCCTTAACATGTCCATGCTGTGTATGCTATGTTTCTACAAGTCAGCAGGTATCTCAGTTATCAGATCAACATTAATGACAAAATGGAAAACAGGCCTGAGAAGTTCCCCTCGAAGGGCTAACCAATTATGTCACACACTAAAATTTAAAGAAGTTTGATGTTTTTAGTAAAACTAAATTTAGATTATTTTTTATAAAAATGCTTTTTATAATCTTGAATAAAATTTCATCTTGCTTCCAAAAATGTTATATAATACTCACTTTAGAAAGTGTATTTTGCATCTGGGCAAGATCTATTTCAGGAACTAATCATTGCAAAAGTTAAATTTTTCATTTTGTTTTCTAAATTATTTTGTAGCAATGAACTTCTAATGTTTTCCAGTTTGAGGTCTCTAGGATCATGATACATATTTAATGCCTGACACTAAACTTAACTTGTCCTTACTAGACCTGATTTCATTTTACTCTACTTCACATTGGAAAAGATACTAAACAGATGACATTGGTAGCATAGTTCTCATAAGAAGGAGATGAAAGGATCAGGGTCAGAGAGTAGCCATGTTTAGGGAAGCCAAGGCCTTTGTGAGTGGACTCTAGCTGGTAAATGGGAACAAACAAATTCCGGCAGCCTCTAGAAGCTTCAAAAGCAAGGTAGCCAGATCTCCCCTAGAGATTCCACTAAGAAGCACTCAGGTTTACAGACTAAGTTAATCCAATGGACTGATTTTTATCTTTGAGCCTTCAAAACTCATAAGACTGTCTAGTGTTATTTAAAATAAAAACACAAAATAATGTACAACGTTCACTACAGTTTTGTCTAATTATATGTTCATGTTCCACTAGCATCATATAATACTTGAAAAAGCACTTTAAACTATGAACAGTATTTGGTTCTGGACACAGACATTGATTGTTAGTCAAGGAAAGAAATCCTTTTATAGTTTGCATATCAATATATCTTTGTACAATCTTTTAAAATTTTTACATCAGATTGCATTGGTACATTTTGGGTGTAGGTAAGGTCATATTTATCATAGAGAATTTGTACATGATTTAACTTACTACTGTTTTCCAATTTTTCTATCCTGTATTCCATCCCTCCTCAACTCCCCATTTACACAAAAAAGCTTATTACCATTTTTGCCTTCTTTTTGCATTTTTAAAACTTTCTCCTTATTTCCCCTCTTCTCTATTTCCCCTCCCCCTTTGAACATTTTCTTCCTATTCCACAATGCCTAATATACATTTTGGTCCTTATTTACACTTTCAGTTTCTCACACTAGAGAAACAATGTAGTATTTACATGTGTGTCTGTCTGATTTATTTCACTTAAGAGTATGGTCTCAATTTTCTTCCATTTACATAGAAATGTTTGCAGCTTATCCTTTTTTATGACAAAATATGCAGCTTATCCTTCTTTATGACAAAGAAGTACTCAATTATATATATAAACAAAGCAACACCCATATCTTCTTTATCCATTCATCAGTTGATGAACATGATTTGGCTATTGGAATCTGTGTCACCATACATATGGGTGTGCACATTGCTGTGGTATTATGCTTTAATCCTTTGTGGAAGATACCAAGAAGGAGAATAGCTGGGTTGAATGAAACCTCCAGTTCTAGATTTTGAAAAATTTCCATGCTGATTTCCACAGTGATTTCACCAGTCTATGCTCCCACCAAGAGTGGAGAAAGATTCCTTTTTTCCCATAGCCCCAACCAAATTTGGTATTGATTATCTTCTTGTCAATAGCCATTCCTTTTTGGGCAAGATGAAATCTCAGCATTGTTTTAATTTCCATTTTGTGAATGAACAATAATGTTGAACATTTTTTCATATATTTGTTCGCCATTTGTATTTCATCAGAAAAGTATCATTTTCATTTCAGATGCCCATTTTTGAATTGGGTCTTTAAGTTTGGTGAGTCTGATGTTTTGAGTTCTTACTACATTCCACATGATAATCTTTAATTTGAGGAACAGCTCAGAAAAAAATTTTTTCTTACACTGTGGGTTGCCTCTTCACTCTGTTGGTGTTTTGTATTGCTATGCAAATGATTTTAAATAAAGGTAAGATCCTAGTTGCTGATTCTTTGCAATACTTCTTATGTGATCGATACTTCTTATGTGATCAGGGTTTTATTTATAAAGACTTTTCCTACACTAATACCTTCAAGACTTCTACCTATTCTGTCTTCCAGAAGATTTAATATTTCTCTTCTAGTATTTATATCTTTGATCCAGTTTGATTTTAGTTTAGTGTATAGTGAAAGACATAAGCCTAATTTTAATCTTCAACATGTGGAAAGTCAGCTATCCCAGCATCATTTATTAAGGAGGCTATTTTTATTCTAGTCAGTATGTTTGGCACCATTGTTAAAGATAAGATTACTGTTATGGATTAAAAACTGGTGGTCAACAACACCAGCTGAATTAAATCAGCATGGTGCTGAGTGTAGATGGCTCATTTGAGGAAAATTGCTGTCATAAAAGGAAACATGGAAAGGAAGAGAGGGGCATTGTGGATTCTCCTAAGTGTTGTTATTTGGAGCCATTGATTCTCCTGGAGAAGCTTGTCATGCTATCTCCCCTGATATGAATTCAGCCATTATCATCAGGACCTTGTTGTCCAGAGTGGCTGTGGTTCACTTTGGGAGAGCTCTGGTCCTTACACCAAGCATTGCTTCCTGGCCCAGAGGGGAAGATGTTTGTTGTTTAATCTCCAGGAGAAGATTGTCATGCTGGCTTTCTGACATGTACTAGACTGTTTTCATCTTCAGTAGAGCTCTGGACCTAATTGTTGCTGAGGATGACTATGGTATTTTTTTGGGGAGCCCTGTTCTTATTTTGAGTGTCACTTCTTGGCTTCAGTGTAGAACCCTCAACCTACTAGCACAGATTCTTTACTCTGCTGCCATAGTATTTCTAGCTCCCACCACTGACCTTTGGGCCTTCCCAGTTCAGATACATAAAACAGACTTATAAGAATCATTGTTGTGGGCTCTAAACCTCCAGTTGAACTCATGGGAGGCACTGTTGTGGGTTCTAGGTCTTCAGCTGGACTCATGCAGGACATTACTCTGGGATCCAGACCCTTTGCTAAATTTTCTAGGTCTTTAGTGTTGTAGATAGATTTCTTGCACATTCTTGTGTTTATCTCTGGGTGACCATCATAAAATAATACTATAAATTCTGTGTCCTGTATTGTAATTTTTCTCCTTGAAACCTGACTATAACAATGACTAAGTATTCCTGGAGATGTTTCTACATCTTGTATTATATTCTATTGTTCCTCAGATCTGTGTTACTTTTTTTTCATTACCGTGCTATTTTTATCACAGTAGCTTTGAATTATAGTTTCAAATCAGGAATTGTGATGCTCCCTGTCTTGCACTAGTTTCCCAGATCTGCCTTTACTCTTTTAGGTCCTTTTTTGCTTCAAATGAATTTTAGGATGTTTTCTCTAATTCTGTGAGATATATTGTTTGAATTTTGAGAAGAACTGCAATAGATCTGTATAATAACTTTGGGAATATGGTCCTTTCTGCTACATTAGTTATTCCTACACACTAGCAAGTGATATCTTTCTGTTTTTTGATATACTCTTCAATGTCCTCTTTCTGCATATTGTAGTTTTTCAGTAAGATGGAAAATTCAGAAGTAGTAGACAGATTTCTAGAAAATATGAATTTTTAAAGCTGAACAAGGGAGATATAAAAAACTTAAATAAACTAATACAAATCAATGAAATTGAAGTTGTAATTGACAGCCTGCCAACAAAGAAAAACCCAAGTCATAACAGATTCATGAGTAAATTCTATAAGAAATTTTGAGAAGGCCTAGCACCACTACTTCTCAAACTCTTTAATGAAATTGAAAGAGAAGCAATATTCTCAAATTTATTCCTGGGATCAAATAGTACCTTGATACCAAAACCAGAGAAGGGCTCAACTAGTAAAGAGAACTACAGGCCAATCTCTCTAATGAACATAGATGCAAAAATTCCCTATAAGATAAAATGCAGCAAATCACAATAAGATTATATATCATGAACAAGTAGGATTCATTCCAGGATCCAGGAATGGTTCAACATACACAAATTAATCAATGTAACACACCATATTAACAGAGTCTTATGATCATCTCAAGAGATGCACAAAAAGCTTTCGACAAAGTCCAACACCAATTCATGATAGAAACCCTACAGAAAATTGGAGTAGAGGTCTTTATCTCAATCCAGTAACAGCCATTCATGACAAACTAATATCCAATGTCACATTGAATGGACAAAATTGAAGCTCTCCCTCTGAAATCAGGAACAAGATAAGGATATCCACTTTGACCACTCTTATTCAGTATAGTTTTGAAACTTTAGCCTGAAAAATTAGACAGAACAAAGAAATAAAACAATAATTACAGAAAAGGAATAAGTTAAACTATCAATATTTGTGGATATTCTAGATAGAGACCCTAAAAATTCCACCAAAAGACTTCTACATAAAATAACTAAATTTAGTAGCATACCTGGATACATAGTCTATACTCAAAAATCAATAGCATTTCTGCACAGGAATAACAAACTCACTGAGAGAGAGATTAGGGAAATAACACCTTCACAATAGCATAAAAACAAAAGAAATACCTTAGAATCAATTGAACAAAGAAAATAAAAGACCTCTACATCATAACTCATTTTTATGTTAAAATAAATGCTATTAATATTTTTAAATATTTATGTTACTGATAATCTTTTGTTTTCTTTGACTGTAAAGAGTGTGCTACCTCAAATATACTTCCTTCACTTCCAATGCAAGTGAATCATTGGAAATCTAAAAAAATTTAAGTAAATATTATTTGAGGTCTTTAACAGTGATGACTTAATAGCATATATATATATATATATATATATATATATATATATATATATATATGTTTTCTGAATAACATGATGATACTACTTTTTTACTACATTTCAGTTTACTCTTAAATGTTAAATAGTTATGAGCCTCTCTTATTTGAGAGAACATTTGTGGCACTCATGCACTTGTCACTTCTCCAGTTGGTGAAATCTCTGTTCCTTCTAGTAGGTTATGAGTATGTTAAAGATTAGAGTGCACAAAACTTATATTTGACTAAGTATAATAATTAAAGTAACTTTAATTATATAAATGAAAATCTAAATACTAGCATAATAATCATTAGCTTCATTCTCACAGTAACATATAAAGTAAAATAAAAACCATGACTGTGTAGCCATATCTGTTAAGCCATGGTGTGGAATTTGTACATAAACTCATTACTTAATTTTTTTCATATAATTAAAATGCCATCACTTTATGATGGCACTGTTTGTAAATTATCTTTGTCCTGTTGTTTTCTAAAGATTTGAAACATTTATTGATAAAATCTCATAGCATAAACTTAAAGAGAATACCAGGATATCAAACTCTTGGAATTATTGCTAAAGATTATAGTCTAAATACAGCTACTTTTTAGTTAATATTTTTGTAATAGAAGAATAAAATAATTTTATGTTTGAGGAAAACATTCTCCTATGTTTTAAAGGACCATTATTTTTGTTTTACAAATGGTATTTCAGAAAAAGTAATGGATAAAGAAAATGTGATAATTACATGCAGTGGAGTACTACCGAACCATAAAACATAAACTTCACTCATTTATAAAATAATGAATGCATCTTGAGACCACCATGTTAAGTGAAGTTAACTCACACTTGCAAGCTTGAAAATTTCATGATTTCTCTTATTTGAAAATTGAACATATACATATATATGTACATACAAAGTAAAAGAAATATAGGAGGAAAAAAGAGAAAAAAGATAACATAATCCAGCATGAACGATGTATTTAAAAGTGAATCTTGACTTAGCATAATTGTCTTACATATTTAATATGTGTTTTGGCCTCTTAATCTGATTTTCCATGTGTATGTAATAATTAATTTTATAAGTTCTTAAAAGTAAATGTACCTGATACTAGAAAAATGAAAAGGAGATGATGGGCAGGGAAAAAAATAGAATGTGTTGTGTAAATATAACAATCTCCTGCAGTGAATGTAATCATTACATACTGAAAATATGTACTAATAAAAGTTCAAAAATCACAAAAAGATACATGATATGGATATATAATTTGCCCTTTATAATAATACCATAGGAAAAAGTAATTACTGCCAACTTTCTAATGTAGTTCTGGAAATTCCATTTTATGAGTGTCTTTACAAAGTGTGTGATAAAAAAGTATGATAAATTCTATTCCACCAAGAAAAAACAAACAAACTAAAAAACAGGCTTTTAATGTAAAGTAACACACTGCATGTTTGTTGACTTTATTCACCAGAATCTGAAATCTTGTGACTTTTAGCACTTCCAAAAATGAAAATGACTATGCAATCATTTAGGAGGAGAAATAAAGTTAATTATTTTGGATGGATTCAGGACAAATGAAATGAAAGAGGACTTCCATAACTGCTTCAGAAAGTAGTAAGGATGATGAGATAAGTATGCAAGATGTACTGTCTTTTTTTGCTGATTCTTTTTTTTTTTTTTAGCTGATCATGAACTGTTGATTTTATTTGACTTCTGTACAGAGCAGTTTTACTCTACTACTTTTAGGTGTAATTTCTTTTTGCCCCCTCTATTGTTCTGGTTTGCCTTCTGGTCTACCTATATTTCTCTTCTTCCCACTCTCCTTTTCTTCTTTTTATCTATCTTTTTCCTCTTAAAATCATATTATTTTCTCTGTGTGAAATTTCCATCTATATTAGTTAGCTTTCCTGGAGTGAAGATGCAATAACTGACCCACACAGTTTAAAGGCATTTACCTGGCTCGTTATTCCAGAAGTTTCAGTCCATGCTCCAAGGCAATAACTTCATGGGGGAAAGCTGTGGTAGAGCAAACAACTGGGAAACATATAAGGAAACAACCAGAAAGCAAAGGGATAGGAATCAAAAATAATAACCAAGTTCATGCCTCCATGATCCAGCAAGAACTTTGCTTCACCACTCCTTTGAGTAGCACTCAAACAAATCATGTTGACACAATCAAGATTAACTGTTAGTCACACTGCCTTTTAATTATTATTTCTGCTTTTAAATCTTATTTTCTGAATCATGTTATTGATAATGTGTGAACTCTGCTGACAGATAAATTGTTTTCAGGAATTTTAAACATGTTTGAATTTAATATAATTTTAACTATAAAATTAAAGTTAAATATCTTCATATTTTAAAAATAAATTATGAATGTAAAACACAAAGGAGTCCTTTCTTAGAGACATATGATAGAGACTATATAGACATATAATATTAAAGAATAAAATGTGGATATAATAGAGACTAAATAGACATATAATTTTTTTTTGTTACCAAAGATTAAATTTACAACCTTGCGCTTGCCAGGCAGGCACTTAGGCCACTGAGCTAAATCTCCAGCCCATTATAGACATATAATATTAAAGAATAAAATGTGAGTTTGAATCCCAGTACCAAAAAAAAAAAAAGAATTTATTGTTCTGAAGTATGTATCACATATACAAAACTTAAAGTCATAATTTTGTCAAAAAATCCTTTCCATCTCAAGTCCACTTAAAATAGTTGATTCATATACACCTACTTAAAAGTTATTGCATTTATTATGTAATTGCAATTGATAGCCGATTTAATCTAATGTTTATTTATAACTCAATGATCTCTCAAAATTCTTCTTTTTAATATGCAAAAAATTTTATAGTCTTGGATTTTTATTATTGTAATACTTATTTGAAGTATCACCCATGAAATGAATAACTGTTGCTTTGTGCTGCTGTAACAGAAAACAACAAACAGGATAATTCATAAAATTCAAGGTCAAGTCACTTGCATCTTGTGAAAGATATTTTGTTGCATCCTTGCTTGAATCCTTACTAAGGGAGAATAGCAAAAAAAGAAAAAAAGAAAGCCACTGTAGCACCACAGAAGACCAGAATAGAAAATGCATATTAACTTTTTCAAAGAGTGACATTAATCTATACAGGTACACTCTTCCTTCATGATCTAAACTCTTTCTTATAAACCATAGCTCTCATTTCAGTAGAGATTAAATTTCCAATGGTTCACTCTACCCTCCACAATTTTAAACAAGATAATGAATATTTCAAGAATAAAATTCAAATTCTTGAATTATGAGGGCCATATTCAAATTATAGCACTCTTGACAAGTAGCAGGATGGTATAAACAGTTGCATGTGTTCTAAAGTGTATTGTTAGAATATGAGCAAATAACATTTCATTTTTGCCTGAAATCTCAGTTAAATGAATATAGTAAGATATTTAACACTGAGTAAATTTTGTCAGAAAATTTAAATGAAAAAAATTAATTCTACCTGGGTACGATGGTGCATTCCTGTAATCCCAGCAGTTTGGAGGCTGAAGCAGAAGGATCACTGTGAGTTCAAGGCCAGCCTGACCTACAGAGTAAGTTCAATGCCAGCTTGAAATGCATAGTGAAACCCTGTCTTAAAAAGACAAAATAATAATGATAATAATTTAAAATGTTGATTCATTAGAAACTTTAAAAAAATATATTTTTTTGTTATTTATTTACTTTTGTCTTCTTGAGGTAGAGTTTCACTATGCAGTTCACACTTCTCTTGAACTCACTCTGTAGCTTACGCTGGCCTTGAACTTGCAGGGACCTTTCTGCCTTAGCCTCCTGAATGCTGGGATTACAGTGGTATGCCACCATGGCCAGCCAAAAACTTAAATATCTTAAAGTAGGCAATTCAATCTTGATGGAATTCTGCATCTATGCATGAGGTCATAAACATTAAGACCCTCTTCTGAAATTTGCAGAACACCTCATTTAATCTGTTCCCCACTAACCAGTACTTAAATGATTTCCTTGGCTTTATAAGGTTCAAAATAGACATGTACAAAATAGACATTGTTGAATTTCAAAAAAGTAATGTTACTTTTTTTGAGTTGCTTAATGTTTCAAATCCTGGGTTTTTTTTTTTCCTTCTGTTACCAGGAAATGAATTCAAAGCCTTGCACTTAAGGCAGGTGCTGTACTTCTAAGTGACATCCCTGGACCCCAAATCCTTCTTGCATTAACACTTTACAGACAACTTCACAATCTCTCAATAGCTTATTCACTAATGACTCCTTTGTAGTTCAGCATTAATCATGAAGATCTTTACATCATCTTAACATCTTTACAACCTAAGATCTTTATATCCTAAGATCTTTATATCATTAGGTCATCAGGAAACACTAGAAATCAAGAAATCTGTGCTCCTCACAAATATATTTGCTAAGTAGTTACTCGCTCACTCACTAATAATTAAAACTATGTTAGAACATAGAAGTTTGTCAAATAATATGGATTCGGAATTAAGCTCTGTGATGTAGAAAATGGGTAGTCTGGGCCCATACCTTGATTTGACTGGGAAAAGCTGTATATACACTTAACTTTTAGTCTGTTTCAAGAATTCAATCAATAAGGTGTACAAACTGCTTATGTCTTCTGCCATGTGGTTAAGTGCTGAATAAAATTTAATTAACTTAGGGCTGGGGATTCATCTCAGTGGCATAAGGTTGTAAGTTTGATCTCTGGTACCAAAAATAAATAAATAAATAAACAAATAAACCAAAAATTTAATTAACTTACTCTTAGCATTGCCTCTGTCTTCCAACATTCAGTCTGGTTGAGCTGTTTGTTGTGTTTTGTTTTCCCAGTTATGGCAATGCATAGGAACATTGTAGATGAATGAGGAAGCAGAATGAATTCAACAAGAGATTTAATAGTTTATATTTATATAGACTATTGAGTTTGTCATCTTATCTCTTAGCTATAACTATGCTAATACACTTGGTTAAGAGGAAACAATAATTCAGTTCCTTTTGGTTGTTGTGAGCAATTCTTGCCCATGTATAACCCTATAATTTTAAATTTTAATAATTAGGAATGAATTATCCCTAAGCAATTTTAACTTGTGTTTAGCAGTGAAGATTTGTATTCCCCTTGTTTAATCCAACTGTTTACAGTAAATGTTTCTTATATTCAAGGATACATTACTACATTTGAACATCAACAGTGGTTGCTTGAAACTTGGGACAGTACTAAATTATAAATGTACTACATTGTTTCCTATGATCATGCATTTATGATTAAATGTTAATTTATAAATTAGGCATAGTAAGAAATTGAACTGTAAAGTAGAGAATAATAACAATATACAGTAATGAAAATCTTAAAATTTATAAATTATTTCTGAAATTATCAATTCAATATTTTCAGGGTATAGTTAGCCACAGGTTATGGAACCTGAAGTAATTGCGGAAAGTGGAAGCACTGATAAATTGAGACTATTGTATTCACTGTCATTTGAATGGAGAGAGGGCAGCCATGATATCCCTGGCAATAAGAGCACCAAATGTAAGAAATATGATACTAGAAAAATAACTTGATGCAAAAATAATTGGATACCAAGTCAGAAAAATATTTTGTATGTATTATATTAAAATTGTTTGTGATATAATTATACTTATTCTTTAAAATTATATTCTATTTTGATGATCCTACTTATATGCTTTCTCTAACATCTATATTTCATTTTTTAAATGGGAATGCAATAGTTTTTTTCTCCTACTTTTTGAGAAGCTGAATAGAATTAAGATAATATTTCCCATATATATATTTGAAGTTATCTGTTCATATGCATTATGTAAAAATCAGTATTTCTCCTTTGATCCCCAAGTTCTTGGTTCATACAGATGTGTTATGAAATATCTCTCATCTCTATCCATTATTTTTTTAAAAATAAAAATTATGAAATTCTGATAATATGTCATGGAAAAAAATTAAAGTAACTAATATTCTTTTTCCACACTCCTTTATTCTCCTCAAAAGAACCAGCACCGATCCATATGAAGCACATATTTGACACAAAAAGCACAGATGCCAGGGTCTGTAATAAAAATTTTAACATTAACATCTGTGTCTGTGCAAAGCTCTTGGCTGCTCTCATAGTTTGATTCCTGAATGGGGCTGGTGGGCCTGCTGCTGCCTTCACTAACAGCACAACTGCCTGTCCTTGTGTGACAGGCTCCAGTGAACTTCCCAGGACAGCAGACACTGAACAGCTATATTAAAACCCCTTTCAGAAGTGCATCACTTTTGTTCTTCTGAGTGACATAAGTCCATCTCACCATTTCATGAAAAATACCAGAATAAAAATCATCAGTATTTTCTATACAGACTAAAAAACACCATCCCTGTGATAATCATATTTTACTGCTCTGTATCTTTGGGCAAATCTCAAATTGCTCCAGAAATAAATGACTAAAAATCACATTTTAATAAGTATTAGGACAATTATTTATAACTAAACTGATTAATTGAATGCCATGCAATTAGTTTATTATAGAGCTTATTATCATTATTATAAATAATAGATGTTATCTTTGGAGATACAAGAGATACATTCCAAAATTTGCAACAAATCTCAAACATTCAATCAAATAATTTCATCAGATTTTAATATAGGGATATATTAATACATGCTGAAAATCTAAGTAATTCTTATTCAGTAAAAAAATTTATATATATTTACAGAGGTATAAATGTAGAAACATTGGGCCATTTTTATTAGAATGTGTTCAATTTAGTAAAATTTCAATGCCATACAAATTAATGAGTATATGTTTAAAATTGGATGTTTTCATGATTACTTGCAAGCTAGTGGCAAATACACAGCCATTCATCTGTACTTTGAAGTTTATTGAGAACATACATACAATTCTTCTAAGGATACATTCCTATCATGTTTTTATTTGAATAACATATAAAAACTTCTCATTTTTCTAATCTAAATTTTAAAGCAATGCACAGTGATTCACATTGTAGACCTTTATCTATGTCCTAAATATTAATTATGCTTTAGCTATAGTACTAGTCATATAAGTTTCTGTGTGCTTAGGTTATTTGAAAATATTATCTTTCAAAGTGTGGAGGAGTCACTTGGATAACACTATGAACTCCTTTTGCCAAACTGGGAAATTTTCTTCCAAAGACAGCATCTGGTTCTTTGGCAAAATCCATTGGTAGCTTTTTTGTACCACAGGGTCTGTCATATGGCTGACTGCAATGAGGACAGTTCACTGAAATGAAGGACTATATAAATCACTGAAATATTCTGTAATGTTGATTTAAGTACTGAGAAACTAATACTCTAAACCAGTACTATGAGATAAACATAACACTGATGTCTGCATTCTAATGTATTTCCATGAACATCTGTTTGTGCAAATGCCTGTGCCTGCCTAAATGTGTAAGATGAATAGACAGCTCATTTATTTGATATTGGAAAAAAACATATTTGAAAGTCATTGACAAAGTGCAAAATATTTATTCTTCACACATTCAGAAATTAATTACGTTAGAAATATTAAACATAAGAGAGTTTTTCAGAATTTGTTATTTGGTAAACCTACTGATACAATCAATAGAAAATAAGATCCTATCTAGTTAAGATTCATTAATGCCTGAATGTATTTCTTTAATTTCTCAGAATACCAAATGTGAATAAGATTTTTTAAGTATATGTGTTGCTCACCAGGAGTTATTTTTAAAATATCTCTTTCAGGAGAGTATTGATACAAGAACATTTCTCACACATGTACATGCATACACACACAAACACACCAGTAGACTATAGTACTTTTCTATGTACAACTTTTCATTCATTTTTGTATGAATTTTGTGAGCAACACATATGCTTAAAAAATCTTAATTACTTCAGCAAAATAAAACCATTCTCCTTATTAAGGGAAAAAATGAATGGATGACATAAACTCAAGTTTACTGTACCAGAAACCAGAGCCTCCCTGCCATGGAGTTATAGAGCACTATAATTTCAATTGGCTATCCATTTGAGAAAGCCTCAGCGTGAAACACAGTTGCTCTATCATCTCTTTTGTTGATGACAAGAATAAAAAGTCATTTCTTTGACAGTCTTCGGAAAGAGACTATTTCTCATTGGGAATCAGAAGGCACATTTTTCTACATTTTAGGACATTTAATAAAGAATGTGATTTTGGTTAAAGCTTTAAAATTTTCTGGCCTATGGCTTCCTCATTTGGAAAGTCAATATACCAATAGTTCATGGAGGATATTATGATAATCAAATATATATTTATACATGTAGATATATGTAAGATCACTTTTAACACAGCTAATAGATTTTTTTATTTTAAAGAGGGTAAAATAAAACAAAACAAAACAGATCATAAGATAACAATGTAAGAGACACAGATCTCAAAGAAAGACAACTGGAGATCTTCATTGTCTATCACATTGTTTCTTGTTTTCTTCCAAATAGTTGTCCATATCTTCACATACAATGAATTCATACAAAACAAAACAGTATAAAACTAATCAGAAAAGGATGATGAAGGCATTATAGGTCTTCAAGACCAAACACTAGAGAAGTCAACAATGGCCACCATAATGTCTCTCATTCTCTTCAAAATAGCTGTCCTTACTTTCACGTGTGTTGAAATTAAACAAAACAAAACAGACTAAAATCAATCTCAGCAAAGAATAATAGTTGCTGGATTTCATATCATGACACTACGGAATCAGCACTGAGTACCTTAGTATCTTTTTTAACTTCAAAGTAGCTGTTCATTTCATCATGCATTATATAATCGATTCTCATAAATTGTTTAGAAGTTCTAAGCATGCATAAATCTCTACATGCATACCTATTATTTCAGTATTACAGAGAAAACAAAACAAAACAGGACAAAACAAAACAACTTCATAGAAAAGCACACACAAAAAAGACATATAAAACAGCAATAGCAAAAATTCCAGAACACTGACAATATAGGCCTTCAAAACAAGGTGGTATGAGTGTAACTAGGGTTGTTATTTTACATAATGATCTTCAAGAGTTCCTCAGATCACCATATAATAATAAACAGAATTGTTCCAATCTTATGAATTTTAATATTTTGTTCCAAGAACTTATATAATTTGTAGCACAATTACATTAGCTATCCTATGTATTTATATAATTTTAGATATTTTTTATCTTCCCATATTTAACTTTTTCCTCATTTTCCCTGAGATATTACTTTTTATCTTTTAAGCAGGTGCTTGTCCATTTACTGTGTTTATTGAGTTTGGGGTGTCTTATGTACTCTTACCATTTCTTACACAAGGGAGACTATACAGTATTTACACATATGAGTTTGATTTATTTCACTTATGAGTATGGCCTCAAGCTGCATCCATTTACTTATAAATATCTCAATGTGATCATTCTTTATAGCTGAGTAGTACTCCATTGTATAAAAATACCACAACTTTTTTATCCATTCCTCAGTCAATGATAGGTTGCTTTCAAGATCTGGCTATTACAAACTGTGCTGTTATAAACATGGGTGCACATATAGCACTGTGATATGATGCTTTCAGTTCTTCTGGGTGTATGCCCAGAAGTGGAATAGCTGGGTCAAATGGGACTTGCAGGCCCAGCTTTTTGAAGAACCCCCAGACTGACCTGCACAGTGGTTACAGCAGTCTGCACTCCCACCAACAGTGCAGAAGAGTTCTTTTGTTCCTGCAGCCTCTCCAGCATTTGTTGTTGGTAGTTTTCTTTATCCTGGCCATTCTTTCTGGACTGAGATAAAACCTCAGTGTGGTTTTAATTTGAATTTCTTTAATGACCAATGATGCTGAACATTTTTCATGTATTTATTTTTCATTTGTATTTCTTTATCTGAAAAATGTGTATTCATCTCAAATGCCCATTTTTGGAATGAATCTTTGAATTTTGGGGATCTGCTTTTTTTTTAATTCTTTATATGTTCTGGATAGAAGTCCTTTGAGGGGCAGTTCACTAAAATTTTTTTTCCCAATTTTATGTTTTCTTTTCACTATGCTGGAGATTTCTTTTGACATGCAAAAACTCTTCAATACCTATTTTTTCTGTGAAGTATTTCATGTGTGGTTTGATTCTTGTTCATGAATTCTCTACCTATCTCTGTGTCTTCAAGATTTCTACCTACTTTGTCTTCCAACAAATTTAGTGTTTCTGTTTTAATATTTAGATCTTTTATCCATTTTGACTTTAGTTTAGTACATGGTAATAGGCATGGTCTAGTTTTAGTTTTCAGCATATTGAGAGCCAATGTTTCCAGTACCATTTATTGAAGACTATCTTTCTTCAGTGAACATGTTTGCCCCTTTAGCAAAGATAAAGTTGCTGAATGTGTTTGCAGTTGTAGTTGTGTCTTCTAATCTATTCCATTTGATCTTCAGGTCTATTTTTATTCCAGTTGATTTTTCATGTTTTATTCATGTTGATTTTATTACAGTAGCTTTGTAGTATAACATCAAGTCAGGAATTGTGATACCTCCTGCCTTGCCTTTGTTGCTTAGAATGATCTTTGCTATCCTAGTTCTCTTCTGGTTTCAGATGCATTTTAGGAGTGATTTCTCTAGATCTGTGAGGTACACTAGTGGTATTTTGATTGCGATTGCATTAAACCTGTGTAACAATTTAGGAAGAATGACCATTTTCACAAGGTATGTCTTTTTATTTTCTGAGGTCCTCTTTGATTTCTCTTTTCAGGGCATTATAATTTTCCCTCAATACATCTTTTTCTTCTTTTGTTAGATTAATTCCTAAGTATTTCATTATCTTGGATGCTGTTGTAAAGGGTATGACTTCTCTTATTTCTCTCTCAGTGGTTTTGTTATTAGTGTATAGGAATCCTACTGATTTTTGAGTGTTGATTTTGTATCCAGTTACATTACTGAATTTATTTATTATACCTAGGAGTCTTCCAATGAAGTTTTGGGGGTCTTCTATGTAGAGTATCTTGTTATCGGCAAATAATGATAATTTAACTTCTTCTTTTCCTACCCTTACTCCTTTTATTTCTCTCTGTTGTCTAATTGCTCTGGCTAGTATTTCCAGCACTATTTTTGAATAGGAGTGGTGATAATGGACATCCCTGACTTGTTCCTGATTTTAGAGTAAAGGATTTCAGGTTTTGGCCATTTAATATGATGCTGGCTGTTGATTTGTCATAGATGTCTTTTATTATACTGAGGTAAAGACCATCTATTCCAATTTTCTGTAAGGTTTTTATCATGAATAAGTGTTGGACCTTATCAAATGCTTTTTCTGCATCTATAGAAATAATCATGTGGTTCTTATTTTTGGCTCTGTTGATATGGTGGATTATATTTATTGATTTGCATATGTTGAACCATCCCTGCATTCCTGTGATGAATGGCATTTGATCATGGTGTATAATATTCTTGATGATTTGCTGCATTCAGTTTGCCAAAACTTTATTAAGAATTTTTGCATCTATGTTCATTAGATTGGCCTATAATTCTCTTTTTTAGTAGGGTCTTTCTCAGGTTTTGGTATTAGAGTAATGTTTGCTTCTAGGAATGAGTTAGTGAGAATTGTTTCCCTTTCAATTTCACTGAAGAGTTTTAGGAGTGCTGGCATTGAATCTTTGAATTTCTTGTAGAATTCTACAGTGAATCCATCTGGACCTTGGCTTTTCTTTTTTGGTAGGGATTTAATTACATTTTCAATTTTGATAATTGAGATTGGGTTATTCAGCAGTTTTACATCTTCTTGATCCAGCTTTGGTAATTCATATCTTTCTAGGAATCTGTTCATTTCTTCTGTATTATCAAGCCTATGAGAGTAGAGGTTTTCAAAACAGTTATTGATTAACTTCTGTATTTTTACAGTCTGTAGTAATTTTGTCCTTTTCATTCCTTATTGCATGAATTTGCATTCTTTCTTTCTTTTTTTAATGAATTTGGCTAGAAGTCTGTCACTTTTATTTATTCTTCCAAAGAACCAACTCTTTGATTCATTGATTCTTTGTATTGTTTTCTTAGTCTCTATTGCATTAATTTCTGCTCTAGCCTTTATAATTTCCTCCTTCTTTTGGCTTTGGGCTTGGCTTGCTCTTCTTTTTCTATGTTTGAGGTGTAGAATCAGGTTGTTTATTTGTGTTCATTCTGTTTTCCTGATGTGGGAGTTCACTGCAATAAATTTTCCTCTGAGGACTGCTTTCATTGCATCCCAAAGGTTCTGGTAAGATGTATTTGTATTTTCTTTTACCTGTAAATATTGTTTAATTTTTTTCTTTAATTTCCTCTGTGACCCACTGATTGCTCAGGACTGTATTATTCAATTTCCATGTTTTTGTGTGGTTTTTGCAGTTACTTTTGTCATTAATTTCTAGTTTCATGGTGTGAATTAGTCTGATATAATCTCTTTTATTGATTCTTGTTATTCCTTGTGCAGTTGAGATTCTGTTTCAAAAATCTTTTCTTACATCTATGTCTTCAAGTATTTTCTCTATTTTATCTTAATGTTTAGATCCTTCCTCAGTTTTAATTTTAGTTCAGTATATGATGGAGATACCAGATTCAATCTTCTGCCTACAAATAACCAGTTTTCCCAGTATCATTTGTTCAATAGGATATCTTTCCTCCAGTGTATGCTTCTGAACCTTTGTCAAAGATCAAATAGTTAAATGTCTCTGGGGAATTTTCTATTTTCACACATCTATTTTTGTCACTGTACTATGTAGCTTTAATCACTATTGCTATGTCTAACTGGAGTCAGGTATTGC
This sequence comes from Hydrochoerus hydrochaeris, assembly GCA_004027455.1. Lineage (NCBI taxonomy): Eukaryota > Metazoa > Chordata > Mammalia > Rodentia > Hydrochaeridae > Hydrochoerus > Hydrochoerus hydrochaeris. Next base: position 11,000 of record PVLA01001577.1, on the reverse strand, counting down.
TATGCCTCTTATTGCCCTAAATCTCTTTTACTAATCTGAGTCTCTGCTGGTTCCATATAAATTTTAGTATTGTTTTCTCAGATCTGTAAAGTGTACTGTTGGTATTTTGATTAGAACTGCATTGAGTCTCTGTAATAGTTTTGGAAGTATGGCCATTGTGACAAATTGATTCTGCCTATCTAGGAACAGGGAAAATCTTTCTCCTTTTTTTCGATGTCCTCTTTAATCTCCTTTTTCAGAATATTGTAGTCTTCTCTTATCTTTTTTCTTTTCTTCCTTTTCTTTTATCTCTTTTTTTGTGTGTAGGTCTTTCACATTCGTGATTAAGTTAATTCCCAGGTATTTAACTTTTCTTGAAGCTACTATGACTGGTATTATTTTCATAATTTCCTCTTCCTCTCATTCATTGCCCATATACACAAATGTTAATAAGTGTTGATCTTGTATCCTGCTATACTCATAAATTCCTTATTAATTCTAAGAGCTTTTTGGTGGAATTCTTTGTGTTTTCTATGTAAAATATCATGTCATCTGCAATAACGATAGTTTGAAGTTTTGCTTTCCTGTGTATATCCTTTTTTTTTTCCTTTCTCTTCCATAATTTCTCTGATTAACATCTCAAGTAGTATTTTGAATAGAAAAAGTGATAGTGGAGATACTTGTCTTGTTTCTGATTTTAGATTAAATGTTTTTAGCAAATGCTTTTTAAGAAATGTTTTCCTCATTTACTGAGATACTGGCTATTGGTTTGTCATGCATACCTTTTATCATGTTTAGGTATGGTTTTTCTATACCTGTTTTCTTAACTTTTTTATCATGATGCATTGTTGAATTCTGTTGAAAGCCTATTCTGCATCTTAACATACATTAATGCATGCTTTTCGAAGCGCTTCTGTTTATATGATGTATTATATTTATTGATTTACATACATTGAACCATCCTTGCATCTTTGAGATGAAACTGACTTGATTACGATGTTGATTGTTTTTTTGATAATTCACTACATTTCATTTGTTAGTATTATGTTGAGGATTTTTGCATCTATGTTGTTAAGGAGATTGGCCCATAGTTTTCTAATTTAGTGTGGTCCTTTTAATTTTTAGTATCTAGGTGATACTAGTTTGCATAAATGAGTTTTGGAGCACTCCACAGCTTTCAATTTCTCTGAAGAGTTCGAGGAATATTGGTGACATAACATCTTTAAAAGTTTTATTGAATTCAGCAATGAATCCATCAGGTCCTGGAGCTTTTATAGCTCATAGATCATTTATTACTCTGTCAGTTTCATTCCTTATTATCGTGTTGTTAATCATGTTCATGTCTTCTTAGGTTAGTTTTGGTGTATGTATGAGTCTGTTAATTCCCTAAAAATTTCTCAATTTTTTGGAATATAATTTTCATAGTAGATACTATCTTTTGGATGCTACAGTGACTGTTGTTGTTTCATCTTTTTCATTTCTATTTGCATTGATGTGAGTTTTTCTCTATTTCTCTTGGTAACTCTGGCTAAGACACTATCTATTTTATCTATTCTTTTAAAGGATGGGCTGTTTGATGATTTTTTCTCTGTGTTTTTACTCTCGATTTCATTGATTTCTACTCTCATGCTTATACTTTCCCTACTCAATTCCTGTTTAGGGCTGGTTTGTTGTTGTTTCTTAAGTATATTAAGAATTTTTATAAGGTTATCTATTTAAGCTTGCTCTTTTTTTCTAATAGGAGAATTGATTTTGAAGGATTTTTCTTTTAGTACCACTTTCATAGTGTCTTGGAGATTTGGATGAGTTGCATCATCATTTTCATATCCAGGAAATTGAAATTTATTCTTTGATTTCTTCTGTCACCACTTGGTTGTTTAGGAGGATTTTGTTAATGTTTCAATAGCTTGCACCTTTTCTGAAATTTATTATGTTTTTTATTTCAATAGTCTGATCATATGCATAGGATAGTTTCTATTCTTTTACATTTACAAAAGCAGGTTTTTGGGATAACATGAGTGATTTAATCCAATACTTCTATAATCCAACAGGTTGATTGCCACAGGTTGTTGGGTTCTGATTTTATTCATTTATTTATTTATGCAGTCTGCCAGTCTGCATCTTTTGACTGAAAAGTTGAGGGGGTTAATAGGGAAAGATATTACTGAGAAGTATTGGTTATTTACTATCGTTGCCTTCTTTTTCTGTTGGTGTATCTCTTTTCTTTTCCTGATATTTCTTTTGCTATTGTTGCAGTCTTGCCATTTGCTTCACTAGGTTCCTCTAGCTTCCTCTTTTTAGCTGTGCCCAATTTTTTGTTTCTATTGAGAAGATTCTGCAGCTTTTTCTGTAGAGTTGGTTTAGCAATCATATCTTGTCCAAGCTGATAATTTTATGGAAATACCTTGTTTCTCCATTTATTTTCAAGGATAGCATTGCTAGGAAAGTTAATCTGAGTTGGAAGCTATTTACTTCTAGGGCTTGGTGAGCTTCTTTATTTATCATATTGTTTGGTGTTCAATAAACACCACTTACTTGCATTTTAAGCTCTTTTTTTTCTGTTTGGGAAACTTTCATCCATGATTTCTATAAGCACAACAGTGAATCCATCTGTGCTAACTTCTGTTTTTTCTCTAGCTACAGTTAGACTTAGACTGATCTTTGTGATGTCACCTAGTGGCTGCTGAATTGTCTTTTCTTGTTATCTTTGTCTATTTGATTTTCTTAAGTTCTTTATCATAATTCACTATTGTGTCCTCAATATCAGACACTATATTTTCACATTTGTCATTGCTGAAATGGATTAATTTAATATGCTTTTAAAACATATTAGTATTTAAAACTAATTAGTTCATACAATTTTCTATTTCCCTAAAACTCACTGTAGGCAGATTGAGTGAAATTACTATGAAACTTTGATTCATTTCCTCTTTTAACTCATCTATTTTCTTCATCTCTTCCATGAAATTTTTATAGATTTCTGAGATATTTGTTTTTCTTCTCCCTTTTTGACCTCTTGTTCTGCTCTGAGAGAGTTGCGGAGAGAAGTTGGAGCTCTGCTTCCTTGCTTCTCTATTCTTCTATGTATGTCTGTGTTTATTTGAATATATTTTCCCTTCTGTTTTAGAGGGTTTATTGCAAGGTTGATGCTAAAGAAGTAAGGAAAGTTTGTGGCTTGTATGGAGATTTTTAGTAGGCTGTTGCCCCCCTGTGAATAATTTTCAGCTTGGCATATTCAGTGGTAGTATTTTCTTTTTCTATTATTTATTTTATGTAATTTCAAATCTATCCCTATGTTTTGCTGGAAAATTTTTTTCTATTAACAACAGTATTTACAGATAAAATCTTTCAACCCTTCTATGATAATCTTTGTAAGTTATAATTCTCCCTTTGTCTATTTTCTGTGTACACTATGACTATTTTAGTTACTTTTTTCATTGGTGGGACAAAATACTCAAAATCCAAAGTTAAAGAGAGAAAAGTTTGTTCATTTCACAGTCTGTAGAGGCTTCAGTCCATAATCAACTGTCTCCAAGGTAGGGTGGTGTGGTAGAAGGGCAATAGTTCATGGCAGTGGAAGATGGCAAAAAAAACAAGAATGAAAGGGAGAATCAAGCCTATTTTTGTCCTTTATACTGTATGTAGATCACCCACCATACTGCAGGTGTAGAAGTCACCTTCAGTTTCAGCACTAGACAATGAACTAGTGACAAACCTTAGATTCAGATGCTTCCAAAATGCCCACACCCTCCATGACTATGTGAGGTTTTGGTGGGACATCCAGACACAAACTATAACAATGACAATTTATTATTTGCTGCTGATCTGCAATGACATAAGATAGGTGAGATGGGGAGGACTGGAGGTAGTTAAATGAGGAATGTTAGATAATGAAGAGGAGGTTTGAAGGGGACAGTAATGGTAGATAAGAAGTTTGATGTGGGTTTTAACTTGATTGGAGAAATTTCAGTTGAGTTGAAAGGTTAATACTGAGAGTTTCCAGAGGATATTTTGTGGGAACTAGAGTGAGATATGGGAGAAATGGGGTTTACTTTGTGCTTGAGGAAAGTTGCACAGTTATCCGAACTTGGTAATCGGGAGATCAATAAGCCTCATGAGATTTGGAAGAGCCAAAGGTATAGGATAAAAGTGATGAAAGAATAATACTAGAGAAGATAGGAATGACTGTGAGGGACTTAACTATGGGGTATTTAAAAACCTGGGAGTAGGAGTTTACATGTATGAAAGAAGCATAAAGAAATGTATAAATAATATTGTTAGTGGGATTTGAGACAAAAAAAAAGTTAGGGAGCAGAGATAAGGGAGACAACTTAGACACCTGTTAATTAAGAACCAGTGGAAGAACAAATGCACAAATCTAACAACCTACTAAGCACAGAAAATCATAAAACATAACATATCTGCACTAAATAAGTTTATTTACTAACTAAATCAAGAAAATACAAAATTTAAGCCTATAAAAATTCCATAGATATAGAGTAAGCACCTTAATAACCTCAGTCTTGACCTATAGTTAATGTGCACTAAATGTGATGGTTGTGTCTCCTCTAATGGTGAAAACTGCATTTGACAGTAATTTTATAGGGTCAGTTACCTAAAGTCTAGGGGTTAGTGACTGTGGAGTGCCAGAGCAGGGAGGACAAGAGAAAAATAGAGAAAGATTTTTTCCTTAAGTATTCTGCTCTCTAATATGGGAAGGTGGAAATAGGAGAGAGTCAAAACATCTTAATGATAGTAAGGTTATACTATATATTCAGAAGGGGGTAAAAGGGAAAATTGGGAACAAAATTTGTAGTAAGAAATGGGGATGGGAAAAGATTCTATGACTGATAAGTATTAGAGGAAAGTTAAAGGGAGAAAAATGAAAGAAGAAGTAAGACACAAGAGAAAGAAGTCAGATAAAAACAAAGGGATAAAAAGACAAGGGAGACTTCCCTTTCCCTCTATAAACTATATTAGAAAAATAAGGAAAGAGGAAAAGAAAAATACACACACATACACAGACACATAAAAGAAAAAAAGTAAAACAATGGAATAAAAATGTGGGGAAAATGTACATAATAAGGAAAAGAGAAAAAATAAAGTAAAATAAAAACTAAAATGTAATACAGTCAAATAAAGAATAATAACGGAAAGCTATCAGTTGTGTTGGATGCATAGTTCTTTTCCACAGCCTAGAGATAAGAAACAGAGCTCAAGTCAGGATGAGCCTCTTCTCATTCTGGAAGTCTGTGGCAATACATCCCTCAGACATTGCTGGGTGTAGAGCTCTGGTTGCAGTGCAAACATGGCACCAATGTGAGCTTCCAGCTATATGTAAAGCAAACCAGGCCTATGACTTCAAGGACTCTGCTCTGTGTTCATCAGATACTGCACCTCAGTGGGACTCCTCCCAGCCTCCTCTCGTACTTGAGCAGTCTCCCATGGTTGTCTTTCTTTTATGTGTTTGGGAATTTTGCAGTATGAAGCAACCAAGATCCTGCTCTGGGACCCAGGTACAAACACTGAACCCTGCACTACAATGGCCTCCCTGCCAGCTCCTGCTCCACAGTTCTAGCTGCAGGCACCTGCACCAAGATCACTTACCAACTGTTTTCATTGTGGAAGCCCACACTAGAAGGAGGGTTTCACATTTCCTTGATGGTTCCAATTGCAAGTGACACTTTCAGTCCCAACGCAGTTGTCTAGGTCTCCATAGGTAGAAAATTGTTAGCTTCACTTTGCCTCTCAGCTGCTGACTCTCCAGGCAGTGCACACTATCTCCTCTGCAATCTGATCTGTGTCTTCTGTATCTTTTCACCTTATTTTCTTCTCCTCTGTCAGCTCCCACTTAGTTCCCAGGCAACCTCCACTCACTTTGGTTCCTCTCTGAGCTATTGTTTTCCTGACTTTAGCCACTTTTTCCTGGAGAAGCTAAGTTGCTGATATTCACAGCTTCACTATTTTGAGGCTTCTCTCTGTAGCATTCCTGTGTTTTCTCCTTTTGTACTTTTGCTTCCTGGCTCACAATGTGAGAATTTTGTTAAACTACTTTCTCCATGTTGTGCTGTCCTAATCAGAGGCTCAGAAAAATGAATACATTTGATCTTGGATTGTCACCTCTACAAATGTGGGCCAAAATTAATCTTGATTACTTCTGATATCTTGTTGCAGTGTAGAATATTGACCTAATATGACATTACTCTTAGCTAAAATTTTTAAGTCTTAGGAATTCAAACTTCAATGAAAATTTAGAAATATAAAATAATATTGTTTTCCATGTTATAATAAGCAAACTGGAGAGAACATGTTTTAAGAAAAGTTTTTAATATCATTTCTTTACTGAATAGTTATTATTATATCTAATAGTAAATAAGAGAATTAAAGACATTTTATTGATTTTCATAATAGCTTGATATAAGTTCAGAATGTGATTAGTTGTAGGATATAAATATGCTCATTTTGACTCAGCAAAAATTAGTATTTTAAAAATAACTCTACCTGACACTATTTTGATCATTTTCAAATGTCCATTTTATGTATAAAATATCCTCAAATGCAATGTGACATTTTTACAATGCTCAAATCTAACTACATACTAATGGTCTTAGAATGATGTATTTCAGAAAATGTTAAAAGAATTAACTTTGACAGTTGGTAATTAGCAGTATAAATGTCTTTATTGCAAGTAGACATTTTGATTTCATTTGCAAGTTCCTTCAGCAGCCACAAGATTTGAAAACACATTAAAATATTCTTAAATTTTAGTTGATTACATTTTAAATTATTAATTTAATTTCAAAAGTACACACAATAACAACGGTTGCTATTTTGACATACTTAGGTTTTATATCCGAATATAAAATGTGTATTTTGATTTTTGATTCTGATACAATCTCATTACTCCACTGTTGAGCAAATAATGTTTTGGATTATATATTATGATCCAGATGAGAATGATGATTATTTTCACAATTTCTGTCAACTCCATAAAATTGTAAGAACTCAATGATAACCTCATCAGTCTCAAATGCTAATGGTAAATAATGTTGGATTATTGGAAAGATGCTGTTTTTTATGTGAATGTGATTCTTTAATAGAGACCCTAACTTTATTAAAACAAATTTATACCATCCTTTCATATCTTTGAGTTGATGGAATAACATTAGGCCTTTATCCTTCCAGAAATTTTGGTTAAATCAAATCCTATTTTTCATATTCAAATTTGTAAGAAAACTTACAGTCTTAGGATACTACTTGTTGTAACTAATAAAGATTTATGAAGCTTAAAAGATTAGGATGTAAGATGCTTTGGATATTTTTTGTGAATACTTTTAAACCATGTTTGGTATGGGTAATCTTCATAAATTTGTTGCACAGGATAACAACAAAGAAGATAATTTTGGTGATATAATACTGAGAAAGAAGAACCAATACTTTTAGTGGAAATTTATATTAATTCTTACAAAGCATTTTGAGGTACATCCATACTCCAAATATTACTGTCCAACTAACTTCAATATTTTTGAGCATAACAAACATGTAAATTGGAGGCTTGTAAATTAAGATCAGTAAATTTGTATTACTAGAGGGTAATCAGAGACGTGGATAACCCTAGCTTACCTAATATAGAGAAGCTTGAAAAGTATTGTCAGTCATTTCAAAAAATGCTACCTATCAAGTACTCAAACACCTTGAATCACTTTTTTTAGAAACTATGAATATTCATAGAACCCATTAAACTAAAAATCAGTGGTCTACAGCCTTTTGTTTCCTTACCTTATCTTTTCCTTCTGTTCAGTGCCAATCCAAAGTGATTAAAATTGTGTATATCTAAGTAAATCTGAACCTCAGTCTTACCTAATGTGTAGGTTTGTGTGTAGTTTGAGTGTTTCCTAATAATTAGCATATTGTAATTTAACCCCTATTGCAGGTATTAATAGAGTAAAAAGCTTAAAGTATTTATTTAGAGACAGGATTTGGAGGAAGCAATTGGATTAAATCATGTCATTATGTTGTCACCCCTATGATTGAATTCTTGGTGGTTATTAAGAAGAATGATGGCTGGACAAACACATACAGACACATGCTCTTTGTATCTTTCATGTGAACCTTTGTACCACTTTGTCACTTTGCTATCAAGAAATTCATCATCTGACAATGATCTAGATCTTACACCTCCACAACAATGGATCAATATAACCTTCTGTTCTTTGTACTTTGCTAAGTCTACACTATCTTGTTATTGGCAACAGAAAACAAGTTCTAGGATTTAACATATTTGTGCTATTCTCTGGAAGCTACTGTTAAAGGTGTCACAGATTTCTCTCACATCTTTTTATTAGTGTCACAAAAGCAAGCAGGTTGAGTGTATACATCACACTACACCTCAGAAGTCTGATGGGCCTGCTATAAAGCCTCTCTTTGAGGCAGTAAAGCCTTATGAGTTTTATGTGGTAAATTTGATTTGGTCTATAATAAATTTTTGCACATCTGTTACATAATGGTGCATTGGTGGCAGTGAAGTTATTAAGCTGATTCTAATACTCTGAACAGGGAACAAGTTATTTGCATTAGATCAATTAACTTCAAATGTTTTCTTTTTGTTATTTTTGTCACTATTGTTTTTATTTTCATCTTGAGAATTTCTGAAATTCAACTTCCTACCCATTGCAGGATTTACAAAATAATGGTCAAGGTTTTTTGTTGTTGTTGTTGTTGTTTGTTTGTTTGTTTGTTTGTTTGATTTGATTTTGGCTTTCATTCTTTCTTTTTCTTTCTTTTCTTAGGAATCATCAATTTTGGGCTTAGGGAATTTGTTTACTTGATTTCCTGAGATACTATCCTGACAGATGATACAATTCTCTTGATAAATGATACAATCCTTTTGGAAATTACTTGTTTGTAAGATTATGTCAAATGTGCATATTACAGAAATTTCTAATTAAAACAGATTTTTCTATCAAAAGGGAGACATTTTGTAAAAAAATTCACATTAACATTCTAAATTTTGAAAACAGGAAAAATTTACTTTTGTAAAAAAATTGCAAATGAACTTAAATAGCTATTGGACAAGAAGACAGATACAATGAAAGGGATTGGTTTTGACTTGCTTTTCAGAGCAACTTTACTAAGATATAATTGTTATAGCATGCAATTTACCTTTTATAGGTAAATGCCTTTTAGTATATTTGCAGATATGTGTATCTACTGTGACAATTACATGTAATATAGTTTTAATTACTTCTAAAAGAAGCCCTCCATAGCCCTTAGCCTTTTTCTCTAATTTCCACATCCTTTCAGCTTTAGGTAACAACCCAACCACTTTCTGACTCAATATGTATGTCCATTTTTCACATTACATATAGATGGAATTATAAGATAGCTAGTTCTTTGTGTCAATCTTTTTTCACTGAGAATGATGTTTTTACAACTTATATACATGTTTAGCATTTAATTATACTGAAATATATTTCATTTCATGAAATATATTTTACTCATACATTCATCAATTGATGAATCTATGTCTTTATTTTCCCAATATTTGTACTATTGCATATAATGCTACTATGAAGTATTATTGCATTCTCACAGACATATTTATTTATCTCTATTGAGTATATATTTAGAAATTAGAGTTTCTGCATAATGTGACAACTGTGTTTAATTAACTGTGAAACTGCCAAACTATTTCCCAAACTATTTGCTCAAACTTCGTATTTCCAAGTACTATATTAAGTGTTCAGGTTCTATACATCCTTGTCAAGCCATCATATTATTTTTGTTTTGATTATAGACATTTTAGTAGATTGAAATGATATTTTATTTCAAGTGGGAGGCTTTTGGCATCTCAGAAAATTAGAAATGTTCTAAACTTATATTTTTCCCCTTCCTCTACTCTTAGAAAAAAAAATCGGGGGGGGATTCACACAATTGCATTCAATTAGTCCTAATGAATAAAAGGAAAAATTCTTTCACAGCAATGTAATATTAGCAGACCATACATTTCAGTTATTAATTATAATGAAATGTGGTTAGCTAAATAATATAGAAAACAGCATATACCAAAACAATAGTTGTAATAGCGTATACCGAAACAATAGTTGTAGTGTTTCCAATTTGATTAAGAGCTTTGTTTTTTTCCTTTTGAGTATGAAATATTTTCTATGGTTCTTCATCTCCATATAATTGTGTGATAAATTTAAAATAATTTTTATACTAAATGATTTCTAAATAAGATTATATATACATATTTCAAACATATATAGTACACAAATGTATATATATATATATAATATATATATACTACTCTAGTATTTCCATAAGAAAAGATTAACAGCATATTTTTAAGAAAGTAAAGACTTTAAGAGATTTTAAGACATTGCCGAAACACTAACTCAAAGGAAAAATATATTTATTTATATATATATGGGTAATAAATAAATATATTCATAAATACACATATATGTGACCATACATTAATTAATTGGTCTTGGTTGCTATGTTACAAAGTGAGAAGTGAAAACATTCAAATCAGGCATCTAAATAATAAAAGAAAATTCTTAAAAGCTTTTCTACTTCTAAACAATTTCTGGAAATTTTAAAATAGTTGGTACATGAAACTACACAAATATTTACACAACCATATTTGTGTATTTTATTATATAGTACGGTTAAATTAATATATTTCAGCATAAATACTGTACCTTATTAACTATGTAGTTAATCATTCTTAACTATCTTATAAAAAGTATAACATACAAATGTTTCCATGATTTTAGTTCCTTATATTGATATAGAATGTTAAAAGTATATCAGAAAGCTTATATATAAAATAACAAAATGCAGCAGAGTAATGTTCTTCTAGAGTACTTTTTGTTATGCTTGAAAATATGTCAGTGAATGTCTTCCTTTGTAGAAAATTTTATGTGTCTGTCATTTTCATTTTAATTTGTGAATGGGAATAAAATATTAGACTGCAGGTAAATATATCACATGAAACTTTTATTACCTTTCTTATG